>CAVNZK010000015.1:1200000-1800000 GCA_963693345.1 Pieris melete | reverse complement strand
AGACCAATAAAAACCTATGATTTATTCGACATTTATTTTTATGTCAATTGTGGCGCTGGTCTATGGTCTGTTCTCAATGATCAATGTGTTAAATAAGCTGTAGCTAATTCGCACATGTGTGGCATTCACATATATCTACGAAAAATTTAATTAAAAATTATCTACCGAGCTTGTTAACTCGTATTTTATTTTTGAAGGTTATTTTTTAGACGTTGTATTTGAATTCATAGACTGAGAAAACAGTTGGAAATCTATGTGTATTGCGTCATAGAGGATTTATAGAATGTTAGGTACATTTCTCTCATATAGGCTTTCTTGGTTTTTAAAAGCTGCCGTATCGTAGTCATAAAAATTTGATTATTTTTAATGTATTTATTCTTTATCGAATTGTTTAGAGCTGTATTATAAATAGATATTACTCTGAAGGATAGTTTGTAGGAAGTAATCCCTGCAATTTCTTAACCGGTTTTGATATTCTTTCACTAGTAAAAAGCTATTCGCTCAGTGATAAACCAGTTACAAATTTAATTGTAAATAATACTTGTTATTTTTTTATTTCATGCGATCATCGCGCGGACTGGTACTCTAACTTAGATATCCATATTTTTTTATAATTCAAGTTTAATCACGTACTTTCTTGACTCAGAAATATTCAGAGATTACAACAATTACTTCGAGTCGTTGACCGTTGCTTGGGCTTAATCGGTGGCCGATCGGCGGCAATTTAAGACAATCTACTCATCCGCTGACTATTTTAAGAACATTTATTAAGATCTTAGAATATATATACTTAGAAATTGTAAAATAATCTGTGATCATGCTTTACGGTTCTTTAAACAATCGTAATTGACATAATCGATTATTTTCTGTTTTATTTCATATTCTAAGAAATGTTCGCGTTTACTCACACTCTTGAAAATGTATTTAATAATCCTTAATGTAAATGAAGATGGGCAAGGCATGTGGCAAGACTGTCTGACGATCGATAGATCATAAAGGCTACCCGGTGGGGAGGTCTTATTGGGAAACAAAACACAGGAAGACCGCTCATGAGATGGGCGGATGACATTACTAAAACGACTGGCTCGAGCTGGATACAACTCACCATCGGAAAAACCAAGATAACTGGAGATCCTTGGAGGAAGCCTTCACCTGCGGAAGGTTTCATGGAAATAATTAAATATAGATATGTTTCAAAATTTAATTTCAAAATTTTCGGAACCCTACAGTAATTGAAACTTGAAGTTAATGTAATGTATGTACATTTCACAAGTAATGGTTAAATTAGATTTAACTTTAAAATTAACAAATGAGGAAATAATCGATTCGATTAATTTACCGAGAATGTCACATCACTTATAACCAATAGAAAAGTAGAAAATTGCCGTTTCACAATTTGACGGTTTCACTTCGATAGATTATAATCTACCGAATAATAATACGTTAAATTGAAAGCAGTACGCTGAGGTTCACAATCTTTCGACAGTTTATAATCCCGCGAGATAGATTACAATCTAACGGTTTTTACAATTTTACGTTAACAGATATAAAAAGGAAAATAAATAATAAAAAAATAGTGTAATCTATTTTATTAAAAAGTTATATTACATTTTTATTTTACATATATTTTTATTTTACAGTCGATAGTCCCAAATAGGAAAATAAAAAAGAAAGCGTGTAGACTACTAGCATTTTTATTTGTAAATGATTAATTCTAAGGAGACCACCTATCTAGTTTACATGTATTCTTCGTATTTTGCTTTCGAATCTTTTCGTAACAATGGAAAGTAATATGAACTCTGCAGTTCCCGAACTCCACCCAACTATTTACTTAGTCGAATGCTTATTGTGCAAAGTTTCCGAGCGCAGCCACCCCTATATTGTCGTGTTCCCTAACTCCACAATACACCATGGTGTTTCTGATGATTTTTATTTCAAAGCTAGGGATGTCACAGTCAACACCTAAATTAGTATTTTAAAGGATGGCAAATCCAGAACCTCTGTATGACGTTTACTAAAACCGTGAAATGATATTTTATGTTTATTCAAGATGTTGTCTCGTAGCACACAAATGTAATGTCTGTTGTAATTTAATACAAATAAAAAGCGGGCCGTATCTCCCTCCTTCTGGTTTCTTCTATCTATTTTTGCCATAATCATTTTGTATGAGGATTTGATATTTTAAAAGAGTACCGAGAGTTTTATACTCCGGCTTTTTCTCTCGGCCTACACCCTCTGTCTTCTTTGCCGATGAGAAGGGATGCCTACCGATACAAATTTAATGCCGTGGAATATGTGATACCTGTATCTTATATTTCATAATAAACATACTACTAGGTACTACAACTTCATCAATACACAACTATATATAATAAGTCGCGAGTCAGAATTAAGTGTCATCTGTCAAGTATAGTCAGTGAAATATTTACCTTTGTACCTACGCCTGATTTCGTTACGTAGTTATCAGCTCTATTGGATAGTCGTCTTGCATACCAACACTCAATAAACAAATACTGGTTGCTGGTCATTAATAGTAAAACTACCGAATCTCGTAACCACCTTCGGGTTCAAAAGAACTGTCGTATACAATGTTGAGTATTAACTGTAGTCTTGTATAATGGGCTCTTGGTAAAGCAATAAAAATCGGCAGTATAACAACCATAACGTCTATGTTTCCGTCTGCACAGTGTTTACTTGCGTCTAGACTAAGTACTTGGGCATTGACTGCTCTGTTTTATGGCGGCTTCTTGGCTCCACTTCCTAAATAAAATACGAAGGGCTGAATTAGTGATGTTTGTTAGGCGATTTAGATGTGTAGAATGTTTATAAGGCGAATTTGTGACAGTTATATCAGCCTGTCTAAGTAAATAGTGGTGCTAATTATGACCATTCTATTTTTTTTATAATATCTAGGGGGGATATCCTGAGACTAATATAACAAGATTGTCTAGAATAATAAAACATATTCTAAAATATTTGAACAGTGTTGGCCTAGTGGCTTCAGCGTGGGACTCTCACACCAGAGGTCGTAGGTTCGATCCCCGGCTGCGCACCAATGGACTTTCTTTCTATGTGCGCATTTAACATTTGCTCGAACGGTGAAGGAAAACATAGTGAGGAAACCGACATGTCTTAGAAATGATCGTGAGACAGATTCAGCAATCTGAGGCCTACCTAAAGAGGTTGTAGCGCCACTGATTTTTTATATTTTTTTATTCTAAAATATTTATAATAATAAATAAAACACTTTAATATTAGATTTATATGCATACTTAAGGAATAGAACTTAACTACTATTTAAGCCCTATTAGTTAATTAAACGAAGCATACAACAGTAAAATATATTTTTGGTCATCCAAATGCATAAATGTATTAATCTTTATTTATTTATCTTTTTGATATCTTTTTCAATGGAGATTGAACTCTGAATTTCATTAAAAGTTCGGCTTTATATTACAACATTACAACAACCTTTTCGTACCATTCTTATTAGCGATGTACCATCTTATATTGGTGTGGTGACATCACCGTATGTTAATGCGGCCCAGACCGGTCCCTAGAGCAACGCCGAAAACCTGCTGCAATTACGACCAAGCCATAAACACGACCGCGAAAGCAGATTGACTCAAGTTCATGACATCACCGATGCGAATGTACAAACGGAAATTATTTTTATTATTAACAAAATAAGTGTATTTTGTTGTAAGACCATTCGATATGGGTAGGTAAATGAAATATTAAAACAATTCTATCATGAGGTTAACAAATTATAAAACTTCTGCTTATAATGAAATGTGTTTCTCTGTAAAGGTGCTGTAAGAATTTTCATTGATTGTACGTAGTGAAACTTAAAGTAAGGTTGCAGTATATTTCAATTGCCTGATCAGACGCAATAACTAGCGCAACATAACCTTGTTTTGAACACGATGTAAAAGCTATAGATCTATTTTATGCAGACTTTAGAAAATCCCGAAGGATGTATTACATTTAAACATTAAGATAGAAAAACTTCTAAAGGAGAAAATCATTAATTTTAGCGTTATAGCTCTCCAATAAGATTAGGTTACTTAAGATCTTCATGGTCATTCAATGAAGATTTCCAAATCAATAATACAAGAGCGATACTTATATGCCAGGTACGTGTACACATATACCAGTCATCTAAGTGGCTAGTATTATAAAATCCTGTGTCATATATGTAATATGTAAGCTGTATAATATATAGAGCGGACTGTATCTCTCACCTTATGGTTTCTTATATCTATGTTCAGTCATTTTGTATGATGATTTTATATTTTAAAATAGTACACCCTCTGTCTTCTTTGCTAATAAGTATATTCAATAAATTGTCTTTCGTGCTTATCTTCTTTTTTACGGGATGCAATCGATATTTCCACTGGTATAGAGTAAATAAAATGTATATGTCTATTACATTATGACCTTCCTACTGCTTTGGCATTGGGTATAGAATAGGTTTGTTGAATAGACCCGTGTCCCACGCATTTGTGATTAGGGCTAGTACTTGCATTATCTATCCATGGACGTGATGTATGTGATTTTGTCATTTGATGACGCAAGTTTGCATTTGCAGTATAACGCTAAATGACCTTAAATTAAGTACAAGTTTTCCTTAGTAAAAACATGATATGATTTAAATAGCGTAATATATTGTCGGCGAGCGGTTATACGAAATTTAAAACAAAAATTGTTCATTGGGTAATTTTAATTAAGTTTAGTAGAACATGGTTTAGTGTTTTTTCGCTGAATGAAAAACATTATAACTTATTCCATTAAGATCAATGTGAGCCTAGTGGCTTAAGCGTGCGACTGTTGTCCCTGAGGTTGTATGTTGCAGGCTGTGCACCAATAGAATCTATCTATGTGCACATTTAACACGTTCACTGCGGCAAGTAAAATAATAATTTTTCTCAGGTGCGGCGGCGGGCCAAAATGCGCCCCCAATGATATTTCCGCCAGTGCGTGGCAGGTCTTTCTAGACCCAACAGCACTAGGATAGATTAAATTGCTATAACTTTGTGGAAACATAATGTATACACTTTTTTTTATATTGTTAGAATGACCATGAACCCAATTTCCTTAGGTTTGATTCGCCCCGGGATCTGGCAAACAGGAAATGAGAAATAAAGCAGGAAAATCGGCAGGCCGATATCGACCTGAACCGCACTAGAATATATTTTTAGTAGTGATGGGACAGAGAAATATCGAAAATAAAACAGAATTATCGTAAAGGAACTGAAAAATGTATTTATTTACTTATGACGTATGCCTGTCTTGGAAACAGAAATACTTTTTATTTTTCTTAGTGGAAAATATTTCTTCACTGCTGTCACTATCACAGTCAATAACTGCAAGGCGAATTACTCTATTTTCCAAAATTTGTATTTTTCTTGTATTGCTTGCCATCGTTGATAATATCGAACGCTATGTTAGATCAGTTAGATAGCACAACACTAAATGGCCGGGCGCGCGCTCTGTGCGGTATCGGGTCGCCAGCTGCCTGTTGGGAGGGCGGGCCGAAATAGGCCCACTGCCGCACTCAGCTGATGCAAAGCAGCGTCAGTGCGTGGTAGGTCGATAAAAGCCTGCCGTTATGTTTTGATGGGGAAAACCTACAATTTTGACCGCAAGATGAAATATATATTTGTCCCTGTTGAATTTTTACAAACACCTGAGATAATCGTTACGCACCAGCGAGAGGGACATAGATTTCTTCGTCCGCACCAGCGGAAATACCGCGGCAGGCTGATATCGGCCTGTTACGCAGTGAACGTGTTAACACTCACTTATTCGGTGATCGAAAACATCGTGAGAAAACCGGCATGCCTTAGATGCATGGAAATATAATTGACCATGAAACATATAGAGAAACATGAGACCAGATCATGCCCAGTTTTTTTATTAAGATGACAGCAACGTCATATTTCGATAAGGAAAATTCTATTTATAATGGCACTGCGCTCAAAGTAGTTCAGATATGATATACAGTAATCGACAGGATATCAAAGGGTGTTCAAGTGCAAAGATTCGCTTCAAAGTAAGCATTCTTTTGTCTGGTATGAAAGAAACTGACTACAAAACCCCATTAATTAATATTAATGCAATGGAACCTGCGCCTAGGTACTCCATTTTAAAGTCAAATGACTATATTTAATGAGGGATGCGCTGCTGTGGAGCTTCCAGCTTCCTTTATATTGCGAGAACTGGAAAAATCTGATATTTTGTTCGAGTCAGACAGAACTCTAGTTAATTACTCTTCAGACTATCTCAATGAAGGTATTGTTTTTTTTTTAATTTTACGTTACCATTGTATGTTACAGTGGATTCATGTTGACAGTAATTACTGGGCACACCTGGGAGATTTTGCATTGGAGGTAGTATGATGTAGTGTTTATTTGAAAGACAGAAAAAACATTTATTTGATTAAAACATTTATGAAAAGAGGATACAAATATGTACAATCACTTTAATCAAAATGGCGTAACTAGGCTTTATGTTGCTGTCACCAGAAATACTGATTTTCCGTTAGCCCATATTTATTTTATTTAAATTGTGTGAGGTAATAAATTATAATTCCCTTGTGAATTAGTAGATTTGGATCTAATATTTTTTATTATTATACAACTGAGCGATTCTTAGGGCAATTTCTGCCGCGCACCACCACTATGTGGAACCAGTTGCCCACTGAAGTTTTTCCGAACCAATTCGACTTAGGGTCCTTCAAGAAAGAGAAGAGCAAACCAATTCTTAAAAGGCCGGCAGCGCGCTTGCGAGCCTTCTGGCAGTGCGAGTGTCCATGGGCGGCAGATTCACTTAACATCAGGTGAGCCTCCTGCCCGTCTGCTTCCTGTAACATAAAGTAATATACCAATAAAATATATTAAAGTAATGAAATGTTACACAATATTAATATGTATGTACATAAGTATTCAATAAAAAATTCTAAAAATAATTTTGGCGATGGTATTTTTTAGTATAACTAATACTAAAAAAAAATAGATTCTTCTTACAGATTTATACGTATAACAGCTGAAAAGTTATTTGACTGTGAGATTTTCTCAATAAGAACATAGTTTCACACAAAGGCGCTTACGTGACGAATCAATAGCTAACAATGGTGGTATAAAAACTTCGTTTTTAATGCCCCTCTCATTATTTCAAAGTTTTTATGTTTCATGGAAATGTCATGACGACGCCCCTATTCACGATACGCGTGACATAATGCGATCAAAACGCGAACATAACTGCACATTGATAATTCGATACAGGTACTTTGAAAGATAGAATATATCTAAGATATTAAGAGACCGGACGGTATTAGTTTGATTCCATGGAAGATGGGTCGGGTACCTACTGGTATGGTGAACATAAGAAATTCGAAGAAGAAATATAAATCGATCCCAAATTTCAAAAACTAAAGGAAAATTGATTTGAAAGTGAGAGGGTAGCAACTATGGATATCCAGACCTAGCTCGTTTATCAGAATGCTCAATTTGGATATTGGTGAGTTTTGGCCAGAACGCATTCTTCTGAAAGGAGGAACAAATGGGATGATGGGATGCCTGGGGAATCTAGAATGTACACGAAATTTAAATTTAGTGAAAAGGTTGGCAATCAACCTGATTCTTAAACATCTTAAACGCAATCGATGTATCCATTATTTTTTTACGATTCTCCAATGACAAGTAGAGCACAAAGCTGCAATGATTAGAAGTCGATTTTGAGGAAAGCTATTTATAGAATTATTGCGTGAGTATCAAAGCTACGCAGAACGCCTCTTTTTATCCTTTTAAAACAATACATTCTAAATCAGTATTTGCTATTTATGAAGATTGGTCGAAGGAGTTAAAAGAAGTGGTCACAGTATCTAAAACAAAGTCTCTATCTACATGAAATATGTATCCTATTTCACCATGCCTCCTGCTGATAGAGGACAAATATTTGTTTTTAATTTATGTTATTTTTATTTATTACTTAAGATGTCATGTGGAACATGGTGTAATGGTTGCAGCTCCTTACAAACGTTGTGTAAAACAAAAAAATTGGCGATTGAGTGGCGGAGAGTTTATTGAGAGTTCTTCTCTTCCGTTCTACGCCCTTGATTTGAGAACTGGCTGTAATTGTAAAATTAGAAGCATTTCATGTATATTTTTTTTGACGTTCATAAGTGTACATTGAGTTACCTATATGAATAAATGACTGACTTTCACTATG
The DNA here is from genome assembly GCA_963693345.1 of Pieris melete. NCBI lineage: Eukaryota > Metazoa > Arthropoda > Insecta > Lepidoptera > Pieridae > Pieris > Pieris melete. The sequence continues at coordinate 1,791,768 of CAVNZK010000015.1, read as the reverse complement.
GTTGTGTGGTTTCATAATAGCATAGTTTAGGTATATCTCGTGGTTGTGGGCAAGTCACAAAGCTGAAACCGCGCTAGGTTAGCGTGTATAATTCTTAAAGGTTGGAGGTAGATTACACAACCTAGTTACTGCCTAATGTACAATAAATGTTTTGACTTAAATGATAACTCCGTGAAAAATGTCTGCCAGATGGTACCGTAATGGCATTCCTCGCGATAAAGGGCTCTGCATACGCCAAGAATAATATCGGAATCATTATTTTTCGTATTTTGAATGAGGCATATGTGTAGAATGTTTGTTTAGACATTTTTGCATCACTGACACCTTTCTTATATTATGTTCTAATTACTAGCTAAACATTCCTATAGTTAAATTTGATCATTTTTGTTATTAATGAGCAGTGTTGAACTAGTGGCTTCAGTCTTCAGTCTCATTCCTGAGGTCGTAGGTTCGACCCCGGCTGTGCCCCAATGGATTTTTTTTATTGCGCATTTTATCATTTGTTCCAACGGTGAAGGAAAGCATCATGAGAAAACCGGCTTACCTTAGACCCAAAAAGTCGACGGCGTGCGTCAGGCACAGAAGGCTGATCAGGTACTTGTCTATTAGATTGACAAACGATCATGAAACAGATACAGAAATCTAAGGCCCAGCCCTTAAAAGGTTGAAGTGCCACTGATTTATTGTTATTTATGTATGAATTATAAGATCACAGAGGTTGTATATATTTAAATAATGTTTAATATGTTTTATGATTACTTAAGTAATCAATTAACCCGAAAATAGCCATAAATACAATTAACAAATCATATTCCAAATAATGACGACGATTTTCAACGACTGCGTTTCGCTTATTACATTTACTTCCTGTCATTGTACACTCGTGTATGTAACGCCTAAACCGAGGTACCGTATAAATAACGCGGTCGGCGGTTTATTGCACAGTTTAGGGCGGTAACGTCACCGATTAAAATAGATAAGTACTTACTCGTGTTTCATTATACTAATGATTTTGTTAATATTCTGTTAGCAAGTGTATCTGGTAACGCGTGAGAGAGAGAGAGATGCTGTTGAAATATTAGTACTACACGTTTTCTAGAGCTATTAAAGGCGGGTAAAATTTAGTTATTGCAAGCTTTATGCTAATTGCAGGTCACTTACGATTCACTTACGTTTGAGTTTGAGTTAAAACGAAATCCCCCCCGTATCACCTAGACGTCCGCCGTTCCACAACTGAGCGTTTTTCATGGCAGTGTTTGCCGCGCACCACCACTATGTGGAACCAGCTGCCCACTGAAGTATTTCCGAACCACTTCGACTTAGGGTCCTTAAAGAAAAGAGCGTACCAATTCTTAAAAGGCCTGCCCGTTTGCCCCTGTTCTATAAAAAAGTGAGCTCCCTCATCCTTATAAAGACACATTTAGCAAGGCTTAACCAATGATTTAACGTTCTAGTTATAATGGCAGCCTGCGTGTCTACTGTCGAACGATGAAGGTTGTGGACACCCAGGGGGAAACCACAACTTTGGTATACTAGTCTAGGTAGATTATTATGGAACTTGTAAGCTAAAACATATACAGCTCTTTATAACGAATTTCAAGGGACCAAGCATTTTTTTTCGTTATAGAGAATTTTTGTTATAATTTTTTTTCTCCTCCCTCCAGAGAGGAGAAAAAAAACAAATTCAACCAATTACCTACAATAATTTCTCAATAATTTACTTTATCAACGGCGATACGGCTGTTTATGACCTCAGGTGTCTTTCTTAGAAATTTCGGCACCTCAAAATGTTAGTTTCGTAAGCTGATTATAAAACAATTACACTTAACTATGTGGTTGATGTCTAAAAATGACAATATTTCTTCGTTATATAGAGTGGTTGTTGTGTTACAAAGAGTGAATTAATGTATGGTATATATTTTATAGCGAGGTTTTATTTATAACGATTGCAGTTATAACTTTGCAGAAGCCCGAGATAATTGTACAAAAAGTTTTGGACGAAACAGTTCGTTGTTAACGTAAACTTTTTAGTTTGAAATCCGTTCAGAGCTAGTCCCTACTAATGAAATTCCACAAACTTCCGTTTTCGAATTAAGTCTGAGTGCTTCCGTTAGGCGTCCTCACGACCTCATTTGTCATAACGGAGGCGTTTACGGAAAGTAACGTCATCTCGGGTAATAAAGGTTTTTCTCCTTTCATAAAATATATTTAATTTGACTACTGATTTAGATATTAATAAGTTTTTGACGCGATTACCACAAGTCGTATTGATATTATTTTTAATACAGCTATAGAATTCGTAACGAGTTAAGTAATAATTGATGAATTAACCAAAAAGTTTTATTTTACTTGGGGAAATGCATTAGGCCTACTCTACCGCAGCGCAACTGCTTAGTGCGGGAAGGTTCGTGCATACCCACTATTACCCCAAGGCGCCACCAACAATCGCCTTACGGCTCATGACCACGAGCCGGAGCTAGGCCCGGCGAAAAACCGGGTCTATGTCCGGTCGACAGTCTTGTATCCGGGACACTATGACGCAAAGCACACGACGCCGCCGGCGCTAGCGCGCAACCGGGCACGGTGCTCGCCGCGTCTACGCCCGGTGCGCAGTGGAGACTGGAGTATGGCAGTGTATGAGCGCATGTACACGAGACCGGGCCTACACCCGGCGCGTGCCGACTACCTACGCAGTACGCACAACGCAATATTATATTATATAATTATTGAAGTCGACCAGGAATTATCAATTGGAGATATACTACTGCGCATATGTGTATCTTCATGTTTAAGTTTGGGTTCCAAAATATGTAACATTTTTATAATGTTTCTTTTTTCATTCGAAAGATTTCATTCATTAGTTGCTTCTGAATGCACCATGATCTTCTCTTTCTGTTAACATGGGAGATACCCAATGTTGTCTATGTATTTTTTCTCGTCTTTTTCAGCTTATTATATATGTACCACGCAATAATACATTTCCTCTTTTTAACACTCAACATTTTATACGTCCACAATTCACTGAATGAAAAGAACGCATGAAGGCGGCACCTCCATGAAACCGGTCGTTTACAAACCGTCCTGTGTGCAAGCTCGGACGGTTCCTACCCGGCGCCGGAAAAAAACCGGGACGTGTTGAATGTGTCTCGTGGGCATGAGCCCTTAGGCGGGATGTGGTAACAGCAGGGCCTTATCTGCTTCCCGACATGCGATGCGGCGGTTGCGTCAGCCTCTCCACTCCCATTGTTAGTTTGTTAATGGAACTTTGAGCGTTTTTTATATTCGAAATCTTTCTTAAGAAAATCCTTCAAGGAACTTATAAGCTATATAGTATTGTTCCAATAAATAAATAGGAAATTAGTAAAATCGATGACAGTGTATTCTAATTAAAATTAATGAGCGCTACCAAGGGTTATCTCGTCACGGTGTGCGGTTTAACGAACCCATTATTTTAACTGATAACAACTAACATTGACATTTAAATAAATAAACATAGTAGACAATAGAGTACAGTAATATTTTAATATACAGTAGGATTTAACACGTTTTCAATGTATAAATTTAAAATTCCCAACTTCGAGCATTATAAATTAATTCATATAGTTATTGCTTTTAATTATATAATTCAAATAAAACACACACAATTTATTGTTATTATATAAAAAGCGTCCCTATCTAACAACCGTTCCATATTTAAATTGTGTCTGATAATTTGAATATAGAAAATAATAAATTATTATTTTGTTACAGGTACATATTTCATTACACATGGCACCTTGCACTCAATATGATTAAACCTCACCCTCTTGCGTTACAAATCAATAGACATAGCCGGTAAGTAGATAAAAAAAAAGGTGTGTGTACTTATGTACGCGCGTAAGAAGTTATACTTCTTTGGCATTATTAAAAATAGTTTTTGATTGCATGCAAATAATTAATTACAATTAAATAATCAAAGACTGGAAAAGGAGTCATTAAAGTCAATAAAGTTCAGTTTACATTTGAAAAATTAAATAAATAAAAATTTATTATTATTCTCTTACATTAAACAAATAAAACCCTATTTACCTTTAAAACATTTTTATTTAATTATACTATTTATTTTTAAGTGACTCTAATGTCTTCATCAGAATTTCGGTTTGTAATTTTAAATTAATCATTACTTGGTTGTGCATCTACAAGGCTTCTCCAAAACTAAAACTACTACTTGCTTTCTGCAACAAATAAGAGAATATTAATTTAAGCTCTGCCCATGCAAAACTTAAAATTTTTTATAATTCATATTATAAAAATTTTAACACATTTATATTAATATAATTATATAAATGTGTTAATAATTTAATTTGTACCACATGCTACAGACCTGGATAGCAACTTTCTTTTATTCTATTTAGAGATAGAGATAATTGAAATATAATACCGGTGTCTTCCTTGTAGGTTTCTTTTGAGTTGTTTGGGGATTCTTGTTGTTCAGTTCGACATGATTTTCTTTAACCTTTCTTTAATCCTACAAAATAATGAAATTGTTAAGTTATGTTGTCACTGTTGTGCACACCTTTGTTTGGCTTTTTTAGTATTCAAGTTATGTCAAAACTGATTTATTACCTTGTCATTGTTGGCTTTATTTGCTTTTGGGATAGCAATTGTTTCCAAAATGATTTTATTTGTAATATCCTGAAATATATAAATAACATCTATTAATTTAAGTGTCATGGTGAGTGGTTCGCACTCAGGTATTAAGGTGTATTATACCCACTGTCCATTATAAGTGGGAATGGGCTCACTTCTGGCTGGACAGAGTTTCGGTACTACAAGAGCAACATGGATGTTTTGAGGTATTACAATATCTCTAACTACCCTGTAGGGGAATAAAGTATGTGCCTATGCTTGAGAGGTTGAGCCTTGAACATCACCATCATATTTATAATTAACATTCCTACCTCGACACCATCACAATCAAATTCATTGAAATCTACTTCAAACCGTTGCGGTATCATCTCTGCCACATCCATTGTGTCTGGAGAAGGTGATGGTGGCTTTGTTCCACCTCTAGTTTTTGATGTTTCACGGCGATAAGATGACAACTCTTTTTTTTTATTCAATTTAGTGCACTTCCACTGAAATTGTTTTTTGTCTCTTGTCCTTATATTTGCTAGATTAAATCTGAAAAATTACATGTTTTGATTAAATAATGTAATCATTTTTTTGAGATGCAGGTACTTATTAAAATGTTTACTTCTCTGTAATATCGCTCCAAGCCTTCATTTTCTCCTTATTAGTGTTCGTGCTTAAATCTTTGTTCTCAATTATTGATATATAGGGTCGTAGAATATTTCTAAAAAGTTGCTGTAACAAACGCAATAAACAAAAGCAATGAATAATGGTTCATGTTTCAGTTTTAATCAACAATAATACTCGATAATACATACGGATAGTTAACCTCAATTGTATTAAAGCACTCAGGAAGGTTGGCACAGTTTTTTCACAAATATTTTATCATATTAATTAGTATTGATTTAGATATTCAATTTAAATCACTTCTGATTATAATTCAGACGCACATATAAAATTCGCACTTGTATAATGAAAATAACTAGATACATAGAAAATCTTTTATTTTAAACAATAATTCAAACTCCTATATTTGTTTAAAAGGTAAATGTCAATGTCAGATGTCAATTGTCATGGATATTCAAAATTCTTGTTAAGCTGCTAAGCTAAGAAATAGAATATGCGTGAAGTTAGCTTATATTCTATTTCTTTTGTAGATTGCGCACGCTATAATCACACTCCGAATTTTGTGTCATAGGTAGCGCATCGTAAAATTTCACTCTCATCAAATTTTCATAACGCGCCTAAAGAAGTATAACTTCAAAAAATAAAGATAAATCAGTGGCGATACAACCTCTTTGGGTCTTGCCCTCAGATTTCTGAATCTGTTTCATGATCATATTTAAATCTAATAGGCTAACAAAATAACTAGGTGATCAGCCTCCAGTGCCTGACATTCGACTTTTTGGGTCTGGGACATTTCGGTTTCCTCACGATGTTTTCCTTCACCGTTCGAGCAAATGTTAAATTTGATTTGACTATCAAATAATAAACAAATATTTTGCAATAAAATAATATTGCGGCTATAAATTGAGATGTAAGCTATCCTATCTTTTAAGTTGGATCAAACTACACACGGTGTGCAAATTTGATTGATATCGGTTCGGTAGTTTAGGGAGTCCATAGCGGACAAACAACGTGACACGTAATTTATATATATTAAGATGATTCAGAGTCGCATGGCCTGTGTATGTGATATTAAATTTTGGTCTGAAACAGCACCATCACTATACAAAAAAACTTTAATTGCGAAGAATGAAAATCCATTGGTACACATGAATGGTTTGATTTGAATGCGTTATGCATTCAGAGTTGAGAGCGCATGTCTATCATGTATGTATTTACCAGTTTATTTATAAAGAATTATACTAAGGAAAGTTTTATTCTTTACTATAGGTTGAAAATAACCAGTCTGGAGTTTAAAAAATAAATAATTCATCTTCACGTTTGCATATCACTTACGGGCAAATAAGAGTGTCATTGTATGTAAGAGGCATTGTATTGCGTGGTAATTGGTGAAATTGCCCGAAACAATGGAGGCTTCGATATTATTGTTCTTTTATGACTTTTGAGTTGGTACAATAGTATTCGTATGGACATACAGGTTTTAAATATTATGTGACTGACAATCTGAGAAATATTTTCAATATGTTGTTAGGTGAGATGCAGAAACGTGACTGATAAGCCTGGCTCCCGTCGTCAAAAATGTATTGGTTTTTCACATACGGGTGTCATAGTTCGGTTAGTCTAGTTCTGAATCTCACCCTTTGAGGCTGAAAGAAGTAGAACTAGACTAGGAAGTTTCTTTTGTTATTTTCTTATAATTCATTGTTAAGCTATTGCATTGTTAAGCTATCGCGGGCTTTGAGCGCGGCGACCGAATCAAGAAATTCCGTAACGAAAAAAACCTAACACACGATGACGTAATATTGGTGCCGTAAATACGCGTTAGAGTGGGACGAGATCGGTGACGTAGCGTGAGCGAGGCCGGTGCAGCCGGTACGCGTTAAAGTGAAACAGACTATATACCTAAGCGTTTCAGTCTGAGTCTGGTAGAGTGGTAGATTGAAATAATATCAAAGAAAAAACTTGAATGAATATCAAAGAAAAACAAATACTGCATAAATAAAAGATAAATAAATAATTATAATTGCATAAGTTGATAAAAATGCTATGCAATAGCTTTACCGCGGCAGTCCCCGAGTGCCATACTTTTACACTTTTTATAAGTTGGAGCCTATGCTGATGTAATGGTGGCAGATCTCTTACAAGCATCTTGTAAAACAAAACACTTTATTATAATTAGTGGTGAAGTGTTCCTTGCCAGCACCTTGCCTTTCTTCCTACACTTAACTCTGTAAGTCTCAAAAGTGAAACTTGAATGTGTTGGTTGTGACATAATCACTGCGGATATTGAGAGAAGTACATCGAAATTGCATCCACGATAGTCTGATATTGTATAATGTTGCCATCGTCCGCGTCTGATAGTAATAAATAAAATTTCGAATAATTAATTTCTTTTAATCGGGAATAAATGTACATTACGTTCCCGATATTAATAATGTTTTGTTTTTATTTACTAACAATTTTTAAGACGATGAGAATCAGGTGAAATCTGGAACTTTAACAATGTTGATGGCGACAAGCCAAGCAAGGTGAATGACCTCTTATCAGGTCCGTTCAGTCTACCTGTTGTATCGGAGCTAATTATACCTGACACGCTTCATCGATAGCCAAGTCGGAGCATTCTAGTTCAATAGGTGTAAACATTTACATATACTCGTAATAGCTATCCAAATACATTTATTTATGCGGGAATCATTTATATATATGTTGCGATAAAGAATGTTTTAGCAGGTATTGGAGCCCCTGAAATAAGTCTTATTATACATTTAATCCAACATATTATGGCCTCAAATATTGACCATTCGCATTAAATTTCGAGTCTTTATTTCTAACCTATGTAAAGCGGGCCATAGACGGACCGCGGTCGGTCTTGACTGCAACATGCGGCCGCTGCACGGCGATCTGCAGTTTCCATACTAAATTCATATTCGCAATACACGGATCGCTCGAGCAGTTCCTGAGAAAACTGCATGTTGCAGTCGGTCTTGACTGCAACATGCGGTCCGTCTATGGCCCGCTTAAGAGCTCATCTATATAGTACTGGTTATGGAATACTATATGAATTATATGTCTATGTGTGGGAGTGTACTAAGGATTTTCGTGTCCCCTTTTGTCTGTTTTGAAATTTACATATTTTGTTATTTTCTTATATTGGGTAGTAGTCCAGTCAAATTATGGCTAAAAACGGGTTAAATAAACATGAGCGAACACAGTTTGGGGATTTTGAGGATCGATAGGGGGGTGTATTCTGAGCATAAATTCCAATTTGAGGGGTTGTACTGAGGTCAGCTCAAGGTCATTTCGATGGAAACGCGTTTAACTCGATATCTCGAGAATGGTTAGTGTTAGGCGAAAACTTGTAGAGACCTTTTCTTTTCTAAACAAAATTTACTAACTTTTTTATTTGAAACTTTTTTTTATAACATTAATATTTTTCAAGTTATTACTCCCTCAAGGCAAAATTTTTTTTTTTTCCATTTTTCGTCGTTTTCTCCCCAACTATTCAATTTTATTAAATTTTACCGATCATCGAAGTGTAGAACTTTTAATTATGAACAATTTTGTTCTCAAACTTTTTTCCGTAATCCCAATACCTTCGGAGTTATAGATTACTTTACCGAGCGAAATCCGCGCCACTGTCGCAATATAAAAAGGTAAATCGATTAAACTATTTAAAACTAGGTATTTAATTTGGGTTAATTTGGGTAAGAAGTAAATTAACAATTAAAACTGTTTCACACATTGTGCCAAAAGAGGCCGGCCTTTCTGCATCCGCACGCTTTGCCGCATTTGGTTTTGCATTTGCGCGCAATTGATCTCAGTAAATTATCCGGAGCTGGTTTCAATGACATCGCTATCGGCTGCAATCAACGGGGGGTGCGATGCCAGCCCCATTCATCGAGATATCGAGTTAAACGCGATTCCATCGAAATTACCTTGAGCTGACCTCAGTACAACCCCTCAAATTGGAATTTATGCTCAGAATACACCCCCCTATCGATCCTCAAAATCCCCAAACTGTGTTCGCTCATGTTTATTTATTTCGTAATTTGACTGGAGTATAGTTTAAAAGCAGTGTTGACCTAGTGGCTTCAGCGAAGCCTTAGATTTCATAGATTAGAACCCCGGCTGTATCAATGGACGTTTTAGTGCGGATTTAACGCTCGCTCGTACTGCGACGCAAAATAGTTTGAGAAAACCGGCATGTCATAGACACACAAGTCGACGGCGTGTGTCAGCCACATAAGGCTGATCACCTACTAGCCTATTACAAATGATCATGAAAGCGATACAGAAATCTGAAATCTTAAAAGGTTGTAGCGTCACTGGTTTGTTTGTTTATTACGGAAATAATAAATTAAAAAAGTGTAAAGTGTACTATGCAAAAGACAAAATAAGCTTGATAAATTCAATTACTAGAATTCTCATTTAAAATTTATTAAACACCCACTTAGAAAAAACAGATACAGAAATCTGATGCCCAGACCTAAAAGGTTGTAGCGCCTTTTTTTTAAATTTTGGAGGAATAAGAAGAATAAACTATCTGTTTGAAGTTCTGTGCGACTTATTTTATTCCAATTAGTTCAATAAAAAAACATAATCTTTGGGCTGTATTAAATGACCTGTCATGACAGTTTGTTGAACTTTGTGTCAGGTGAGCCAGGTCAGTCGGGAGCTGGCAGCCGGATGCATGTGGTATCGATCTACGGATCCGTGTTTATAGGTCATCCGGGTTCTGGGTCGGATCAATTAAATACTGAGTTTGACGTTGTACGTATTCTTTGTGCGTTAACAAGGACTTCAATATGTATTAAGAAATTGTAAAAAAAGTACTATTTTCTGACGCTCAGAGGAGCAAAAATGAGAGCAAAATATATATAAAGATATTTGATGGACTATCAAAAATATAATATATATTTATATAGCTAATTGAACAATTTTTTTTAAAGTAAGGTTTTTAATACTTAATATGCATGAGCTACGGTCGGAATCTTGCCAGTCACCATTTTCCTTAATATAATGGCAATGACTACTCCAGAATTGCAAAAGTGCAGTTCCGTTTGAGGACCTCATTAACAGACACTCCAATTTAGGTTATGGGGTTCGAACAAAGGCAAAGGATGATTCAAGGGGGTGTGTGATCGATGCGTAGGGAAAAATCAGAGGTTTTGTGGTGCGTGTGTGCTTCTAAAATATAGAGCAGCACGTCTACTTAAAATATATGTAGTTTTCAAAATATTATCAAACTAGCCTTAATATGTTTTTTTACTTAGCCTATTTTTCCAATTTCTCTCTCCGTAAAAACCTTCCTCAGGCTTCGAGGTCTTCGAGTTTGGAGCTTAGCGACATATTTTTCGACTCATTTTTATACATAAAGATTTTAACGACTGGTTATTCTAAGTTTTTCCGTAAATTAATAAAAATTAATTGATATGATTTTATTAAGCTAAAAAGACAATTGCGGTATTATTCTATGTACAGACAGCTACAGCGGCCACGTCGATCGCAGTTTAGTATTAAAAATAACGTAACATATCACTTATGAATACGACATTAACGTTTTTGTTCTAAATATTCAATATACAATATGACATACAGACCCGAGCTGTAACGCAACTTTGGCTCTGTATATCGAGAGCAAACAACGTCTATGGCAAGAGAACATGGTATAGTGTATTTATTAGATAGCCTAATGTTAAGCAACATAATAATATGTTAGTTGAAGGACTATTTTTATATGCATTTGTCTTGCTCCTTAACAAGACTGCTATTGTTACATTAATACAAACCACAGTGGTTTTCGAATATACCATGATTTAGATTATATCATTCTGTAAAATCTAATATACAAAATTCTCGTGTCACAATGTTCGTTTCCATACTCCTCCGAAACGGCTGGACCGATTCTTATGAAATTTTTATGCATATTCAGTAAGTCTGAGAATCGTACTACATCTATTTCTTCCCCCTAAATGGTAAGGGTGGTCCCACCCGAAATTTTTTATTTTTTTTGAAAAACTTTTTGTTTTTATTTTTTATGATACCTACAGCCTACAAAAATACATACAACCCTTAATTGTCACCCCTTTATGATCAACCCCTATTTTTTTATTAAAGTAGATAGTTATTTTTATTGCACTAAAAACTGTTTCCTTGATATAATATACAGTGCAAAACGACGTTTGCTGGGTCAGCTAGTAAATAAATATTTTTTTCGTTAATGGTATGTATAGGGTAATTCCGGGGGAGATGGCCCTAGTAACTATAAAACTGTATTATGAAGGAATTATGATGAATAAAACAGTGAATTCGTATAGAACATAAACTTCATTTATTATTCTTATTAAATAAAGGGTATTTCAACAAGAAGTTTGTTTTTCAATTGTGGCAACACCGAGAACGTGATAGTTTTGACATTTAGTTTTTGGCGGTATTCGTAGCAGGTGCTTTGGCAATTATTACAATGAATTCAATTTCGCTCGAAAATCGCATTAAAATAATTCAAATCCACTATAAAAATGGTGGTTCTGTTAAAGTTACTTCTGAGACCGCTGTTAAGAATTTGATCGCGAAATTTGAGTCGACAGGCTCGGTACAAAATGTGCCAACACCAACACGTGTTCGACCGGGTCGTTCAACAGAAAACATCGCCGCCGTGAGCCACAGTGTTGAAGAAGATCAAAATTTGTCAATTTCACGACGTTCTCAACAATTGGGGTTATCCAAAAGCACAACATGGCGAATTTTGCGAAAGGATTTGGCTTTGAAGCCTTACAAGATTCAACTGGTGCAGGAATTAAAGCTGATCGACCATTCAAATCGCCGCAGATTCGCTCAGTTCATTCAGGAACAACCTGCTGGTTTTTCTGAAAAAATCATTTTTTCAGACGAAGCCCATTTTCATTTGTCAGGGTACGTCAACAAGCAAAATTGTCGCATTTGGGCTTCTGAAAATCCTAAAGCAATTATTGAGAAGGCTTTGCATACTCAACGTGTTACTGTGTGGTGCACTATGTGGTCTGGAGGCGTGATTGGGCCGTTTTTTTTCGAAGATGAGGCTGGAAATGCGGTACAGTCAATGGATCACGGTAACGCGACATGTTAACCACTAAATTTTGGCCTATTATTGATGACATGGATATCACTGAAATGTGGTTTCAACAGGACGGTGCCACATGTCACACAGCCAATGAAACGATCAATTTATTGCAAACCAAATTTCCCGAGCGCATAATTTCGCGAAATTCAGCTGTTAAGTGGCCAGCCAGATCGTGTGATTTAACACCACTGGATTATTTTTTGTGGGGCTATGTTAAAGACAGAGTCTATACGGAGCCAATCGAATCGATTGCAGCCTTAAAACTCAAAATCCGTGATGTCATTAACGAAATAGACCCTCCATTTTGCCAAAAAGTGATTAAAAATTTTGATGAAAGAATCAACATCTGTCAGCGTGGTCGTGGTGGACATTTGCCAGATATCATTTTTCATTCATAATTGCCAAACTTTTCTCTTTGTAATACAATAAAAATTTTATTCATTTTCCTCTAAATTCTTTGTTTTATTTTGTTTTAGAAAACAAAGTTCTTGTTGAAAAACCCTTTATAAACGATACATCACTTTCGACAACGCTAACAATATAATTTTAAACTTTAAAAAAAAACTAGGACTGATAGTGTTCGGAGCGAGATGGCCAGTACTTTTTTACCTTTTCCGTTACCCTTGAGATCTTTTAACTCCTTTTTTTTCTTATTGCCGCAGTGAGAACACATGTCATCAAACTCGGTCCAATTTTCGTGCACCCAGAGCATACAAATACTGCATTGTATCCAATCTTCAAATCTTCATTCTAGAAATATGTCAGAGGTTATATAGGCGGATTTTTGTGACATATACATATAACCACTAAACCTGGAGGCAGCCCATCTTCTTTCATCTATTTTATTAAATATTAAAAATAAATTTAAATTTGGGCATACAATGTTATGGCTATCTCTCCCGAAACTACTATGGCCATCTATCCCTATTGACCGGGTGAGATGGCCACAGGGCGTAATAAAAGCAACATCTCAATTATGGAGTTAATTTTGAGGCTAGAACACGAGAAAGTTCTTAACTTCTCGCAGATATCACGAAAACGTACAAAACTGTCCAAACTTTTTTTTGACCACTTAATGTGTCAACCCCTTAGTTTAGATCTAACGTGTTAATGAAAAACAAAGTCAAATTCCTTACTTTTTCCTATTTTTTTTTTTGCAAAACAATTCACTGTCACTTGTTGCCGTTGCCAACATGAATGGAAATAAATAAAGAGTATTGACATCTATGAATTAATACTCGAACTTTTTTCTATTGGCCATCTCTCCCGTACGGCCATCTCCCCCGGAATTACCCTATATTATATATTTTATTGGTTGACAAACAAAAGCCACGGATAAAACTTATCCAGTAAAGCTAATTAGTGTAAAGTTTAATCGTAGTTGTGTACATCAGCAACGACCACGCAATATCCTGCGCCGGAAGGGGGTGGTTTTCCCGGGAAATGGGGGTGGGAGGGAGGTTGGGCGTCGCCATGCTTACATTTAGGGTTGTTTGTTTATTATAGAGTTGTTTTTGATAGCATAGGGTCGTTGAACTGACCAAGCTGATTTTTCGTTTCTGACCGATTTCAATAATTATTTCACTATTAGGTAGCTCTGAGTATGTATTTTCAAAATATAGAAGTCAGATGCTGGGAAAGGCTAGTACTTATAAAAAATGAGTTTAGTTAATTGCATTTTAAGTGTATAGTACTACATTATTTATTAGAACAGAGAGGTTTGCTAACTTAGCTTTCAGCCTAAAAGGTATAGATAGTGCATTTCACGAAGACGCGCTCCACCAATTTTTGGTTGAGGGCATCGCGGGGTGCGGGGAGTTTGCTCCGAGCGTCAGTTGCGAACAGTCAGCTATTCTTTGTAGTGTAGTGTGCGTGTGAACTTAAAACACTCAAACATTGACGGAAGCTTGCACACATATACTATAAACGGTTAGGAGGAATAGTGGGGCGCGTCTTCGTGGATTGGACTATCTGTAGTTTACGAATGGGTACATTTTTTGTTATATATTTATGTTATTGTAAATGTATACCTATTATTGTGGGATCAATGGAGAGTGAAAAGCGTAATTGTGGTTATGGTGCGAATTACTATTTCGATATGAAATGTCATATGCCTTGTCTTCCTATAGTGGTCAGACGGTCATTTTAATATTTGCTAGACAGCTCCGCAATTTATGTTTTTAGATTTGTTAGACTTGGCGTTTTGCAATATGTAATGATTCAGTGGCTCTATAATTTATAGGTCTTAGCGTCTGACGCCTTCATCTGTTTTATTTATTAATTTTGTATGTTAGGTACTTTATTAGATACTTCTGTGCCTCAAATGTCGTAGTTTTTTAGATGTAAGAGGAAGATTCAGAGTAGTGCTACGTGAGACTTCTGTAGTAAAAAAAATCTGTAGCGCTACAACCTCTTTAGGTCTTGGCCTCAGATTTCGGAATCAAAACGATGTTTTCCTTCACCGTTCGAGCAAATGTTAAATGCGCACATAGAACGAAAGTCCATTGGTGCACAGCCGGGGATTGAATCTACGACCTCAGATGGGAGTGTCGCACGCTAAAGCCACTAAGCCAACACTGCACGTTTTCTTCTTACAACGCCAAAAAAAGATAATGTTGGCTATAGTGTATTGTTATTTTGTCTCTTTACAAAAAAAATATTTTCATTGTTATTGTAAATGACACTCAAAAAGAAAGTCTCTTGGCGTTTTTCACCAACGCAATTCCCCTACAAAAAGCACAGTCTAACCGCAAACACTTTCACCGCACTCTCGCTGGTTGTATAACGAATAATACAAAGAAAACCTCACAATACATTCCGTTAAACGGCGAAATGCGTGAGTTCAGCGTCGTTTTAACGGGCCGTTGTTTACTCTTAGGCGGTTTAAGGTAAGTCTCGAAGTCGGTCATTGCGTCCGTTGGCAGTGGTATTCAAAGATTTAGTTGCGCAAGTTTGACAGAATTGTAATTTTTCATTTAAAGAATACATTTGTATAGAAATAATATCCGAGAAAGTCACGTAGATAAACGAAACTAAAGTTAAGACAGAATAGAACGTAAATTTTAGTTTATAAACTCGGCCTTTACTTTTACTTCCCTACACATTTTGTTTTGCCGTTGTGGTATATATTTCAGCGGGAACTTAAAGACACAAAATTATTTATAAAAAAAAATAGAGGTGTCCTGTTTTATTATAAAATCATGATTGTTTCTATATTATATTAAAATAATTAATTAAATTAAAATAATTGGTTTATCCTTTATTACTAGTAACGTTTTGTCGTAATATTTCAAGTATTAAATATTACTTGTACGTTCGGCACACAGTTCCTATATACCAAGTACGAGACGTAAGCTTTACGCTATAATTTACATAAACTCTCAACTGGGTGTGTTAGACCGAAGAGGTGTGGCTAGTAGCTAATCAACTGCAAGGTCGTATTGTCATGATTATGGTGTTTGTGGTTAAAGTATCTTTGAGATATTATTTATTGTATAGAACTTTGCAATAATTTATTTGGCAGTAGTAGAGCCTAGAGTTGATCTACTGACTTGTGTAACCATCAGCATTGCGGAGATACGCAAATGTAATTCCAACTCGGATATGTACGATATAAACGAAACTGAAATATTTATACAAAATAAGTTTGGGTCACCCCAACGCGGTAAGCTCGACAGATATTTTTAGGTATTCAATAGTTCGTAGGAATATATATACATATTTGTATATGTCTATGTGAGATTGAGCGCGCCCTATCTCTGCAAACTTCAGCGTTGTATTTCCCCCTCGGACATACAAACCAAAACATATATACAGTCAGAACCGTTTACGACGACATCGTTTAGATCAACATACCGGTTATATTGACAAAAATCAAAGGTCCCGGCTGAATTCTATTGTATTAGGAACTTAATAACAACGTCATCGGCTGTTACGACTATCGGTTTTTACAACCAAATATTTTGACTAGTTAATAGTCATACCACCACGTGAATGTCAACTTCTTGACATCGCCTAGTGAGAAGATTGAAAAGGACAAAACCTTTTGAATTATTTATTTATTTATGCTTTATTACCTTATTCACAAACATACACATAACAAAAATACAAAAAAAACATGTTACAAAAGTTATAAGGCAACGGGCGGCCTTATCGCTAACAAGCGATTTCTTCCAGGAATTAGTGAATTGGTGTAAATACACGTTAGTTTTAAGTGGTTAGTGAAACACAAGGACAAGAGTGTCTTGCTCTTATAAGGCACTGTTAGTAGTGTTATTGGACACAGTCAATTAGGTTAGACTTAAATTCCATGATGTCTCAGTGAAGACACAATGTATTAAGTGAAATAGTATAATTTGTGTAAAGAATTGATTATAAGAATATTCTTACTACGAGCTGGAAACAGACAGTAACTATATAGTTACTGTCTGTTTCCAGCTCGTAGTAGGTTGGATGGTTTTTTATTTATTTGAATTTAATAATTTTTAGCAAAATAATTCATTTTAGCTACCCAAATCGAAATATCTGAATAAAAATATGTTCTAAATTTTTATTATAAATCAATTAGATATTTTAGATTTTTTTATAAAATAATCACAGAATGCTAACAAGAATGTGATAATCACTGTAAACCTGTTACTTTTTAATATTTTTCGCATTCGAATCGAATATATTTTGCCTTGTCTCTGGTTGCATTGAAGCGATATATTGTAAAATAAATGTAAATACAAATAACTAAGGGAATGGTTTCTTCGTGTAAAACTGGAAACGCCATAGTTTTTTCCTATATAAAATCAGGAAATTAAAATATTCAACAGTGGATTGTTCATGCGAGAATTTAATATATAAATTATATCAACTACAAAAACATCCAATTAAATTGAAGTTTTCCAGGAAAACTGAAAATTCCAAATAACATGTTGAACCGTCATTAAGGTGCGGTTCGCGTGAGGAGGCACGAAATATTACGAATTTTTAGCACGGGGTAGGTATAAATATAATTTTAATCATGGTATTTGTTAAGTTCGTGAGCCTTTATGTGTACTCAGAGTGGTTCATTAAAGTTAACAGTAATAAGAGCCATTTACGAGTTTTATTGCTGTACGCTTAATAGGTTAATATTTATTTATTTACAACATACATATTAAAAAAGGTTATATAAGTTATTAGATAACAACTTTCGCTTAGCAAGCGATTTCTTCCAGGCAACCCTAGTATGGAAATAAATAAAATCTAAAAACAAAACATACCTGATTATATTATTTAGAAAAAGTTTAACCTAGAATAGCATAAAATTATTTTTCTACTTAAATGATTTAATATATTTTGTTTTTTGAAAAATACCACAAGACGTGTTTTCGCCATTGCGTAATGTTCGGTAAGCTATGAATAAATAATATGGCGTCGTCTGTGCATCGATCCGTCAACTGAGACGAGACGAAGTGACACCATAGCTGAAGGACTATACGTAATATTTGTTGTCTTTTTCATACACAGACTGGTAACGAAATTAAAAAAAAGTAACTCTCCATACTTTATGTTTGTGCAGATTTGTCTCTACAGCTAATACGAACATATTAGGAGATAATGCATTTTGCAAAACTTATTTAATATTTACGCAATTCGAGTCATATCAACCATAGACGCAACCGACATGTACTGGCCGCTTTTAATTGATTCCAAATTTAAATTTCATAAAAAAAATGCTTACAATAACGACTATGTGTGCGTGTTTTCTTTCTCTCGATATCTTCCGTATGTTGGCCACCAACATCTCATCTTTGACAGCATTTAATCAGAGAGTAATTTGTGTAACTTGTTTTGCCCACATTTTCCGTTTTCTGTGACTACATGTCTCGACTGCTCAACGCATTGTATTTATTAATATACATGGCAGGTTGAATGTTTTATACACGCATCGCTTTTTAATCAAGGTTCCTTTTGTGTTCGCCGGAGTATAGGTGTGATGTGAAAACAAGTGACAGCTTTTGATGATGTTTTTAATAACGCTTGGGAACATAAAAATCTTACTTCTTCCATAGGGAATGTTTAACTTTAAAATTCGAATAAAACCGTTTCCGCCAAAACGGATACGAGACGGTAAATAAATAATCTTTTTTTTATCGAGCCGAGTGTCAAAGTTAAGATTGGAGTTATTTTTTTCCGTGCCTGCCAGTATTTTTCTCACTATGAGAGTTTGTATTTGAAAATCGAACTCCAATGCCGATACAGTGGTATTAAAGTGTTGTAAACGTCAAGATTATGCACATAATAAATCATTGTAATGCATACCGAGTATTCGACCGTATGATGTATTGCGACCAGACACTCTGAAATTTCGTCTGGATATACATAAACTATGATGTGTAGAATCTTTGAAACCACAGAAACTTACCGTAGTATTTGAGCTGCTCAAATTTCAGAAGGTTGCATATTTTATTAGTTTCCTGTTTATAATTTACCATATTTGATAGACAACTCGGACGTTGACTAATTGATATAATTATAGTGCTAATAAGGAACAAAATTTGTTGTATTAGGACGCATATGCGTATGCGTGGTCTGTGAAATAAGAACAACACAAATAAAAATCGTTCAATATTTATTTTCAGTTGGCTCTTTACATCACGTTACGTAGTATTTCGTGGGGACAACATTATCCGATATTTTCATATAACGCTGAATTCTCAGTATCCTTCCTATGGTAGCCTTAGAAAAATCACACCACGTGAGGACGAACCACTGCCTGCTTCTCATTTCCTTTTAATTTATAATTTTAATTTAACTTGCACTCCGACCGGGAATCGAACACGATATCGCAAGCACCGCGGTAAACACCGCTCTGCCTAATATGGAGACTTACTTTCATACGCTCGCATATAAACTAAACTATATATAATTGAATTAATGTTTTAATATTAAAACATTACCATTGACCTGGTTCTAAACAGCGTGACGTAATGCGAACGTGCGAATCTGTTATAATAGTTATTATTAGTGCAAATGAGTCATTATGTTTTAATTATTATATTTAAGCTTAACAAATGACATCACGGGTTATAAACGTAGAGAAAACACGATTATTTTTTTATATTGATAAATTAGCTTCAATTTACGTGATGAGTTCGCGTACGAACTTTTAGTGTGAGGACCGGTTTATTTGGCAACCACTGTAGGAGCGATAATGGACACATTTTTTGTCTTATAGTATATGATTGAATTGTTTATTTAATTGAAAGCGAGCTGGTGGCTTAAGCAGGCGAATCTCATTCCTGAGGAGGTAGATTCGAACCCTGGCTGTTGGACACAATATCATTCTATTATTATCAGTAATCCTTCTCTTCCATTCTACGCCCTTGATTTGGGAACTAGCAGTAAATGTAAAATTAGAAGCATTTATTGTATATTCCTTTTTTGACGTTCATAAGTGTACATTGAATTACCTATATGAATAAATGATTTTTTACTTTTACTTTTTACTTTTCATAAAATCAATGTACGTTTCTTTCTCGATCGTGGGATTAAAGAAAACCGTAAGGACACCGGCTTGCCTTAGACCCAAAAAGTAAAAGCGCGGCGTGTGCCAGTCACAAGACTTATCACCCTACTTTCCTAGAAATGACAATGACAAATGAGCATGAAACACATACAGAAATCTGAGTCCTAGAAGGTTTTGGCTACCTTATTTCCCAAACACGTGTTTAAGGGAAATAAGCTAGCCAATTGTGTATGCAATGAAGAGTTCTTATACAGATATCATTTTAAGGTAGAGCTTAGAATTTTTTGAAATTTGTGGAAGCAGAGAAATTTACGGGTTTGAATGAGGCTTAGCATAGGAACAAGGATTATAAGACAGAAAAACGATTATCGAGATGTGCAAACAAATTTTATAATATAAAGTTCCAATGTACCTACAGCTAATATTTTATTCTATCATGACCTAAATTAATCGTTGTTATACATTACATTTTGAGCTTATTAGCATAGCATAGTTAAAATTAAGGCATATTTATTTTGTATTGAAATAATTATTTCTGTTTAAAAATGGCACCTTGTCCAACTTTATGATGGGCATAAACAATAGCGTGACGTCACGGCTTCACACTCGACTGATCTCGGAAGTGCATTCGTACTCGTGTATACAATGCACGTTTTTCTAAGTATAAAATTATTTTTATTTTATTATGGCGGACGACAGAACCCCAAGGTCCTCACTGAGCTACAACCTGGTGGCAAGGGAAAACCTGGTAAATCGATGCTGTGTTGGTGATGGAGGTGTCAAGGACCTTGATACAATAGGTGTTCGAAAACGCAAGAAGCACGAAATAGATTGCGATGGCTAAATATACTTGAGGAGGATAAGGCCCACAAGGGGCTGTATATGATAATCGTTGTACATTTTATTTAGTGTTGGACAAGATAAAAGTACCCATAACCGACGAGTATGTATGGTGAATGTCAGGAGGTCTGACAGCACAGTATCAAGTTGGGATCCGTGGTCTCTGCCTACCCCTTCGGGTAAAAGGCGTCATGTAATAATATTTTTTTTTGATATAGCCCATATTTAATTTCGAATTCATTAAGATTTCAAATCTTAGTGCGTTTATGTAAACAGCTAAACAATATTATTGGTACAGAATTGGCTCCCAAAGGAGGTGTTCCCAAAATGAAACGAAACCTATTTAATATATAATAGGAGGTTATTTCCTGAACCACAGACTTGTATGTCCAAAACAATATAGTGTTTTGGTATATATTTTTCCGTAAACTGGTAAATATACCTGTTAAGAAGCTTAAATTGATGAGGAGTATTTAAATAATATATATATTCCCTTTGATGACGATCGCAGTAATAATTTATGTAATATAAATGTAAACTAAACTGTGAACCAGTATCAATCATCTCTTGTATATCTTGGAAGAGAGCCAGCAAAGTAAATAGGTTTTATGTTATCACTAAACCTACATATCGATGCAACAGATAACTAATATAAATCGTTATTTAATATTTAGCGAGGGTTGCAACAGTCAAACCTCTTCAGACCCTGCGCCCTCCCTTTGTTTCCTTTTGATGTCTTTGTTTATTTCTCGCGTGTAGTTTACCTACGTTTTACTTGTAATTGGCATAAAGTTAAAACTATTGCCATAAAAAAAGAAAGAGGAAAAAAACAACCATGCGTATAAATGCGATCATGAAGGTACCTGGAGCGCTTATATTTCAGAGAATTTATATAGAGTTTGAGGTAATAAAGGTAGAGGCAGACACAATTATGTGTTTATAAGTTTTAGTCAAGAAGTAAGTAAGAGGTATCAAGCTACTGTTATAGAAAAATATTACATGTCGTTTTGTGGACATCTTAGGTCTTAGAAGGGTGCCTTCTTCAAATGTTTATTGCCTCCGCTCCTAAGCAGGGATAAAGCATTACATTTCTCATCAAGCAGGCTTTTAATTCCGTGATAATTGAATTAAGGCGTAATATCATCGCCAATTTCTAGAATTAGAATGTTAACCGAAACTTTTGTGTAGGATATCGATAGATGCTCTTGCATATTGTAGAGTCAAATCAAGAGCCGTAGCAATTGGCTAAATTTTTCAGTATTTGGGTGTAGCGGTCATGTTGTCGTAATCCAGCCAATTGGGACAATTAGGTCATGGTCCGATGATGACATGCGGTCGCTGTTGTCCATGCCTCTATATTTAGGTCGGTCTATGCGGTCATCGAAATAGTGTTATTTTGTCTTATTAAAAGACGTTTAAGAATTATGGAGACTTTATATTTAAAATCAACTTGAACCTTGCAAACGCTGTCGCACTAAGGCTAAATTTCGGTTAGAGTTCCATCTTGTCATCTGTCTGTCATCATGATTATAGAATTTTTGAAAGTTTTGACAGAGGGAGATCTTTCAAAATTCAAAAATCATTTCTTCATATAGGTAACAAAATGTAGACTTATGAACGTCAACAAATATATATAAGAAATGATTCTAATTTTACATTTACTGTCAGTTCTCAAATCAAGGGCGTAGAACGAGAGATGAACTGTCAATAAACTCTCCGCCACTCTTTTTAATCGCCAAGTTTTATGCTTATGTTGAACTAATTGTAACAAAACTTTATAATGAGATAATAATCATTATTTTACTATGAGGAATAAGCAAGGGAAGCTATTCTTCTCTATGTAAATTTAAACCAATCTGGGTTCTAAAATAGGAAGGCATGAATTGATTAAACAAAATACACAGACCATTGTATACCAATTCGGTATGGACGAACTATGAATGACAATGGGCCAAACGGATGGACATACCTCAGTGTTTAGGATATTTGAATAAGCTTTACTATAATGCTACGCCAATTGACGGTACATATTCAAAGTCAAATCAAAATAGGATTCATGTCAAGGAAAATTAAGTAATAGATGATTCTCCGCCACTCTTAATTGTATGACAAGTTAAATGGTATATTTCTTATATATTCTGTACTAAGTAGGTAAATATAGGTACTTGCGTTATAGTGTAGATAAGGATAAAACGTGTCGCATGTCTAAACAACTATACTTATGAGATTTTGGTTTTTTTTAGATTTTATTTTTAGTTTTTTAGTTAAGCTGATGGTCTAGTCAAGTGTGCCTTAAATCTTAATTGAAAGACGCAAAAATGTTTGTATTTAATAAAACTATTTTAATAAAAAAACGTGTGTGTACTTATGTGCACGCGTTAGAAGTTAAACTTCTTTGGCGTAACAAAATAAAAAACTTTTCAAAAAATTTATTCTACGTTTGTTGAAAAAACTACACTAACAATAGAAAAAACTAAAATGTTGACTATAGCTAACTTCAAGGTGTCGGTTTTTTATGGCGGTGTGCGCGCGCATCGTAAAAATTTACTCTCATCATTTTTCCCTAACGCGCCAAAAGAAGTATAACTTCAAAAATATAGACTTCATACATACATACATACTTAGAATAGTTTCAATTGGCAAGAATTTTAATTGACGATTCAATTATTGAGCATTAGACCATCATATGACTCATCAAATTGAAAACTCTATTGGACTATAAATTTTCATGTAATATGAGTCATGTTTCAATAACATTTGGCAAGACCATGGACCAAATTGAGATAAACTATAACAAATTAATATATGGTTTTTTTAGTATGATAAATAATACGTAAAACGAAGCATCTATAAATCGAAGACTTTTGTTTCACGGTACAAAAAAAATTCCGTTACAATTTTATTCCTGTTTGATTACGTAGCGAGTGGGTTTTTACTTAAAATTTATATTTCCGTGTGTGGAGTTCTGTATGTTATTTATACGCGAGTAACAGTTAATCCTGATCGTATTAAAACGTTATTAAAAAGTTACAGTCCGAAGCCATGCTTGCTGTAAACTAAACTTACGCCATTTTTTTACGTATAAAGTTCACAAAAAGAGTGCGACTCCACATGAATTACAAGCGAGTCTATACAATAATTTTAGGTAATAAGTAATATTATGTTGACTAAGGTAGTGTTCATTAACAGTCTTAGTGTTCTATAATGATTAGACTATGTTCGTGTGTCCGAGATACCGCACTTGCACTTATATTCTGTACACTAGGTTTTTTAAACGCCATATAAAAAGGATTTTACACATATGTATATTACAAGCTGACCTGGCAAACGTCGTTTTGCCATGTATATCATTTATAATACAAAATAGGTGTTGATCGTAGTGGGGTGAAAATTATGGGTTGTATGTATGTTTTAATGCTGTATCATAATAAAATAAAATAAATAAAATTATCTAAAAAATTAAAAGATTTTTTTTTGGGGTGGACTTAACATTTTGGGGGATGAAAAATAGATGTTGTCCAATTCTCAGACATACCCAATATGCACACAAAATTTCATGAGAATCGGTCAAGCCGTTTCGGAGGAGTTTAACTACAAACACCTCGACACGAGAATTTTATATATTAGATACTATTTGTTTTATAGCGTCACTGAACATAAAATTGTGATTTCAAATTTCCCTTAGCTAGTGCTTATCGTGTGTATAATTTTTATCAATACGTCTCTCTGGTGAAGAGTTTAAATTTTCTATAATTTTTTTACTAATAATTTTTTACGTTACGGAAAAAGTAATAAGATCTCACGATGTGTCGAATCGATCCAATCATTATTTAACAAATTTTACATTTAAATACAGTTATTCGTAAAGTGGTTATCACATTTACCGCAATGCTATGGTAATTTGGGACCTAAACACGTTATTGGATATTTAGTAATCATTTTACGGTATTTTTGCCAGTACTTGTATTGTCACGCCTTTTAGATTGTTATTTGCATATTATTTTATGAAAAATTATAATAATTGCACTAATTAACAGGAAATTCACAGTTATATTTCCACCCATTTAATACTATATTATGTAATACTAACATAAACTGTTGATACGTTTATTTCCTTTATCCTGTCTTTGATAAGCACATGATATCTACAATCCTAAACAGCTTGAACTGAAATAATTATTGTATATTTTTATCTATCATCGGGATATATTAATTAAAGAGTCCAACTATTTTCTATACATTTAGCAATATAAGGGATAAAATATTAAAAAGGTATGACGGAATCATGGTATGTCGCTTAGAACCTTATAATAATATTATATGTTTGTAATTTCAGGTATTGAGAGAAGAGTGGCAAAATGCCGGAGGGAGTGACGAAAGACGGCAAAAATGGCAAGGAGGAGAAGAAGAAGGAATCTCCAAAGAAGCGGTCCGGCAACCTCGCCAGGGTCAAAGTGGAGATGCTAGATGGATCCGTCACGGAGCTCGAAGTTGATGTAAGTTATCTAAAGCGAACTGACTCATAATATTTGCGATATCAGTATAGCGCGTAGGTTAAACTAAAGTTAAATTGTTTAACGCGACGACTTAAATAAAACTTCCGTAACAGATTTTAAAGCGAGTTTATTACATTATTTTCATAATCTATATATAGTCATCTCGCTGTGACTACAACTACGCATTTGAACCATCGAGTAAAGAAATAAATTCGAGTTTAAATACAAATTATAAATTTTGTTTAATAACTTATGTATTTACGAAATACTTTAAGCGTCGGTCTAAGCAGCAACGTAGGTTGTGTAGAATTTGTATAAAAACTTATAAATTTCTGTCCAAATTGGTACACCTTCAACTATTTGAGAGAAATAATAAGCTATATAAAATACTTATTTCAATTATGACTAATTAATAACAAAAAATTCAAGTATTACGTCACGCAATTTTTGGAGATTAAAAATAACGCGTAATTCAATCCCCTCCCCGCATCGTAACGTTTTACAGGACCCCCTCCCCCCAAAATTCGTTACGTAATGCTTGAACGATCCCTTACCTAACAATCGGTGTTTTGTAAATTTATAACTTTTTTTATTTCAGAGAAAAGTTCGTGGACATGATCTCCTATCAAAGGTGTGTGACAGTCTTAACCTGGTGGAGAAGGACTATTTTGGGCTGCTGTATGAAGACCGTGGTGACACAAGGACATGGGTCGACCTTGATAAACGCGTCTCCAAGTTGTTTAAACGTATGTTCAGACAGTCTATACTTAGATTAATTATCTTGTTCTTTTTAACTGTAAGCTTAGTCAATTTATTGCCGTTTTGTTATATATATATAATTATTATTTACTTACTTGACTATATCAATAACAGTTTCACTAGTCATAACCATGTATATTTACTAGATAAACTTTACACAGTAAAAAGAAGATTGCCGAAATTGTTTAAATGCTATATACCGGAACGTAAAAACATTTTTGTAGTTGAGTACATGGGTTCTATACATGCAAAGTATGTTCCTGTTTCCTTTTAGTTCCGGATGTGGTGTTTCAAGTTTTCATATAAACATTGATCGTAACAATTTTAGTTAGACTTTGAAATTTTGTATTGTAAAATTCTTTTTCGATTTTTTACTACTTTATATGTATATATGTTAAATATTGAATATTAATTTCAGATGAGCCGTGGTACGTGCGCTTCACGGTGAAGTTCTACCCACCAGAGCCTGGACAACTCCAAGAGGAGTTGACAAGATATCAACTAGTGCTGGCCATTAGGAAAGATCTGTTAGATGGTAAGTTTTATTTAAATGTTATGCGTTCATAACGTTGAAAGACTTAAATTGTTAATCACCTAAAGAAGGTGAATTCACAGTAAAACTAATCGAATGAGTGGCAATAGTAATAAAAAAAAAACCGCTAAGAACGGTTTGGTCCTACGAGCCGGAAACGACATGACATGAATGTTGTAGTATACTATCAAATACTCCCAATATAAGGTCAAACAACGTCCTCGTTGGTAATGGGTTACCTATACTGATTACATGTACTAGTGTGATTGTCTACTATTGATATTTTTCCGTATTTCAACTCATCTCAATATTTCTCAGGTCGTCTACCATGTTCTGCGGTGACTCACGCCCTACTAGCGAGTTACCTTCTTCAATCCGAGCGTGGAGATTACGAGGATAGCGAGGTAGGGGCTGGCCTATGCAAGCAGCTCAAGCTGGTTCCACCTGCCAGCTGTACACCCGATCTGGAAGAGAAGGTCGTTGAGTTACATAAAACACACAGGTAAGACTAAGTTAAAATTATTAATGACTGATTGTGTCCCTTTGATAGATTTGATAGATATAGATAGTAACCTAAGTGCCATAGAAAATAATCTTAAATTGCTTTAATATTACTTAAAACTAAAATAAAAAACATGATAATAGAAATAACATTTGAACTTACTGGATTTTTAATATACTTAAATAAATATTATCATTAAATTATTACACTTAAATGGCAATGATAGATATTTTATCTGAAAGTGATCTTGTCTCGGCAGCTGCTGTTACAAATGCATGGATTTATCTTTGATTATAAAATTTAAGTTGATTGGAATGAAGATTCATATTTCTACAATTGCATTAATTATTATCAATAATAATCATACCTATATAAAACAGTATAATAATGTAATATTTTTTTTTACTAATCTTTGAATTATATTTTGAGTTTTTTTAGTCGTAAATATTATATTAAAAGTTACAGTTTTACTACTATTAAGCACATTAACATAGATTGTATGTTGGAAATGGTCTCACATTCAAAATTCCTGTTAAATTGTAATAACGACTGTTTTCAGAGGTCAAACCCCAGCCGAAGCCGAGCTGAACTACCTAGAGAACGCAAAGAAGTTGGCAATGTATGGAGTTGATTTGCACCCAGCGAAAGATTCTGAGAATGTTGACATTACCCTGGGTGTCTGCTCATCCGGTCTCCTGGTGTATAGAGACAAGTGAGTATATGAATTAACACTTCATAAGAAACTTCTTCAGAGATATACTATATGCGCTATAACCTTAGGTCTTGGCGTCAGATTGTGTCCGTTTCTTTGATCATTTTTATTTCAAAGTAAAAGGCCGGCAACGCACTCGCGAACCCTCTGGCATTGAGAGTGTCCATGGGCGGCGGTATCACTTCAGGTGAGCATCCTGCCCGTTTGCCCCCTGACCTATTAAAAAAATTTAGATAGATCTTTGGATTTACGACATGTCTTTGGATTTAGGCCGGTTTCCTCACGACGTTTTCCTTCGAGTAAGTGTTAGATGTGCATATAGATAGAAATACTATTAGTGTTTGGCTGGGGATCGAAACTACGACCTTAAGTATGAGAGTCGCACGCTGATGCTACTGGGCCACCGCTGTTTTAATTTAAAATTTTAGTTATGATAAGCTTAAATTAAACGAACGAACAAACATAAAATATAATGTATAAGTATTATATAATTAAAATTTTATTGGACTTTCCTAGATTGCAAATGGAGGAAAATAAATATCAAAATTGTATACCATAGAGCACATACAGGATAATTTTTCTTCTTCAATTAAAATATTAATATTCAATTATTTATAATGAGAAACACTTATGTATTGAACAGGCTTTTAAATTAATTAAAGAATAGCAACACTACAGAAACATACAGGAATGTAGATTTTTATATTTTGCATTACTATAGGTCCGTACCTACAATATTAATATTAATCTGACATATAAAAACATAAGAAACATAGTATTGTATTTTATTGAAATAATTTTTACACATTTAATAAAACAATTTTTAACCGGATTGAAGTTATGTATTTCTTACATAGGGCAAACTAAACGCAATATGTCCAGCAGACTCGAAGAACACATTGCGGACATAAGACATAGACGACACACAAAATCAGCACAGTCTGTGCACATACACTAGATAGGCCTAATCACTACATACGCTTTGGCCAACCGAAAGTACTTGCGAAAGAAAAACAATTCTTCCCAAGATTGGTACGCGAAGCCATTGAAATCAAAAAACACCCCAATTTCAATAGAGAAGACGGCCTAAAATTGGCAAACACCTGGGATCCAATAATATCCAAATTAAAATCTCAAGATAAACAATCCGCGAAAATAGAGGACACCGTGAGCCATTTCTGCCAAAACCCTCCATCTTTCAAGTCGATAGTCCGGGGAAATAAATACAGATAATACAACTTTTTCTACAGCTGTGATACTTTTTGACATTCAACACCTTTTGTCTTCAGTCACCGTGACCACGCACGCTGTAAAGCACGCGAAACGTCGGTTAAATTTAAAATTATGTAAAATAATTGTACAGTTTAAGTCTAGACTATTTCCTATAAAAATATTTACAGACTACGTATCAATCGCTTCGCGTGGCCGAAGATTCTCAAGATCAGCTACAAACGCCACAACTTCTATGTGAAGTTGCGTCCAGGTGAATTCGAGCAATTCGAATCTACCGTCGGCTTCAAACTCGCCAACCATCGCGCTGCAAAGAAATTGTGGAAGACCTGCGTGGAACATCATACGTTCTTCAGGTGATTTATTAATACATAAATATATGTATCTACGTAATTGAATAGTTAGGTGTCTTGCTTATACTAGCGGGCGAGACATGTTCTATACACGTCTTAAATTTAAAAAATTACAAGTACAGAATAGGGGTACCAGGTTCGAGGGCAAGTTTTAATTTAATTTAAAGTTGTTCTCGGCCTTGGAGGGTTGTGCGGTACCGGGCGAGTGCCTAAACCGTACACGGAGGACATGGTCGAATTTCTAAGGCAAAAAGCACGAATTATAAAAATCTTATACTTGACGCTGGCTATGGCACAAACCGTGCCAGAGCCATAAAAAAAAATACAGAAGATTTATATATTTAAAGATTTTAGTTAACGTCAATTCTAATTTCTTGAGTTTATTAATGCATTGTTTATTTTCTAACATAAATTGAGTGAACAGGTTTCTGTTTAGTACAGATGGCTGCCAAATTTTGTAAAAAATAGCATTTTTCAAAAGTAATTCTACTATAATCTTGTCTATTTGAAGCTTCGGGAAGTTTCTTTGCGTTTAATTTATGTTTTTTGAAGTAGGTGATTAGGGACATGACTTAAATAAATTCGGGTTTTCAATACATTATACAAACTATGACCTTCGACTTTACATGTTACGACCATGTCAAGCATGTATGGTGGCAGTTACTTCAAATATGCACAAATACCCTTAGTTTAGAATGACCCATTTATGTATGTCAGGTCTTAGTGTTTGGGCAAATAAGGGAGCGTTCAAGTATTACGTCACGCATGTAACGCGCCGTAACGTTTTTCTGTACCCAATAGTAAAACGTTTCGTTACCACCTAGAGACTCTTTTTTTTTTTTTTTAATTTATTTATTAGCCGGATACAAAGTCCATTGGCAGTAAGAGACTCTTTATACCTAAAAGTTACCATTTATGTTGTGTAAAGTACCGGAAAGTCGAAAATAATATTAACAATAACGCGTGATTCAATCGCCGCACAGCACCGTAGCACAGTTTTGCCAAAATTCGTTAGATACATAATATTTGAATGCCCCCTAAGTTGGTCAAAATTATTTCGTATACATATCGTTATTGTTACTTGAGTAATGACAGGTTAGATGCAGAAGATTTATGTATAATGTTTACAGGCTAACAAGCCCCGAGCCACCACCGCGCAGTACACTATTCCCGCGTTTCGGTTCACGGGTCAGCTTCCCTGGTCGCACGCACTACCAGTCAAGGAATGCCACACTGTCCCGTCCACCGCCCAACTTTGATAGATCCTTCTCCACAAGAGGGCTCACGTCGCGTAGTACTATGGGTGAGTACCGTTTCAATGCTACACAGTGATTTTTCATAGGTTTTTCTTTTGACTTTTAGCACACATATTGGAGAGTCAGAAAGTGGATTAGACTTTTAATAGGAGTCCAATGCATCTTTTCAAAGTCCTAGGTTTCGTTCAGTTGTCCCACAAAATTATTTTTTATTAATGGAGAAATTAATTCTCTATAATGTCTATATATGCAGCGCTATTATGAAAATTTAAATAATAATAATAACACTTTATGTACATTATAATAACTCAAAACAGTAGATAAAATAAAAGAAGACAGGATGTAAATGGTTAGACGGCACTGTGATATCAATTATCTTTCTCTGCGTTTTCTAAAGTGTACAATGGATAGTATTCTGAAGAGTTGTTTGGGTTGATCACTCCTGTCTCGTTTCATCACCGTATTAACACCAGATCTCATCCGCATCACCTTGACGGCTGAAGACCTTCCACGATCAGCTTCACTAGGCTTCGTTTGCATATTAGCGAATTGTAGAATACGACGAGAATAGATACAACCTCTAATTCTTTAAAAAGAGAGTATACTCCTCTCTCAAAGACCAGCAACACAACCACCTTAAATGGGTGTCAATGGGGTCGATAACTTCCCTTTATGCGTCCCGTAGGCGTTTGCGTATCCCAAAAATATATTATGTAATACTTGCGTTAACTACCTGTATTGTGTTCAGATGCTTTGATGAACGAATTGTAAATAAAAGCGAAATTATCGTTTAGACCGGTGCTGCAATTTTCAACACTAATTGGTATTGATCCCACCATTTAACCCATGACTGTTGATTTTCGCGCCAATTGAGCTGTCACCGCGCCAGACTGCATTAGACGGTGACACTAGCATCATAATTATATTTTTATCACTTATCTCATAAGTGAATCACTGTTTGAGGAAAATTTTCCTCAGTTTTATGTGCAATGATTATTTCTTAAGAATCGCTGAGTAAACACGATTGATGTATAGTGGAAATTAAGATTTGAACATTTTTACAGATGCAAAATTCAATTGAAAGTAAATTTGTGTTAATTACATTTTACGATATGAAATTTATTAATTTGTACAAGTTTATATAGTTCCACAAACCCGATCACAGATTATTGTTAATTATGAGAAAAAAAATGTGTAGTCTTATAAACGGTCCAACAATAATTGTAACGCATAATCTTACTTAAAACAAATAAACTTGTCTATGCTAAAATAATAAGACGCAAATAACTATGTTAGACAGATCTAACCGGAATTATGAACCTAGCTTACTTAAAAATCCAGTGGCGTTTCAATGGTTTTGGTCTCAGATTTATGTATCTGTATTGTGGTCATTTCCAATTTTAAAGATAATAGGCCGTTTCACTATATTTCCTGTTAATGCACACATAGAAAAATACATTGGTGCAGTCGTGATTAGAACGCAAGACCTTAAAATTGAGAGACGCACTCTTAATCTACTTTTTTTTTTCGTGGGGAAATGCGTTACGGATACCCTCCCGCGGCGCGGTTGACCTGGTGGAGAAGGGTTATGTGGGACTCGCTGTTGTGCATACCCATTAAAACCCCACGGCACCACCAGTAACAGCGTAGCCTTGTCCGCTGAGCCACGCGATCACGGGTCTACGGCCACGAATGATGTGGAATGGACCTTGCACTCTCGAGCTACTAGGCCAACACTGCTCCATCTAGATTCTAGCCTATTGGTGTATGAAACAATGTTTGAATAATGAATGCAGCTTTCAAAGCATAACATCATCCAATACGTAGGATTTATTTTTGTACTATTACCGAGTCAATGTGTCAGTCAAGAGGCGTGAGTCGGTAAAGACGAGTCGATTTTTAATTCGGTTTTAAGTTGATTGTGAAAATGGTGTTCGATGATTGTTGGAATCCTCGTTGTACATGTGAGTTGGGGTCTTATAACTTTTGTTACCAGTACTCAAATAGTTAAGGTGTTTAAAAAATTAATACATATTTATCATTGTGTCTATTAGGGGGCTAAAGTAGGTTTTCATTGCCCTATATCCTTAAAGTAGGACATTTCTTAAGTACATTTAGATGTATGATTTCATTTTCGGTGGATTGCAATGTGGACTTGAAATATTTTTGGTTTTAGAGAGGATTCTGTTTTATTACATTTTCAGTTAGTATGTTTAGGTATAATTTTTTCGATTCGTTTTAAAAATATATATTTGTTTCAAGTCAATATAGTTCGACAGTAATAATGACAATTAAAAGTTAAATTAGTTCGTATAACTGCCACGTTTTTAGGGTTTTGTTTAAAGACTATAGTTACATACATTAGAGTTTAGCTTTTATCAGACACATTAATGAAACCGACTTTATTTAAGGAAATGTTTATAGAAGATTAAAGACTTATGAATTAAAATAATTTCAGCTCTCTCATCTGGTGTGAAAGATGATTCGATGCCGCCAGATGCTGCGAAGAGACACACGATGCCACCTCAACCAGCGCCCAGACCTGCCATCACGGACAAGGTATAGTTCATAAATAATCAAGATTTTATTATAAATAAAATTAATATTTACGAAACTACTAAATTTATTATAACTAAATTTATAATGTAAGTTATTAAGTACTTGTACGTACGGTACCGAAAGGATGGCAACGTCGAAGTAGCCATATTTTATTGGGTATATAATATAATAGTTAATCAATAAAATAATATTAAATAATTTCAATTTACGATTCTTACATTTTTAAATATTTTAGAATAAAAAATATAAGTTGTATAGTTTTGTTTTTTATAGTGTCTTAGACAATTGAACCATAATACATTTTTATCGTGCATGTTTCATTTACACATAATAGTTAACTCTTTTGATGTACTAAAACTTTAAAAACTAAATATTTGTTGTTGATGTTAATTTATGTATCTTGACAGTTAACTAATACGATAGTTAATGGCATTAAATTATCTTAATTAAGAGCGTTTAAGAGGTAAAAGGCATAAATACTATCAAAAGTAAATATAAATAACTTGAGATTCCGTTGTTAGACCCCCTACTACGGATTATAGAAAGAAAATAAGCGCGTTAAACATTGCTCTAACGCAAAGAAATCGTGACAAGGCGGGAGATAATAAAATCGATGTCTATCAGATATTAAGAAAAAGAACTGTCATGCTCGAATGAGGAATTACCAGCAACGCACTCGCGAGCCCTCTGGCATTGAGAGTGTCCATGGGCGGCGGTATCACTTAACATCAGGTGAGCCTCCTACCCGTTTGCCCCTATTCTATATAAAAAAAATGGGCGGCGGTATCACTTAACATCAGGTGAGCCTCCTACCCGTTTGCCCCCTATTCTATATAAAAAAAAAATGGGCGGCGGTATCACTTAACATCAGGTGAGCCTCCTACCCGTTTGCCCCCTATTCTATATAAAAAAAAAAAATGGGCGGCGGTATCACTTAACATCAGCTGAGCCTCCTACCCGTTTGCCCCCTATTCTATATAAAAAAAAAAATAATGGGCGGCGGTATCACTTAACATCAGCTGAGCCACCCGCCCGTTTGCCCTCTGTTCTATAAATCATAGCAGGTTTTTGAATAATGATATGCAAATGACATTCTAGTTATGGGAGTTTTTGTGTACTAGAATCAATAAAGTCGATAATTTATACTTGGAATTACTCTGGTACTGTATACGATATAAGTTATTCAAAGACAATCGGCTCGGAAATTGGTTTTACCGAGAAGGCATTTATAAAAGCTATATATTTTAAATTAAACTGAGTTTTGTTTAAATAAAGACTAAAGAATAATATAGCGTCGAAATAATTTGGACGTTATATTATGTACATCAAAAGAGTAATTAAATACGGGACGCAGCTCCGACGGCGTTCAGGCGGTACTGTCAGCGCATCATCAGCGAGCTCTCTCGAGGGAGAATACTTTGCGGACAGAGGGGACAAGGTTCCATACATACATTCATTTAGTTATCGTAGTATTTCAAAAGGAAGGTGACTTATTGTAATATGTAACGTGAAATTTTGTCTTGTTGAATTGTGTATATAAGTCATCTTTTTTGAACGATTTTAGAATTTACAGGCCCCGGAGTGTAGTGTTTTTTTAAGTTGTTCTGTGGGCTTTTATGATTATGTTTTTTTTTCTATTTACTCGTTATGTTGCCATTCACTTTTCAATTTCAATATAAAATAACTCTTGTCTTAAAAAAAATATTAAAGTATTGGTTGTTTTTTCAGTCTCAATTTAATGCTTTAAGAACGAAATATATACAATATTTGCAGTTTTATTTTGTTAATTTGCACTTTTATTTAGTCTATAAATTTTTAGTAGTATTTCTTATTATTTGTGTTTTGTGTGCTTTGATAAGTAGTTAGAAGAAATGCACTTTTTTAGTACCTTCATTAATTATTAAAATAATCGATAATTGTGGATTTTATTAAACAAAATGTTAAAAAAAACATCTGTCTATAATTTTAGTGTAGCTTAATTCTTTAAACGAATGAATTAAATAAACATCGTTAGAGCTAATAAATGAGGGTAAAGGGTAAAAGGTAATGGTTTTTTAAATTTGCGTGAAAGCTACATCTGAAACAAAACAGGTTTTTATTAACTGCTTAATGGAAGTACGATATATTAGTTAGTAATTGTGATTTTAAATTATGTTAAGCTTGATAAGTAAGCAAATCTTTAAGTAGATTCTTTTAAGTAATTTACACCTTCATTGGAATTTTAACGAACTTCTGGTCTCATAAAAATACCATAAATTGGATAAAAATAGCGATGGCTAAACTAATTTGTATTGAAATGGCTACGGTAAATTTCTGAGCTTATGTCATTCCTACAAAATTGGTTTGAACATATTTTGAAAATATAATCCACGGAGGAAACAGATAGATGTTATTGTAAAATTGTTTTATTTTTAATTCCAGAAACCGCCGCCGGGCGCCGTCAAGGTAATGCCGACAGCGCCACCAGATAAAAAAGAAGAAAAGAAATTGGAATCAAAGAAACCAGCTGAAAACGGTAAATTTGTTTGGTATTTCAATCAGTGTTTGCATAGTTTTCTGAAAATGTATAATAATTTCAAATTTGTTATTATTTCTAAAAAATAATGTTTTCTACATTCAATTACTTTAATAACTAAGAGATATATATATTTATTTTAATTTGATATTTCAGGTACAGATACCACCAGCGACCCCGGTAATGCGAATAATCTCGACACTTCGCCGAAAAAGAAGGTAATTACAAATGCGTTACACTAAATACTTGTTTTATACATTTGAATGGTAGATTCACATTTCAAAACGCGAAATAGATATTTGTGGTGGTTACAAATGTTGTAAATATTCTTGTTATCGTGCAAAGCATGGACGCATACAATGTTTAGTTTGCACTTGTTTGTAGAACAACACGAAGCAGTTATTTTTTTATTTATTAATTTTTGTTTTTTTGTTTCTCCTCACCCTCTTTCCTTACCAATCAGGGAGGATTTGGCTTATTCGCTAAAAAGGAAAAATCACCCAAGGACGAGAAGTCCCCGAAAGAAAAGTCACCTAAAATCAAAGAGAAATCTCCTAAAGAAAAGTCTCCAAAAGACAAAGACAAGAAAGTTAAAGATCCTAAAGCAAAGATTGCTGTGCTTGATACGTCCAACGATAGCTCCAACCTTGATAGTTCAGTCGATAAGAGTCCAAAGAAAGAAGATAAGCCGAGCTTTACTAAACCCTACGAGTATACTGACACTGAGAAAAGTCCTACGCGTAAGCCGTTTATTCAAGGGGCATTTAGTTATGAAAGGGAACCAATATCTGATGAGAAACAGAGGGGTTTGGATGACAGTCAAAGCCCAGGCACAAGAAAAGCAGGATTAGCGTTCAATTATGCACCAGGAGAAGACAAGAGGGTCGCAGAGAGTGCAGAGAAACGTAAAACACCAGAGGATCCAAGTAAATTGAAGACTCCTGGTCTGGATTACGTAGAATCTGCGGGTCTCAAAGAAATAGCCAAGAAACCGAGGTCTAATGTTATTGACCCGACACTGGCTCTGCTCGAAGCGGAAAGAGCTCAACATGAAGTACCAGTTGCGGCCGCAGTCCCTGTTTCGGCTGCCAAGCTTGACAATGAAATTCAGGTTGTAATTATAACTGGTCGGTATAACGCCAAGACTAAAAAATTAGATGACGCTAATGGTACTGTTCTGGTAACTAAAGGTACAATAAATAAAGCCACGGGCAAAATAACAACTGAGAGCGAAGTCATTAATATGAAATCGGGTCAAGTAAGTTTTACGGATCCTGCCACAGGTAAGCAAGAGGTCAAGAACGGTCACGTAGATTCAAAGACAGGTCATATTCTATTTACTTCAGGTGTTATTGATCCTAAAACAGGAAAGATGGATCCTACCTTAGCCCAACAGTACTGTTTCGTAGAAAAGGCCGATGATAAAGTAGGTTCTAAACCCGGCAGAGAAGTTGACTTAGTCGTGATCACAGGAAAATATGACGGAAAACACAAAAAACTCGACGCAAGTCATGGACACGTAGAAGTGTCTAAAGCTATTGTTTCGCCAGATGGCATTGTAACTTCTAACTATGGTATTATAGATACAAGAACTGGAAAGATCGATTATAAAGACCCGAAAACAGGAAAACAAGATCCGAAACAGGCATATGTTGATAACAAAACTGGTAATCTTCTCGTTACCACGGGTATATTAGATCCCAAGTCAGGGAAAGTGGATTCATCTCTTGGCCAACAATACAGCATTGTTGAAAAAGACGCTACTAAAGCAAACAGAGAAGTAAGACTAGTCGTCATCACAAGCAAGTATGATTTGAAGAATAAGAAGCTTGATCCTTCATTTGCTCATGTTGATTCCATTAAAGGAGTCCTCAGTGGTGCTGACGGTAAAATATATACCGAATACGGTGTTATTGATCCAAGGACCGGTAACATACAGGTGACTGATGCAAAAACCGGTAACCAAGAATTAAAACAAGCGCAGGTTGACCCTAAAACAGGTAATATCCTCTTATTATCTGGGGTTGTCGATCCTAGAACAGGCAAATTAGATACTTCATTGGGACAACAATACAGTATCGTAGATAAACCCACAAGCACCTTTGCTACAATCCCTGGACGAGAAGTGCAAGTAGTTGCCATTACTGGCAAATACGACAGCAAGGCCAAGAAATTGGATAATCCTAATGGTTTTATTGAAACATCTCAAGCTATAATTAGCGACAAAGATGGAAAAGTGCACACAAACTTTGGAGTGCTAGATCCTAATTCTGGTAAAATCTATTTAACGGATCCTAAAACTGGCAAACGTGATTCAAAGCAAGCCACGATTGATGCAAAAACTGGCAGTTTTATTCTAACATCTAGTGTTATAGATCCGAAAACTGGCAAAACGGACTCTTCGTTAGCGCAACAATTAACTGTTGTGGACAAAGATGCTCCTAAAGGCATACCAGAGCGATACATGAATTTAGTAATTATTACATCAAAGTATGATCCTAAAACTAAGAAACTTGACCTCACGAATGCTCGCGTTGACACAGTAGTTGGAAAACTAGGTGATGATGACAAAGTATACACTGATATCGGAGTCATTGATCCTGCTACTGGTCAAATAACCACAACTGATCCAGTTACGGGCAAACAAGAAATAAAAAAATCTGTCCTCGATTCTAAAACGGGTAATATGTTGCTCACTTCAGGCGTTATTGATCCCAATACTAAATTAGTTGATCCTACGCTAGGGCAACAATATACACTTGTAAGTAAACCGAAAGATACTTTTGGATCTGTTCAAGGCAAAGAAATACAACTGGTAGTAATAACTAGCAAGTATGATCCTAAATATAAGAGATTAGATACACCTAATGGGCACGTTGAAACATCTCGAGGCGTTATTGCTGCTGATGGCAGAATTCATAGTAACTTTGGCATAATTGACCCGAAGACTGGTAAAATTGAACAAACAGATCCTTTAACTGGAAATTTAGAGGTTAGAAATGCTGTGGCTGATCCTAAAACCGGGAATCTTATATTAACTGGCAGTGTAGTGGATCCAAAATCCGGTAAGGTTGATACATCGCTTGCCCAACAATTCAGTATCATTGATAAAGATATTAAACCGGTAGAAAGAGAAATTCACCTTGTTATTATAACTACTAAATATGATCCACGAACGAAGAAGATTGATCCAACTCAAGCACAAATTGACACAATTTCAGGAAGTGTCGGTGCTGATGGTAAAATACATACAGAATCATGCATTATCGACCCTGTTTCTGGTGAAATAACAATGAAAGATCTCAAGTCAGGCAAACAAGAGATTAAGAAAGCTCAGCTCGACCCGGCCACCGGACATATGCTAATTACCAGTAATGTTGTTGACCCTAAAACGGGTAAAATTGATCCTAGCTTAGCACAACAATATAGTATTGTGAACAAACCTGTTGTACAGCACACCAAGCCTCCATCAAAGGGTGAAATAAGAATAGTCATTGTTACAAATAGGTTTGATCCAAAAACAAAATCTGTGGATGCTGGCACTGGAACAATAGATGCTTCTAAAGGTTTTGTAAGTGTTGAAGATGGAAAAATACATACAGATTTCGGTATAATTGATCCTAAATCAGGGCAAATTTTATACAAAGATCCTGTTACTGGCAAGCAAGACCTAAAGAAGGCGGAAGTCGATCCTAAAACGGGCACTATTACAGTTACAACGTCTATTATTGATCCCAAAACGGGTAAAGTAGATCCTACATTTGCTCAACAATATACTATTATCGATAAACAGAATATTTTGGCTAAAGCAACGCCAGTATCTCAAAGAGCTAGTGTTTCTCCACCAAGGATTCCAACTCCTGTTAAAACACCCACCACTACTCCAGTGCAAACTCCTCTACAGTCTCCTGTTCGTCCATCTGCGCCAGTAATCAATCAATATCAAAAGGCGTCGCCTGTTCAAGGAGTTGCTCCGACCAAACCTACTACAGCGCCACCGGTACCACCTAAAAAGAAGATTGTAAAAATCATGGTGATATTTACAAGAGTTGACCCAAAGACAAAGAAACCCGATTTCTTCAATGCCGAGGTGGAACATTTAACTGGAGTTCTCGATCCCAGTGGCTTTATTGAAACTAAATACGGTGTAATTGATTCCAACAAAGGTAGTATAATTGTTACAGATCCCTCTGGACAAAAACAAACTAAAGATGGAACAATTCTTTCAGAAACGGGACAAATTTTCATAAATTCTGGTGCTATCGATCCTAAAACTGGTAAAATTGATCCCAATCTTGGAATGATCGTAAGTGTGGCTAAACAAGATGACCCTGTTGTTGACATAACAACTATAACCGGACCTTATGACCCGAAAACGGGTAAAGTTAAAATTGATGAAGGAATAGTAGAGCACACTAAAGGTAAGGTTGATGCTGAAACTGGCAACATCTCCACCAAATATGGTGTTATCGACCCATCAAATGGAGTCATCTTCGTATCTGATACAACTGGAACGCAAGACGCAAAATCTATAACTATAGATGAAAATAATGGACAGATAACTATTGTTGGAGTATTTGATCCTAAAACTGGTAAGGTTAATCCAAACCATGCGCAGTTACTTGTTGTCGGTAGCCATATTGATCCAGTTGTTGAAGTTACCTCCTTCGTCGGTAAACTTGATACTAAAAAAGGTGTTATTGAACCAAAGAACTCTCTTATTGAAAGCAGTACAGGTCAGATCAATCCTGACAATAATATCATAAATACTAAATATGGACAAATAGATCTGGTTAAAGGAACTGTAACTTATAACGATCCTAAGACTGGTAAATTCGAAAGTAAAGAGCTTAAAGTTGATCCTCTTACTGGACAGTTCTTGCTCCGAACAGGACAAATCAATCCTAAATCTGGTAAGCCCGATAAAGACATCGGCAGGTTAATGTGTCTGAGAATCATCCAAACTAAAGTCGATCCTGTTACTGGTAAACAAATCGTCTCGAACGATCCTAAAAACGTTAAAGTTGACCCGAAAACTAACCAGATTTGGATAGCTGGACCTAAAGACCCCAAAACTGGCGAAACTCTGTATACAGCTGGTCAAATTGACCCCAACACCGGCTATATTATTACTATCTATGGTAGATTAGACCCTAAAACAGGAACAATCTCTCGAGCAACAGATGTTGAGAAATCCCTCATCAAAGTCGACCCGGTTAATGGTCAGGTTTACACCGCTACTGGCGATGTCGATGACAATAACGAACCTTTGTACTCTGCCTCACAAGTTGATCCTGGAACTGGCGAAATTTACACTAAGTTAGGTAAAATCGATCCTAGAACAGGTAAACTGATAATCGTTAAAATCTATATTATTACTCAAAAGGATGATAAGGGCAGAGTCAAGGAAGTCGATCCGAAGGAATGCACTATCGACGAAAGCACTGGTAGAATCATCACAACGAAGACTGTATACGTATATCAGATAATTGATCCAATCACAGGAGAAACAATTGATGTCGATCCCGACGATCCAAGGCTGAAGGGAGCTAGAACGACTGTCACTCAAACTATGACCCTATCTGGCAAGATCGACCCTGTCACTGGAAGAATAAAGACGGAATACGGAGACATTGACCCAGACACGGGTGATATTGACCCGAGTACCGCAGTCCGAGATCCCGTTACCGGCCAATTGATATTACACTACTCGCAAATTGACCCATCGCATTTCGAAGACAAGAGTGGAAACTACACGATCGAAAAGGAAACGCAAGATCTCCCAGCAAATATTGACATACAGACAGTAAACACGCACAAATTCTCTACCTTTGGCAAAGACGAAAGCCCTGCTCGAGGTGACGAGCCCAAGACATTCACTGAATACACGACAAGCGAGCACATACGACACCAAGGCTACGTGTCATCCTCGACCCCAATCTCCTCTAAGATCCCGATTTCACAGCGCTCCAAAAAGACTCCAACACCACCTGTAGTCGTCAAGACAACTACCAAACAGCTTCTAACGAAGAACGAGGACGGCGTCACGCATAACGTCGAACAAGAGGTGGAGAATCTTGGCACGGGCGAAGTGACGTTCTCGACTCACACAAACAAGGTTCGTGTTTAGATTT
This sequence comes from Pieris melete, assembly GCA_963693345.1. Classification (NCBI taxonomy): domain Eukaryota; kingdom Metazoa; phylum Arthropoda; class Insecta; order Lepidoptera; family Pieridae; genus Pieris; species Pieris melete. The sequence continues at coordinate 1,750,045 of CAVNZK010000015.1, read as the reverse complement.
GTACAGCCTAACGGGCATCGAGACGCCATTTTTTTTCCTAATTTTGTGTTCATTTTTTATTTAACACGCTTTAGTGTTAGCTAGTTGTATATAGTAAGCATGCTAGTCTAACATTTAGGCGGACAACGTTGAGTCGATGGAGGGGCGAAGTCCTTACGTGACGGCGCGCGCCGTGACCACAAGGACGGCTATGACCCATCATGACCTGGACACCAAGGCGAAAACCCAGCAGATGGAAGAAAAAACGGTTGCTCATACGCTGACATCTTCAGCCACTCGCCAAGAGCAACGAGTAGTGACGCAACAAGTCAAAACCACTGTTACTACGGGCGATCAGGTAAACCTTTGGCAAATCATTCCCATTAGCACGTTTGGTTAATTTAAATTTTTGTTCGCATATGGCAGCTTTTGATTGCGCTGAGCTTATTTTGATGATATTATTAAAATTTTAATGTAAACAAAAATATTTTTTTTTAAAAGCAGTCATATAATGCACGTATTATGTTCTAATTTTATTTTTCTCTTCTTTCCAAATCCTTGGCCGTCCATAACTCGCATGGTGTGAACATCGCATTTGACCTAAATCGACACCATCTTAAACGGAACATTGGATTGTTATAATTTATTCCATTTACCTAAAAAATACTAAAACGCCCCCTCTGGGTCAAATACTTTTTGTTAAAACGTACATAATCCTACCATGTTGGTACTCCATATCATTAAATGCACAATCATATGTACTGAACACCACACAATGAACCACCATGCCATAACCACGGATCATGATAACAGTTGACTAGACACGGCTCTGAATCATCTCTGAGTAGCGGCGACTCAGGCACTCCCATAGACTTCGATGGCGGAGAAGGACATTACTATGTGACGGTATGTATACTAACGAAAAACATTGTTTCAGGTTTCTAATGCTCATTACTATTAAGTACTTAGAGTTTATACTAGGAAAAAATTAACACGTGGTACATTTAATGGAAATAGGGAATCGAAAGAGGGAACCGACATCGGTTTTGATAATTTGTACTGCTAGTAGTAATATAATATAATAGTAGTTATGTTTATATAAACTAGCTGACCCGACAAACGTTGTAGGAAACATTTTTTTACTTTAATAAAAATAACTATCTACTATAATAAAAAATAGAAGTTGAACGTAGAGGGGTGAAAATCAGGGGTTGTATGTATTTTTGTATGCTGTATCATAAATATACAACAAAAAAAAATTGTCTAAAAAATGTTGGGGTGGACAACCCTTATCACTTAGGGATATGAAAAATAGATAGCCGATTCTCAGACCTACTGCATATAAAATGAAAAATCGGTCAAGCCGTTTCGGAGGAGTATGGTAACTAACATTGTGACACGTGAATTTTATATTATGAATTTTATAATAATTGTAATGACGCGTAGCACATAACAATTATATTTGTAGGACGATGGTTAACAGTCAAATTGTTGACGAATTTCATTGATTGGTGGTATTCTTTAATATATTTATAATAATTAAAGGTTTGTGTTTGAAAATTTGGATGTTATCTTATGAAAATACAATTTAGTTTGAGTTATGACCCTATGAGATTTGATATTGTTTATAATTTTGAGCAGGTATTATGTCAAGATTTGAAGGTAAAGTTTCATGTTTTGTGTGCATGAAGTAGGTATGACGAGCATGTGATTTAGAATGTGTGTGTGGTCAAGTACCCCCTTGATACAGAGTAGAAATTGTATTAGACAATTCACCTTAACGTTGTGCGTTAATTGCGAATTAATATTACAGGTAGGTTATAAACTTTGAATAAACGAGTAATAAAAGTGTATTATAATTCCCCAAGCATGATTTAAATAGCTAGAATATAGTTCTTCAGCCATTCTTTCATAGCTAATTTAAATTAGGATATAGGATTTAAATTTTTTTAGTACTTTATCGTAAATGATATAATTTACATTTATATATTCCACATGAACAGAACATTTCCTTAGCTGCTCAATGTATATGAATAATTTTAAAAATCTTATGGTCGAGACGCAATACACACCATTTATTTTATTACGCGCAATTTTGTTTGATTGTTATTAGTTATTGTTAAAATTCAATCAGAGATTATCATTCTATCGTTTTATATCTAGACAATTGGTACAGACTACAGATATACCATAATTCTATTGTTTCTTAAACTAGATAAACAGGCGTTTTTAATAAGCGAAGCTATACAATTCAATATATTATAGACGAAATTCTCATTATATTAAAACAGTTTTTTTTTGTCGGGTATACTCCGTTGTTTATTATTAATTATTATAATTTTAGGAGCCTGGCAATTATCGCACTACTACAACGTCGACGGCGATGGGCAATGCTCCCTTCGGTAGCATGGTGCAAAGCGCTACCACTAAGGTATGGGTCTATTATAATACGGAAGCAGTTGGGTTACCACTACTATTCAACAATGGCAGAACTTGTCAAAAGTGCAGGAATTAGGGAGATATACAGGGGCAATAATTTTTAACCTGAATATTTATATTTTTTTAATTTAGTGTTTTTTAATTTCATTGCTAACAGACAGGGGCCGTTCAAGATTTACTGTAATTTATTTCCCTCCTCTTGTCAGCAAGAGTAAGCAAAGTTCTCAAAAATAATAGTACATAAACGTATTAGTTTTTGTAGGAATTACAGCTGAATCATGTATGACATCACTTAAGATATTTTACCAATAAAATTTATCGGAAGTTCAATAGTAGTTCAATGTAAGACGCACGCGGTTTTTGTAGCCACGTGATCATTTCTTTGCCGATATTTAGTTCGAAATAACGTCCAAAAATCTTTTAAACTTCGCTAAAACGGCCCCAGTACGGTTGTACCTCAATAAATCATCACGTTTCCTTGGCAACGATAAAATAATTGAGGTCGTATTACAGAGCAGCGTAGGCCCGCAAGTGACGTCTTTCTCGCAAAGCCCTGAGCCAACGGTAGAAGAAGAAGATGCGGAACAACTGGCGGGCGAGGAAGTGGTCTCCTCACAAACTATCAGCTCCAAGACACGTACCGTTGAAACTATTACTGTGAGTATAATAAAATATTTAATAGAATCAGTTGATAAAATATTTGTTCGTTCTGTTCATTTATTTCAGTTCTGAATTTGAATGAATGCATCATTTGTACTTTTTCTTTTATTTTCCGTATTAACTGTCTTTATGACTATAAATATTTACATTAATATTATTTTTTTAAATATAGTTTGATAGAAGACATTTAAAACACAGTAGACATATTAATATTTTCTCGATTAATACAAATAGAAATCAGTTTTCTCGTATCGTGTCACATTTGTGCCCAGTATAAGGATTAATATTCTCAAATTGACATTTAAAAAAAACAAAGGCCACGTACAAAAATTATATACAAAATAATAGATGAAGTAAACAGTCACAATTGCACATAAACGTGAAAGACACAGCAATATTTATAAGTATTATATTTTACTAGGGTCTAGGGCCCTTCATGGAAATTCTTTATGAATTATTATACATTTGGTTTTATAATTATTATAAAAGCGGTTACCTTAATATAATAAAAAAACTAATCATAACCAGTACTTTTTGAACGTACGAAATAATATTGAGTTATGAAATCAATAATACTGTTGTTGTCACAAATCGATAATTTATGGCTCTTAACATCAAAATTACAAGAAAATTAATTTTATTCCAGTACAAGACAGAGCGTAACGGAGTAGTGGAGACGCGAGTGGAACAGAAGATCACTATACAATCTGATGGCGATCCTATTGATCACGATCGGGCATTGGCTGAGGCTATTCAGGTAAACCAATAATTTTTGATATGACAATTTACTTACAAAATATTCTGTTTGCATTATCTGTGCTTTAAGACGTTATAGTGGAGCCAAAGTATCAATTCAGTTTTCTATTAACAATATAATTGCTTTAAGGGAGCGTTCAAGTATTACGTAACGAATTTTGGGAGTGGGGGGGGGTCTATTAGTAAAACGTTACGATGCGGGGCGGGAATTAAGTTACGCGTTATTGTTAATATTATTTTCGAATTTCCAGTACATTACACCACATAATGGTATAAAGAGTCACTGGGTGGTCACGAAACATTAAAACATTGAACCCTTTGTGTTTCAATAATCTCCAAAAATTGCGTGACGTAATGCTTGAATAGCTTGAAGGGATTTTTCATATATTTGCTATTTTACAACACGAATGCTATTCGTACTATGTACGGAGTTCTAAACACTCCCATTATTTCCCAACATTTCGATTTAAATAATAATATAAATAATAATTCTAATCGTTTAATTATTGGTCTAAATCGCTGATCACAATCTAGGAACTGGCCCCCTCTGTAACTTCCGATAGCGATCTAACATCGATACTTATTTTGTTGAATTTTTGTATTAGGGAGCGTTCAAGTATTAGGTCACGCTTTTTTTGGAGATTATTGACCTCCCCATCCATGTAACGCGCCGTAACGTTTTTCTGTACCCAATAGTAAAACGTTTCGTTACCATCCGGTGACTCTTTATAGCTAAAAGTTACCATTATGTGTTGTAATGTACTGGAAAGTCGAAAATAATATTAACAATAACGCGTAATTAAATCCCAGCCCGGTATCGTAACGTTTTACAAAAGTAAAAATTCGTTACGTACTTGAACGCTTACGTAATACCAAGGTACATCAGAGCTTCGGATTCAAAACTAAATTTTATTAAAGAAGTTACAGAGTACGGTTACTAGATCTGACGCATACATTAGATTATATTTTTTTTTTGTATTTTTAGGAAGCCACAGCGATGAACCCCGATATGACGGTCGAGAAAATTGAAATCCAACAACAGAGCACACAGCCTTAATCGTGCTCACTTACCGTCTAACATTAAAATAAGACTCGATTCTGTATATGGAGGGTAACATCACTGCGAATATTATTATAAGTTATTTATAATTATAATCGTTTATAATTGTAATTTTTTATTATATCGATGTTTCGAAAACGCACTATAGATTATGCGATTGTAAAAATACATTAAGGTTAATTTGCAGCATTTTTAACGATTTTTAAGCTTAGGCTAAGACGGAACCTCGGCCTGATGCCATTTAAGTGTTCGTGTTGATATTCGATTTGTCGATTTAGCTTTAAAATATCACACGAGATAAACCACCGTTATTTAGTGATAATTTCTCTCTAAAACCTGACTAAAATCGATAAAACCATGACATCTGACAGTTTTGACAGTTGGCGTTGACGGATGTTTTGGCGGGAATCCGAGTCGAGAGCTAAAGTGTTTTAAGATATTTATAACATGTTGCTATTACTGTTTCTATATTACACCATTTAGGTGCTATTTAGGTATTAGATATTAAATTCTGTCTTGTGTGTTTCTCAAGTTTGGATTAAGGGCTTGTGCGGGAGTAAATTACGAGGCGATATGGCGTGGACTCGCTATTCGAGTTTATCTACTAAAATTTCATAGAATTATGTATTAACGTGACATTGGAATTGGATTGGATTGACTTGGATAGATCTGGCATAAACTAAAGACTGATGCCATAGATATTGTATTAAATCTTACTTGTTTTTTACTCCATTCGGCTTATCGTTGTTTAGGATCACTACAGGCACAAATTTACAATACGACCAATGCAAGAGATTATTATGCATCACCATGTTGTTTATACAGGACATTCCAATATACCTGGGTTTCACAAATTAGTACCTAGATCACTTATTTTCAACCTGTTAAACTTTTATGTCCTGTGCCAGAATTCTTTTCACCTTAACCAAAATGACAATTGACAGCTGTCATAGTTCACAGAACATAAGACTTTAACGGTTTTTAGCTGGTATTGTACAATTATTACTACTTGGTAAACGCTAGGTATATGTTTTTTTCTATAATTAAGTCTATGTTACGCTGATTGTGAATCAGGTTTATACTTTTTTAATTTGACATTTTATTGTTTTGTGACGTCATAGGGTTGAAGTGTTGCCATAATAAGTTTTAGTGGCGGCTCTGTGACAGGCACAGTACAGTCGAAGGGAAAGCCATTGTTCATTATTTATATTTTTATGACAAATTGATTTTGTGCCCCGTCCCGAACGATTTCTAAGAAAACATTGTATTTTAATTTTTTTGCAAAATGTGCAATTATTTTGAAAATAATGAAATTTAAATAATACTTCTTTATATTAAATTAACAAAAAATATTTTGTTTTAATAGTAATTTTCTGCTCGACTGTACATATTGTCAACTTGTGTTGTCTTATATTTATTGAAGATGTTTATTTTTCTAAGAGTCCCAACTCCGGATGATTTTATATTGAGATAAAGTAATATAATGAAAACAATAAAATATGCTTTGTTTTAATACGACTTTTATTTACACAAACTAACAACAGCCGTGTGAATTTGTTTACTCACTTTTGAAACTTACAGATTCATCTCTCAAATTACTTGTGAACTTATTTTACGATTTGGTATTCGCCGCTCTAGTGTGTTAGATTTGGAACTAAAATTCGACAGTCATATCAAAGCCTGAAAATGTTAGGGATTTAGTAATGCCATTATTGTTTGGACAAGTGGGGCGAGAAAGGGCAGAATGTAAGAGTCTGGAAGAGGCTTTTGTCAGGACTGGCAAACGGAATTAAGTATGTTTTTTTTAATTTATTGTACGTAAGAAAAAGGAACTAAATGAACTAAATAAAGGCTAAGACTATACTATAACAATTTTTTTATTTTGAATGGGGCGTTAACACACATGAATAAATATAAGACAAAATGCATCGTTTCGTTATGATTGGATAAGCATAACATCGTAACGCGTTCATTATGCTGTTAACCAATCACATTCAAACGGAATGCATAATTCAATTATGGCGAAATAATTTGAAAGGAATTGTGAACAGAAAAATTAAATATCATTAAATATTACATTTGAAAACCACCGTGGTTAGTAATAAACTGTTCATAAACCATGTACGACTGTTAAGCTACAATTAAATAGTTTTCAACACTAATAATAATATTATTATAGCGTCTGTTGTCGACATTAAGTTGCGCCTACAGAAATCTTAATAGCAAACGAAAAATTGTCTAACGGACATCGCTTTGAAACAATGATCTTGTAGACTTAATAAATCTTCTGTAACATAGGGTGGAAACTTTTTACGCATTTTTTGTTTGATTCGAATAAATTATGTTTATTTACCATAGTAAATAAATTATATCCGTTGTACACTTGACACTTACCAAAGCACTTTTTTTTTACTTAGGGAAATGCATTGCGCATACCCTACCGCGGTGCGACTGATTAGTGCGGGAGGGTTATGTGGGACTCGCGAATGTGCATACCCACTAAAACCCCAAGGCGCCACCAACAATCGCCTTAGGCGGGATGCGGTAACAGCAGAGCCTTATCCGCTTCCCGACTTACAAAAGCACTGTTCTATCTATTTTCATTATAGTTTAAATACAATTTGATTGAAAGAGATAGGACTATTTTAACTAAACCAGTGCATGAGTTTTTATAAAAAGGGTAATTCATTTAACACAATAATTCAAAATGGATACGATATCTCGTCTGTATAAATTGTTTGTTATATGTAAAAAAAGACGAATTATCAAACAAAATCTTTTAAATAATATCCTTATTGTCATCAAACTTCTCTTTTCTTTATTACATCTGCATAATAGTATGCAGAGGCTCTAGGCGTGCGCTTGAGTTTCGGGTCGTTATAATCAACGTGGACGATGCCAAATCTAGGCCTGTAAAGAGAAAAGTTTGTTAATTTGTCACAAAAAAGTTGCAATAACTTTAGTAAAAGAAAGATGTTTTCCAAAAAACTAAACATATTCGATCAGGATATATGTTTGTGAGTGAGTATGTGGAAGTGGAGTTTTGTTATTTGCTTACATTATGATGTGGCCAAAGATCTCATGACATGCTGATAATTGAGCATTCTATGAATAAGCGTTATATGAATTAACATGTAATTAAAAAAGTATTCACTGACAGAATTTTGTACCTGGTACTGTTCTGTACCTTTGATGCGTTAGTAAAAAGCATTAACTAACATTTTTAACGACGACGTGGATATTTGGAATTATTACAATATTTATCAATTATATCAATGTCGATAATGATACATTGTATCTCCTATGTTTGCAATTAACTTTTCCTTTTAAATCCGGACAAATATCTGGTGTTTACTAAACTTTAAATGTACAAAAAGTAATAAATATTTAAAATACTTACTTATATCCACTGTTCCACTCAAAGTTATCAATAAGCGCCCACGCAGTGTAGGCCGTGACATTTACGCCATCTTCTGTTATAGACAGGAGAACCTGTTGGGGTTTAGATCTTATTATCTTGGAATGTAAAATATAGCTGTCATCTGCGTTGACACAGCAAGACAGCGAATGTAATACAATGGGAACACAAGGAAGACATTAAAACCACGAATAGTAGAATAATTTATTATGATGAATTACTTTAATGCCAAAATAAAAATGCTATAATATAGTTGTTCTATGTATCATATGCCTCGTAATTTGTTTCATTTTTTCTGTGTATCCTCGTGTTGTTTAGAAACAACACACGTAGCTAAATATAGCTAGATTTTTCCACATTCTAAATAAGACTGAATAACAGAATGTTATAATCGTTAATAACTGTCGGAGTAACCGAGTTTGTTGTTTGGTCCTTTTAATAAAAACTTATTATGTGTAATACATGATATTTTTAAATATTCAAACAGAAATAACATACCTGCTCCAAGTGATCCCTAATATACTGCACCCTCATGGTGTCTTTGAGGGAAGGATCAGACGTCCCAAAACCATTCTCAAAGATTTTTATTTCTATATTCCCATAACGCTCCGTCAATGACTTCATAAGTCGACGGATTCCAGGGGGATAGCTCTGAAAAACTCTTATGGTTATGGTTATGAAAAACTTGTATTTTTACGGGTTTTAAGTTTATTTCAAACTCAAACTCAAAATATCTTTATTCAAGTGGGTAACCAAGTACACTTTTGAATCGTCAAGTTAAATTAATCGTAAATTTACATTTACTACCAGTTCGCAAGTCAAGGGCGTAGAGCGGGTAAGAAGAACTGGCAAGAAACTTTCCGCCACTCTTTTTAATACAAATTGTTTGAACTGGAGCAAATCAATCCCAAGGATTAGGATCATTTAAGTAGTCCTCAAATTTATAAAAAGTTTGTTGATCAATTTTCGTTTAACGAGGGCTTTGAATTTGTTGAATTTGACATATCTATGTGAATTTATATTGTACTAGCCGTTTCCCGCCAGCTTCGCTGGGCGAATTAAAATAGGAAATAAATAAAATTTTATGTTTCATTATTATTATTTTTTTCATATTTTTATTATTCTTCTTTTTAACTTCCCGCTAAGATAATTTAAAATTTTCGAAAACCGAGTTTTTAACAGATGTTGACGTTTTGCGGTTCTAGGAAGCCTCTTTTGTTTTTATTAGCGGGATAAATTTTCATAAAAGTAAAACAGCAATAAAAAAATGAAGGAACGTTGGAATTTAATAAATAAATAGCCATAAACCATCTAGGAAAAATTTCGCATCGAATGGTGGTAGTTTCATGTCGATACGATCAGTGGTTGATCAAACGAAGACCATTTTCATTATATATATATAGATAACCCATATAAGTAAAAAAAAATAGAATTTTTGTAGATCTCGTTTCACAGGATATGATGTTTTCTTTCCGTACGAGCAATGCGCACATCGACAGAAAGCAGGACCTACAAGCTCAGGGATAGGAATCACACACTGAAACCAGTAGGCCAACACTGCTTCAAAGTGAAGTAGAGCACGTGTTAAAGTAAGTTTTATTTATATTTATAACACTCTTCTCTTCTGTTCTCGCGTATCAATTTAGTTGCGGGGTATTCATTTCGAATTGTCCTATCTGTTAATACGTACCGCGATCCAATCGTAACGCGGTAGCCAAGTAGAATCATATGAGAAAACCAGGCCAAGCTCCCGGCTTCCAAACAATGGCCAGACGAGAATCTGTTCATGGTGACTCGCTTCTTCAACGAGTCGGGAAGTATAGTAGTTAACACCAAAGAAGTCAGCTGAACCTGTATCACAATAAATACAACTGTTAAGTAACTGGAGCTACTTATGAGGGTTTGCAGGTACCAAAATTCAAAGTCTTTTGTTCAAGTCGTAATATCAATTACTCTACTCAGCCAATTTTTTAAAACCATTGAAACCACCAGGCCAACACGAACAGTGTTATTCCTGAGGACGTAGGTTCTAACCACGTCTGTGCACCTATGTCACACTCGCTTGGTGAAGGAAAATCGTGAGTAATGTGGTCACAAGGCTGAACCTTATTAGAAAAAAAACAATTGATCACGAAACATACAATAATCGGAGGCCCAGACCAGAAATAACATCCGTTTAGGTGTTTTTAGAAGGTTTTCAGTACATCCGATACTATGTTACCGAGTATTATGTTTATTGTTTAGTTATAAATAGAAATTATGCTTTTAAATCATTATTATTTATGTCAAAAACCGTGTAGTGCGTTCATAAAATGTATAAAATTTATATTAAAAACAAAAATATATAATAACGATAACAATGATATCTAGTAATGATTATATTACAATTAATGAAATCCTGTAATAATCTTAGTAGTAATACGGTAGAATGAAATAATTGTATTATTTATTATTGACGCGAATTGTGTTGTAGTTTTGTAATAGCGAATTGAGTGAGGGCCAGCGGTGAATCCCAAAAAAATACCAAACTATATTTATTACTACAATAATTGAAACTTAACTAAATATTAAAATTGAATCGGCCCGATATGAGGTGCGTATGCATCTATATTATAGACTTATTACTAGTTGAGAATTGACCAGTCCGATGTGAGGTATCTGATCAAAGCTGTTGGTACCGTTCTGCTTTCTTCCGCGCAATCACCCTAGGGTGGCGCTGGGAGCCCCGTTACGCCCATGGACTTGCGGGGGGTATCATTTACGCGCCCCGCAGCTGTTGGTATCTGTTGTCCGTTTCCTTTTATAATGGTGTTGCGTCAGAGGGGTGCAGGTATTGCTTATGCGGGGCAAAGGGAGTGCATTGGATGGAACAAGCGTCTTTATTGTTTGGCGATTAAAAATTCACGGAAACTATTTTGTATCATTTATAACGAGTGTCATACCCTGAATCGCGCTAACAATGTGTTTCCGACTCCCTTCTTTGGGCCGACCAGTCAGTGGTTAGACTGGTCAAAGATGCTTTCAGAGGAAGAACACAACTCCCTTTCTTCACAGGAAAACTTTGCGAGAAAGCGGCATGTCTTATAACCAAAAATATCAAATCATAACCGTATTGTTGTACTAACACTGAATTAGGTTTATTTACATACCTTTGACTAGATTTATTTCTTCTTTAGTGAGTGCAGGTAGTCTGGAACTTGAATAATTTTCAGCTCTACTATTTTTGGCTATAATAGACTCGATATTGGGGGGCCATCCACCAATATCGGAGAATATCGGAAAGGTGTATAATTCCTGTAATATCAATCGTTAAATTTATTCCCAATCTGTACTAATATTTAACTACCGTTATTTTAAGGATGTGACGGTGTAGGGGGTAATCTCTGGATCCGATCCATTTTTTACAAATAGAAAGCCACGATATTTGAAAATATATTATTATATCTATCGTCGGATTTGCATAGAAAACCGGAGAAAAAGCTAATGTTTCTTTGAGTTCTAGAGAAAAGTTGAAAAGCGCGAAAATGCATACAAAATCTGCGGCAACGTTGCATCTTAATATATATAAATTACGCGTCACGTTGTTTGTCCGCTATGGACTCCTAAACTACTTAACCGATTTCACTCAAATTTGCACATCGTGTGCAGTTTGATCTAACTTAATAGATAGAATTGCTTAGATATATTTGTAATTCTACTGTACGTGTGTATGTCACTGAACAGCTCTTCCACGGTTGGACCGATTTGAATGTCTTTTTTTGTATGAGTTTGGATGGAGCCCTGGATGGTTTAGATTCACAAATCAGCCCGGCAGATGGCGCTGCAGGCGGTAATTTTATACTTTGTGTAATATCCTAATCTCTTGAAATGTCATGCAGGACAACGTCAGTCGGTCCGCTAGTAATAAACAAAAACAAGTCCTTCGCCGCGTCTATCTGTGTGTTCGCGATAAACTCAAATACTGCACGAAATTTATTGCGGTTTTCACTTCTGGATTGATGAGGAAGGTTCAGGTGTATAATTTTTCAAGGTTATTTGGAATGTACAAGTGATTTAACAGAATAGTGAATAGTCGAAACGTGAAAACAGCTATAAACCTAGTGCAAATCATTTTTATCTATATATTAAATGCTCTCAAATAAATAATGCTGAACGAAGACATTAGTTTTTATAAAAAAAAAAATCGATTTATTTATTACAAACTTACGCCTAGGTCCCGCGCAAGCTGCGCATTTTGTTCCTGGCCAGGATTCTTAGCCTCATACCATACGAATTGGTTTGTCAAACCAACTTGCCCTGAAATTCAGTATACTAGTTTTGATGGCCGTATTTTTTATGTTACACGTGGCAAACGGGCGGGAGGCTCACCTAATGTTAAGTGATACCGCCGCCCATGGACACTCGCACTGCCAGAAGGCTCGCAAGCGCGCTGCCGGCCTTTTAAGAATTGGTACGCTCTTTTCTTGAAGGAACCAAGTCGAATTGTTTCGGAAATACTTCAGTGGGCAGTTGGTTCCACAGAGTGGTGGAGCGCGGCAGTAATTGCCTTAAAAAACGCTCAGTTGTGGAACGATGGAATTCAAGGTGCTACGGATGGTATTTTGTATCCTGCCTTGACGTCTAATATTTGATATACATATATAGATAGCAATGGAAAGCAACCAAAATGCTTGGCTTTATTTTAAGAACGTCATCTAGTTTTACCCAAGTCAAGACATTGAAAATTCTATATTGTTCGTATCTTAGAACTTAGAAGCAACTTAGAGTATGCATCGCAAATTTGGAACCCTCAGTATGCTATTTACAATAATAGAATTGAAAATATTTAAAATAATTTTTTTAAACACTTACAATACAAGGCAAACATCGCTGCCTGACTAGAGACCGATTTAAACATTTTCACATGTTATCATTATCATTACGACGTGATATTGCGGACACTATCAACCTTATGAAAATAAAAAATAAAAAAAAATAAATAATAAAAAAATAAAATTATATTTTTTAATACATTACCTTTATATTTATCTCTGAACTCCTTTTCATACAGTCTGTATGCCTTCGCATGACTCAGTAAAGCATTTTTAGCGCAAAGGTACTCTCCAATCCCAGGGCTGACTACCCCAGGTGCTAGTATCCCAGTCCCATACCCCACATTACAGAAGCTCGTTGGTTCATTTATGGTGACCCAGGTCTTAACCCGATCTCCAAAAAGCGTGAACGCCACACGGGCATACTCTTGAAACCAATTCACTATTTCAATGTTGGTCCAGCCTCCTGAAAGCATAATAATACTTTTTTTAAAGTACCGGAGCTGTGCACAGATTATCAACATCAGAATAATCACGAAATGCAACATTAAGCGCTTACTGTGGCTTATTTTATTTGTATTCTCATAGATAATTAAAATAATTCATTATTATTTCAATTCAAATAATTAAAATATTTTAATTAACGAATGCTCTTTAACTGTTAAATTTGTTATCACAATAAAGTTTCCCGTAACGTTTATGTCTTAATTCGGTTTTAAGTCCTTTTCAAACATAATTGCTCCATCAGAACCTACCAACTGGCCAGCTGATCACAATCGAATCCCGGACATACTCGATTTCTTCCTAACAAAAGGACTCTCTAAACAATACATGAAGATCGAATCATGTGCTGATGGTTCATCTGATCACACTCCAGTCTTATTAACTGTCAGCTCCACTATAATTGAAGTCGAGAGACCGATAAGATTATATAACCAGCATACTGATTGGCCTTCCTTCAGGGAACACATAGATGAAAACCTTAACCTAAATGTCAGACTTAAAGAAGCAGAGGAAATTGAAACAGCACTAGCGTAGCTTACTAATCTCATACAAGCTGCTGCGTGGAGAAGCACGCCTACTACTGAACACAGAAACCAGCACACAAACATACCATTGGAAATAAAGATGATGATTCAGGAGAAACGCAGATTGCGCAGAGTTTGGCAGCTGAGTCGTCATCCACAAGACAAGACAGCCCTTAATAAAGCCATTGTAGAATTGAAGGAAGCTATAAAGAATGTTAATGACTTAACAATGCAAGCAAAGTTGGAGTCTCTAACCGCTACTAAGGCCAGCAACTATTCGCTCTGGAAAATCACCCGTTCTTGTAGCCAACCTAACAAATCAAAAGCCCCAATTAAAAAGGAAAACGGCTGGGCCAGAACGAGTCAGGACAAAGCGGACTTGTTTGCGAACTATCTAACAAGCTCCTTTAAACCTAATGTAACCAAAGACTGGCAGCTAAATACAAAGAGCGGTTAAGCTGTCACCCGAATAAACTTGCTCGCCAACTCACCATTAGACAGTATGTGAGTCGACTAAAACGTCACCATGTTCTAGAGCTAGAATACCGGCAGTAGCTCTAGACAGAAGATGAGTAGATGCTTCCAATGGGAAGTCACTCCACATGACAGCACCACAGAAAAAATTTGCTCATAGCCTTGGGGCTGATTGCAAATAAACGCAGAGAAAAAAAAAAAAAAAGTCCTTTTAAAATAAATTGATGTAATTTTAAAAACCAATTCTGCATTAAAATTAAAAAAATGTGACCATAAAGTATTAACAAAAACTTATTTTTTTTAATTTCATCACAAGAAATTTTATCCATTTTTAACAATTAGAATTCGGAGAAACTAATGGCTATTTCCTGAAAGGTCGGTTAGTCCTAGGCGTTGCGGGGTGTCTATGGGCGCGTCCATAAAACAAATATTGATATTGAAAACTTCACATGTTCAATGGTAAATAGTTCGATGTGAAACAGTTTACAAACATAGAATTTCAAATTCAAAATAAGAATACTAAAATTTGAAGAATGAAAATAAAAAATCGGCAAAGTTACGTCAAAACTACTTTGTTTTTTAGATTTTCTATATCTGAGTTAAATTAAAATCTCTAAAATCAGAAAAGGGTACGGGTTTCTTTAAAAAGTAAGGCATTGTACGGCAGAACATTTGTTAAGTTTATTAACGTCAAACAAATAAATATACAAATCTTACATTACAGTTAATTGTATTAAAATTTATCTGAAATCACTGAATCGATTGTTTAGGAATTCAAAACGACTTAAAATCGATAGATTTTCTATTCCTTTGTTCATAACATGAAACCGATTTGAATATAACTAAACCTATAGCAATTTTTCGGCAATTAACAACATTGAACCAATCAAAGCAGAAAAAAATATTTTATATTTTGTTAAATAATTCTGACAATCTTATGTAGATTGTAATAATTTTTTGTAAACAATAGAATGACAACTACAGTTTCATAAGTGTGTCTAATTGGGAAATTATAAAAGGTTTTGTTCGAAAGTGTCCTACATACATGTTCTCTTTATAATTAATTACATTTGAACCATTGCTTGCTAATGTTTTAGATATTATGGTTCTATTGTTTTACCATTACAAAGTACCTAACAATTTGATACATATAGTAGTAGTAGTACCTGAAGGGGAGAGATCTATTATGATGTCGGGTTGTCGATTCGAAATTCTAGTCTAGAAAATTTATATGACTAGGCGTTTCCTGAGTAATAACCAATGTTGATTAAGTAGCTAATCTAGTGTCTGATTTGTTTTGTCACTATATAGCTATTGATAAAGCACCTATGATTACTCAATACTTATTTTATTATTATAAGAAATAACGATTGTGATTGTAATAAAATTAATCGCAAAATATGTTGCGCATAGCAATTCGAGTTTTTTTTATTCATGCCATGGACTGAGAAAGTTATTATGGAGAGAAATCCTTAAAAAGTATTTTTTGGCCAACCTGGGATGTAATTACTTGGCTCATTAAATTTAAGATAGAAATAAATAAACCAGTGTAGTTTGAAACACAAAAGTTTTTTGCAAAATCGATCCACAGGTCTCCAAGTAAACAAAGTTAAATAAAATTTACACGAAACAAATCCTCCTTTTAGAGTTAAGAAATCAAAATATGCATTTACTAGTATACAATTTTCTTTTTGTTGGTACTTCTTCTCTATCTCTGATACGTAGGTACATCTCCGATAACGCAGATTTTCAAACTACATAGTACAAAAATAAGTAATTATTACCTAAATCTTGTAGATTTTGCGGCAAATCCCAGTGGTACAGGGTGACAACCGGTTCAATTCCAACGCTAAGCAGACCGTTGATAAGATTGTTGTAATATGTTGTTCCATCTTTACTCACGTTATTAGAAAAACCCTCGGGCAGGAGTCGGGGCCATGATATTGAGAAGCTGTGAATATGTTACCGCGATAAGTGGATGGTGCTGCAATATTATTCGTATGTCTTTACTATACGAAAGTATTTTCATCCTGCAGAAGAGGGCTATTCGTGCAATCTATAATTTACAATGTAGGGAATCTCTGAGAGATAAATTCAAGGAAATGGAATATAATACCTTTCAGTCGCAATATATTTATGAAAATATTATGTATATATACAAAAATAGTTATAAGTTTACTAGAATATAACATACGCATAATGTTAATACTCGGAACAAACGCAGGCTGCAATTTCCCCATGCTAGACTATCTAAAGTTAGTAATTCTTTTTTGGTAAAAGGGATACTTTTCTTTAATAAAATTCCAGAGGCTCTTTTATAAATTTAAGAAATGTGTTAAAGAAAAGCTGTTTAAAAAGGCATACTATAAAGTTAACAATTATCTTGTTGATAAGAGGGCTTGGGACTAGTGCTAGACTGGCTACTTCTAATTAATTTGCAATATTTGTTTTTTTGTTGTGTGAGTTTTTTCGGCCGGCTTTTTCTCTCGGCCTACACCCTCTGTCTTCTTTGCCGATGAGTAGGCATGTCTACCGACTCAAATTTAATGACGTGGAATAAGTGATACCTGTTATATCTTATGTTCCATAATAAACTTATTTTATTTTTATTAAAAAATGTGAAATTGGCGAATTAACTTAATCTTGATGGGTTTACTTTACGTAATCGACATTCTTTCTTGCTTCTGACCCTCAGTGTCGTGAGGAACTTAACCTTAAATTTGGGTTCAGTGCCAATAAAAAACACCCATATCTCAACAAGTGCTGAAACAACTTTAATCAGACTTGTAATGCATCTAATTTAAATAAAGATCATCTCGATAGTCGAGAAATTAAGTAAAGAAACAACACAACAAACATATGAGATAATACTCAAGGATTTTCCAATTCTCCCTTTTCTTTAAGTCGTTTAAAATCCAGACATATTCGTCGTTCCGTAGAAAGTTCTAACTAAAGTTCTAAGCACAGTACATACCGATAAAAGTTAAGACGCAAAGTCCGGGCCAAGGCGATATCCTTCTTCCATAAATGGTAGGAGTCGCAAGCCACATCTCCATTAGAGTGGTCCGCGATAGCAGATGGGTTTTCATGGATGAAAACATCCCAGATACTTGGAGATTTATCTGTTAAAAAGAGAAGAGGAATATGATGAAGATTTTAATATATACTTAAACTTAGACTCTTTGAGACGAAATAACGACTTATTTTATGAGCTCTCCGAGTCAGCCGCAGTACTCAGTGACTTTCAATAGCGATTGAAAGTCACTGAGTGCCACACACACAGAGGCACAGATCCCGACAGTTTTGTATAACGCAAGGGGCGTGGTACAATTCTGAAGTCGAGGTCGCATTGCTTTTGGGGATACAATTTGTTTGTATTGTAAAATTAGAATCTTTGATGTATGTATATTTCTTTTTTGACGATCATAAGTGTACATTGTGTTACCTACATGTTACGTTAATTAATTCTTAGTTTTATCCAACAACAGTCTTTCGTTAAAGCTAATTTATACTAAATATATCCACATTTTCTGGTTTTATTACTTACCACTCGTGTTCCAAGCGCCCTCCACCTGGTAAGCGGATGTGGCTGAGCCAAATTGAAACCCAGCTGGGAATTTTGAGACTGCCTCGCACCACGTGACCAACACGGTCCTGAAGAATTGCAAATACGTCTTTTATAATATATATAATACCGCCTACGTGGCTAAATTGTAAAAGTTTTACACGGCAAAACAAAAGATTTACACCTTTTAATTTACAAAAACGAATAATAAATAATGTTCGATCGATTTTTTAATTAAAACCCACCAAAACTAATGTATTTAAATACACAGTAATCAGCTAAAGGTAGCTGTATTTTTTTTAAATTTGTGATAAGTATAGTCATTATAATATTATCTTTATTACAAGAACTGATTCTTACCAGACGACCAACCAATACATATTCAAAAATAACAATAACTTCTTATTCGCTTTTTACTTATTTATTATGACAATGTCACACAATTTTATAGACATATTCAACCTAAAGCCTTATATAGAGTGGTTCTAAAGAACAATTAAATTATTTTAAAGGATATTCAATCAATCCAATAGAGACAGAGAATTTGTAAGGATTTTTAATTAATTAAAATGACGGAATGCCTTTTCTCCGATGCCTACTTTATTTACAGAGATCGAATGAATATTTTTATATAATTTTTACTAATAATTTCACCAAACCGTAAAAGAAATAACAATGTTTGGTATGAAAACTTTCAATTTACATATTTTTTTAAATTTTAATTACTTTCAGAATTTATTACCTTTAATTAGTTGTATATATCATCGAAATTGTTAATTTAAATTGTTGATAAGTATTCTAATTAAAATAGCAGATCCTCGGCTACTGCGTATTTGTGGTAAATAAATGACAACTTATTGTATTAACGAATTTATTTTTATTACATTGGGCAAGACAGAAACGTCGTTTTTAAGCTATTACGTATTAAATATTAAAAAATAAAATATGAACTCTAAAAATATACACCATCTGTCAAAGTTAAAACGAAGTTTCGTGTTAGCGCAATGTGCAACGGTTATGTCAAATCAAAATTGGTTGTTATTTACACATTGGTGCGCTCTAGCATCACAGGTTCTAAGTGCTAACTGACAATTGGGACGGAGTTTGCAACCCTCCACATAATTTTTTATTTTTTTCTCATAACATAAACTAGCAGTCACAATATGTAATTATTAAAATCGGACATTCGTCTATCGAATATATCTTTGAAGCTCCGCTATTGAATGCGTCTCCTGCGACATTAAATTTTAGTTTTTTTTTTTTTTTTTATATAGAATAGGGGGCAAACGGGCAGGAGGCTCACCTGATGTTAAGTGATACCGCCGCCCATGGTCACTCTCAATGCCAGAGGGCTCGCGAGTGCGTTGCCGGCCTTTCAAGAAGTGGTACGCTCTTTTCTTGAAGGACCCTAAGTCGAATTGGTTCGGAAATACTTCAGTGGGCAGCTGGTTCCACAAAGTGGTGGTGCGCGGCAAAAACTTCCTTGAAAAACGCTCAGTTGTGGAACGGCGGACGTCGAGGTGATACGGGTGGAATTTCGTACTCTGCCTCGACGTCCGATGACGAAACTCAGCGATCTGAATTGACATTTTGCTAAGTAAGGAAGCAGTAGCCCGGAGTAAAGTAGTAGCGAAATAGCAAATATGCACGCCATTATATGTGGCAGAATATGCGAAACTCAGATTGTACCACCATATTATTGTACCTACTACATATATTATAGAAATAAAATTATATATATATTAAGCAAATAAATTATTACTATTGTACCGTCTCGCCTTTCTGAGCATACTAATTTAGCCTTTCCTTCCAAAGGACCGTGAAACTGAACGTCAATAAGTCAACGCCTAGTATTCCGATGCTGGGTGGTATTCTGAGACTTTAAAGAGAATGAACAAACAACATTTATAAACAATAGAAAATGCACATGCACAAATGCAATCAAATTGGACTAGATTAAGTCGCCCCAGTCCCAGACTTTATGTAGCAGAGATTTTATTTCAGGCACAAGTTTGTTCCGGAATTGATCGACAATAACCGTTTTATCTTTTTAGTTTTTACTAATTTTTAGTTTTGTTTAATTTTATTTTGTGGTTGTTTGTTTCATTTTTTCCTTTAATAGATTGCTTATGTTAAACAACAACGCGCAGCCACCGAGCATTCTCATAGTCACCAATAAGGTTTTTGATCTTAATCATTGGAAAAACAGACAATAAAAAACAATATACTTGAAGAAGAAAGTCTGTGTATGCCATGTCTTTCTTATGGTAACCAATCATGGATATATGACTCAAAGACAAATAGAAAAATAACAACTAGTCAACGAGGAATGGAACGTAGTGTACTCAATTTGAAGGACAAGATCAGAAGTATACAAATAAGAAAAAAAACATATTATACATATATTGATGCACCATGCGATTGCAAAAAACTTAAGTGGAAATGGGCGGGCCATACCGCTCGAATGAACAATGGCAGATGGACAAAGAGGGCAACAAAGTGATAAGGGCCACCAGGAAAAAAATAGCGAGATCACCCTTTTTCACGGTGGAGTGACGAGCTTAAGGAAGTCAGTCGGTGGAGAGGTTTTGGAGAAAAATGCTCAAAACAAAAAGAGATGGAGCCAATAAAAAAAAGGAGGCCCACTAAGAGAGCGTTCAAGGTTCACCTAATAAGGTCACACAATTTTTAAAAAACCCAATAGTAAAACGTTTCGTGACCACCCAGTGACTCTATAGCTAAGACCCTCTAGCTGCCAGTACTAACTACCCAACACTTACACTAACGTCCCGAAAGTACTGGAAAGTCGAAAATAATATTAACAATAACGCGTAATTCAATCCCCGCCAAAATTCGATACGTAATACTTGAACACTCTCTAAGACGTCCTTGAAAACATAAATGTCTTAAGTACATATATATTTCGTAAATTTTTTAAAGAATAAATGAGGCTCAATTATTATTATTACTACTGGCGGATCCGACAGACGTTGTCCTGCATGTTATTTCAAGCGATTATATTAAACAAAGTATGATAGTACCTACTGACTGTAGCGGCATCTGCTGGGCTGATTTGTGAATCTAAACACAACCTTCACCCAAACGCATACAAAAAAAATCGGTTGTCTGTAAAGTCGGTTAACTGACGATAGTTGAAAGTGACAACGTCATAAGAAAGACTGTTGAAATGCTTGCATTTTTCAAAAGAAAATTTTAATTTTATTTGTTTATATTATATTTTGTATGGATATAGAGGAGGTAAATGGAAATCACAATTGAATTGATCAAGTTACATTTATTTCTACGCATAAATACACTAAGTACATAATTAGCTGTAGGAATACTGTTGAACAAATAAATAAATAAATAAACTGTTCTTAAACCGTATACGACTACAAATAAATGGTTTCATACAAAACTAATGTAGCGTCTGATGTCGACATTTAGTTGCGCCTACAGAAATCTTAATAGCAAACTGAAAATTGTATAATAAATATCACTTCGAAACAATAATCTTGTTGACTTAATTAATATTCTGCTTATTTTTTGTTTGTTTCGAATAAATTATGCTGATAAGGTGTTTAAGTGTGTTTTGTAACATCTGTTCCAATACCATAATAATTCCATCTATACATTTAAGTAAAAGATATACCTAACTAATTAATTCTAACCGTTGAACACTTACAACACTGTTCTATCTATATTAATTAAAGATTAAATACAATTTGACTAAATAGGTAGAACTATTTTAATTACAAACAGTAGTTTTTATAAACACTGTTATTCTCTAGCATTAAACTATTCTGGGTTTTTAGTCGCTTTGCAATCACAAAACATCAAAAAGGGATAGGATATTTGATATCGAGTCTGTATAAATTGTTTGTTATATGCAAAAAAATACGAATTATTAAAATCTTTTAAATAATCATTCTCATGTCTATCAAACTTCTCTTTTCTTTATTACATCTGCATAATAGTACGCGGAGGCTCTAGGCGTGCGCTTGAGTTTCGGGTCGTTATAATCAACGTGGACGATGCCAAATCTAGACCTGTATGGAGAAAAGATTGTTAATTCATCACAAAGAATTGCTAACTTTGGTAAAGGAAATATTTTATCCATAAAAAAACATATTTGATTAGGATATAATTATGTTTGTGAGTATTTGTATGTGATGTTTTGTATATTTGGTTACATTATTATGTGGCCAAAGATCTCATGTAATGCATGTAATAAAGCGGCCTATGAATTAACATGTAATTAATCCAAATATTCTCGGACTGAATTCTGTATTTAAAGCGTTACTTTTCTTTAATACTTTAAAGGACATGGATATTTGGAATTAGGGTTTTGGCAATATTTATATATTTATTATTATAACTGAATGACGGTAACGATCTAGTGAAGTTCCTACAATTATTTGCAATTAACTTTTCCTTTCAAATCTGGTACTCTCTAGTACCTACTCTTTACTGATGGTAAAATGCACTAAAATGTACTAAATATTTAAAATACTTACTCATATCCACTGATCCACTCAAAGTTATCAATAAGAGCCCACACAGTGTAAGCCGTGACATTTACGCCATCTTCTGTTATAGACAGGAGAACCTGTTAGGGTTTTAGATCTTATTATCTTGGAATACATAATATATCTATCTCAAAGCAGGTGCGAATGTAACACAATTGGAATACAATGAAGATTTTAAATAGCAGAATGATTTATGATTACTTTAATGACATCGTATGCATCGCAATTTGTTTCAGTGTGTCTGTGTAACCTCGTGTTGTTTAGAAACATAACACGTAGCAAAATATTGCCATTGTGTAATAAATCCTAAATAAGACTGGATAACAGAATATTATAATAGTTAATAACTGTCGGAGTAACCGAGTTTGTTGTTTGCTTCTCTTAGTACAAACTTATAATGTGTAAGAGGTTATTTTATTTTTATACTAGCGACCCGGCTATGCAATGCTGATACTAAATTCAAAGTGCTCTGTAATATCTTCGAAAATATTCATTTAAATGAAAAAAATCCTGTAAAGGGTTAATAGATCTATTCTGTATTAAATCAACAATGTATTAAAGGTATTTAATTCGATAACGATTAATGCTGTATCGATTAAAATCTTCGAAAATAAGCCATTATTTGTCGTAAAAAGTAAATGACAAAAAAATGTTATGTGGGATATCCATAAGAGATAGACATATACCATCGCGGAGTTTTCTGTAGACCTTTTCAATGTGTACATTATTTTGATAAATGTAGCCTGCGTTTGCAATATAAGCGGATTTTTTTTTTATTATTTACGACATCACATTAGAAACCTCAAAAATAACAGTATTTCTCCACAATTTAATGAATGTTATTATAAAGGGTATTTCAACAAGAAGTTTGTTTTTCAATTGTGGCAACACCGAGAACGTGATAGTTTTGACATTTAGTTTTTGGCGGTATTCGTAGCAGGTGCTTTGGCAATTATTACAATGAATTCAATTTCGCTCGAAAATCGCATTAAAATAATTCAAATCCACTATAAAAATGGTGGTTCTGTTAAAGTTACATTTCGTAAAATTCGTGATATTTTCGGCCAGCATAATCGTCCTTCTGAGACCGCTGTTAAGAATTTGGTCGCGAAATTTGAGTCGACAGGCTCGGTACAAAATGTGCCAACACCAACACGTGTTCGACCGGGTCGTTCAACAGAAAACATCGCCGCCGTGAGCCATAGTGTTGAAGAAGATCAAAATTTGTCAATTTCACGACGTTCTCAACAATTGGGGTTATCCAAAAGCACAACATGGCGAATTTTGCGAAAGGATTTGGCTTTGAAGCCTTACAAGATTCAACTGGTGCAGGAATTAAAGCTGATCGACCATTCAAATCGCCGCAGATTCGCTCAGTTCATTCAGGAACAACCTGCTGGTTTTACGAAAAAATAATTTTTTCAGACGAAGCCCATTTTCATTTGTCAGGGTACGTCAACAAGCAAAATTGTCGCATTTGGGCTTCTGAAAATCCTAAAGCAATTATTGAGAAGGCTTTGCATACTCAACGTGTTACTGTGTGGTGCACTATGTGGTCTGGAGGCGTGATTGGGCCGTTTTTTTTCGAAGATGAGGCTGGAAATGCGGTAACAGTCAATGGATCACGGTATCGCGAGATGTTAACCACTAAATTTTGGCCTATTATTGATGACATGGATATCACTGAAATGTGGTTTCAACAGGACGGTGCCACATGTCACACAGCCAATGAAACGATCAATTTATTGCAAACCAAATTTCCCGAGCGCATAATTTCGCGAAATTCAGCTGTTAAGTGGCCAGCCAGATCGTGTGATTTAACACCACTGGATTATTTTTTGTGGGGCTATGTTAAAGACAGAGTCTATACGGAGCCAATCGAATCGATTGCAGCCTTAAAA
Source organism: Pieris melete (assembly GCA_963693345.1). Classification (NCBI taxonomy): domain Eukaryota; kingdom Metazoa; phylum Arthropoda; class Insecta; order Lepidoptera; family Pieridae; genus Pieris; species Pieris melete. The sequence continues at coordinate 1,725,425 of CAVNZK010000015.1, read as the reverse complement.
CTCAAAATCCGTGATGTCATTAACGAAATAGACCCTCCATTTTGCCAAAAAGTGATTAAAAATTTTGATGAAAGAATCAACATCTGTCAGCGTGGTCGTGGTGGACATTTACCAGATATCATTTTTCATTAATAATTGCCAAACTTTTCTCTTTGTAATACAATAAAATTTTTATTCATTTTCCTCTAAATTCTTTGTTTTATTTTGTTTTAGAAAACAAAGTTCTTGTTGAAAAACCCTTTACATATAAACTCTAACTCTAACTCCTCTTCAATCACTCTATCTATTTTAAAAAAACCGCCACTTTGTTTTATACTATGTAGTGATTCAAATATAAATAATATACCTGCTCCAAGTGATCCCTAATATACTGCACTCTCATGGTGTCATTGAGGGAAGGATCAGACGTCCCAAAACCATTCTCAAGGATTTTTATGTCTATATGCCCATAACGCTCTGTCATTGACTTCATAACTCGACGGATTCCAGGGGGATAGCTCTGAAATGCTCTCATGATTAGGGTTATAAAAAACTTGTATTTTTTTAGGTTTATTTTACATATCCATGTGCTTTAATATTGTATAACCCATATAAGAGAATAAATTAGAATAATATAGAATTTTTTAAGATCTCATTTTGCAGGACGTGATTTCTTTCACGATACGCGCAATGCAAGACGGACCTACGAACTCAGGGACGTAAATCGCACGCTGAAACCACTAAGCCAACACTGCCTTGCGATTGTGTAACTCACTTTTCGAACGCACACAGCGGTTTTCACAACGGCGGTCGCGCTCAAATTAGTCGTAAAGTAATTTATTTTAACAGTAATTTTACGATTTGGCATTCTGATAAGGAGGGAGTCTGTAGTTTATTATTTATCAGCGCGACCGCCGCTGTGAAAACCGCTGTGTGAGTTCGAAAAGTGAGTTACAGAATCGCAAGGCTGTTCTCAAAAAGGAAATAGATCACGTGTTTTAGTAAGTTTTATTGATATTTATAACACTTTTTATTCTGGCGTATCACTTACAAATCTTGTGCGGGTTATTAATTTCGAATTTTCATAATAGGTTGGGGAAAAAGTTTCTTCGCATTTTTTAAGAAAATTCAAAACATTTTTTAAAATAGTTTATTTACATTTGACTAAAGTATGTAGGTACCATTTTGTTCGATATTTTTTTGCCATCATTTAGGTAGGGACATGATCCCATTGCTACAGAAATTTTGGGACTTCTGATCAAAATACCGAAACAATTGGTTTTGGCAGTCCTCTCGTGATGTTAACCTGACACTGCCTAAAGAATTCTGAAGTCGTCGGATGCATTATCACCTCCTAGCCAAGCTCTCTTAGTTTTTGCTGAGAGGCTAAAGATGTGTGAGGTCTAGCGTTATCATGATGAAAAACCACACCCCTTCTGGTGATTAATTCCGGCCGCTTTCTCTCAACTTCTTGCTTTAATCTCATCAGTTGTTCGCAGTAGAGTTCAAAATCGATGGTCCTGTCTGGTGGTAACAGCTCATAATGAATAATGCCCTTCCAATTCCACCACACACACAGCATCACCTTGTTGCGAGTTATCCCGGGTTTCGCTACAGTCTGGGAAGCCTGACCGACCTTTGACCACGACCTTTTTCGCACGTTCTTGTCATACGTGATCCACTTTTCATCATCAGTTGTCAGCTTCTTCAAAAATGGTTCGGTTCCATTAAGTCGTAATAAAGAATCAAAAATGAGTACACGGTTCATTAGGTTTCTTACAGTGAGCTCGTGAGGTACTCAAATATTGTGTACCCAGTTTTTTCCAAATGCACCAAAACTTTTTTGTGGTCAATTCCCCGTTCTTCAGCTACGTCTTAACTACTGATATGCCGATCTTGCTCCACTTTTTCAAACATTGCATCCATTTTATCCGTTACAGGGCGACCAGAGCGACTTGGATCTTTGACATCAAAATTTCCGGATTGAAAACGCTTAAACCAAATTTGTGCTACTGTCACAGACACTGTGCTAGGGCCATATTAACATCACAAATTTCTTTCGCGGCTTGTGTTGTATTTCGACCTTTTTTGGAGGAAAATTATAAATGTATCGAATTTCTTCATTCGGTTCACTCATCTTGACGGTACGAAAAATAAATAAAAAACTAACATTATCCTAATTTGATGTTGGAATTATCTTCTTTAATATCTCAACATTCCTTGATAACAAAACCAGCCAGATCCATATAGTATAGCCAAAGAGATTTTATTACAAGTTCATACATACTGTAATGCGAAAAGACTTTTTCCCCAACCCAATACCTAATCATCTGTAATACATACCACGAGCCAATCGTAACGCGGTAGCCAAGTGGAATCATATGAGTAACCCAGGCCAAGCTCCCTGTTTTCTTCCCCTAGCTGGAAGAGAATATGTTCATTCGCTTCTTCAACGAGTCGGGAGCTATAGTAGTTAACACCACAGAAGTCAGCTGAACCTGATAATAATACAACTGATAAGTAACTGAAAAAAAAAACTTCTCGACCTCAGCATCTGGGGCCTTTTAGACTGGTCGAACATGATTTCAGAGGAAGTATATAACTTCCTTTCTTCATAGGAAATCTCTATGAGGAAGAGGGCGTGTCTTAGAAATCTACGTTTTCCTCAGAGGACTAGATACAACTGCATCGTTGTACTAACACTGAATGAAAGGTTTAAATTTAAATTAGAGAATTATCACTAAATAAATTCAAAGTCCTCGTTAAACGAAAATTAATCAACAAAGCTTTTTATAAAGTTGAGGACTACTTAAACGATCCTAATATTTGGGATTGATTTGCTCCAGTTCAAACAATTTGTATGACAATACTTGGCGATTAAAAAGAGTGGCGGAAAGTTTTTTGCCAGTTCTTCATACCCGCTCTACGCTTGCACACTGCCACTTGCAAACTGGTAGTAAATGTAAATTTACGATTAATTTAACTTGACGATTCAAAAGTGTTATGGGGTGGGTTACCAACTTGAATAAAGATATTTTGAGTTTGAGTTTGGTTTTATACCTGCCTTTGACTAGATTTATTTCTTCTTCAGTGAAGGCAGGAAGTCTAGATCTTGTGTAATTTGCAGCTCTACTAATTTTGGCTATAATAGACTCGATATTGGGGGGCCATCCACCGATGTCGGAGAATATCGGAAAGGTGTATAATTGCTGTAAAATCAATCTATAAATATATTCCCAATCTGTACTAATATTATAAAGAATTTACTTACAACGTTATTTAAAGGATGATAACCAATTTTGATTTTTTTTACAAATAGAAAGCAACGATATTTGTTAGTGCTATAAATATTAAGGCGATAAATGAAAATACTTAATTGTGCTCGTCGGATTTTATAGAAAAGTTGAAGAGTGCGAAACTACGACTACAAACTTACAAGTTATCAGTACAAACTTACGCCATATTCCCGTGCAAGCTGCGCATTTTGTTCCTGGCCGGGAGTCTTTGGCTCATACCAAACGTACTGGTTTGTCAAACCAACTTGCCCTGAAATTCAGAATACTAGTTTTGAATGCTGTATCTCCACTTCAGTGGCACTCTTCCTACAGTTGTTCGTTCTAAGTGCGAAATCAACTGTAGATATAGCCAAAGGCCATTTATCCACCACTGCCGTCCCCGGGACGTCCGGGAATCACAGTGAGAAAACCGGAAAATCCTTAAGGGATACGGGAAATACGAAAATTATCGAATTTAGGTAGAACTATTTTATTGTATGTTAATATGATGATACAATACATGTATGACGAGGAATTGCTACTTACTACATGCTATCTTACAATAAAGAATACCTTTTTATTTGTTTTGTATACAAGTGTATTAATTAAATTGTCTATAGCTTTCAGGAATTCATCAAATTTAAATAACAGATGCTTAACATCTTGGCAAAAGAAGTTTTATTCACAACACATGTTTTGTTGTTAGGCTTTATGACATGAACACACACATCTTAATATATATAAATTACGTATCACGTTGTTTGTCCGCTATGGACTCGTAAACTACCGAACCGATATCAATCAAATTTGCAGGATAGCTTACATCTCAATTTATACCCGCAATATTATTTTATTGCAAAATATTTGTTTAATATTTAACAGTCACAATTCTAACAGATGGCGCTGTGTTGAAAGTACCAACGTTTCACAAAAGCTAAGATTTAAAAGCATAACCACCAATAAAGCATGGTGGTCCCCATGACTGGTGTTCTGCTACCGTTTCCCTTGAATAGTGTGCTACTATGTAACGTACAAATGTACAAAGCAACGCTTGGCCGGTCTGCTAGTAAAATTATATGTTTTTAATATATTACCTTTATATTTATCTCTGAACTCCTTATCATACAGTCTGTATGCCTTCGCATGACTCAGTAAAACATTTTTAGCGCATAGGTACCGTCCAATCCTAGGGACGTCTACCCTAGAAACTAGTAGCCCGCTATCATACCCCATATCACAGAAGTTCGATGGTTCATTTACTGTAACCCAGGTCTTAACCCGATCTCCAAAAAGCGTGAACGCCACACGGGCATACTCTTCAAACCAATTCACTATCTCATTGTTGGTCCAGCCTCCTGAAAGATTTATAATATTTTTTTTACAGTACCGGAGATCCAGCTCTGGGCACAGATTATTAGTATCACAATATGCAGACGAAATGCAACGTTAAGGGCTCACTACGCTTATTTTATTTGTATTTTGATGGGTAGTAGTTATTATTATTTTAATTCAAATAATTAATATATTTTAATCAACGAAACTGTTGAATTTGTCATCACAATAAAGTTTCCCGAAAGAACGTTTATGTCTTAATTCGGTCGTCCTTCTAAAGTAATTTTTATACCAATTCTGTAAAAAATGACATTAAATTATTGTGTATAGTGTCATGGACGGCGGTTATCACTGTATTCAAAGTGCCTGCTCGTTTAGTTTCCCTCCTATCCCATCTGTATATATAAAAATGAAACCCGTTTTCCGTTGTCACGACATAACATGAAAACGGCTTGACCGATTTGTCTGATTCTTTTTTTATAATATTCCTTGAAGTACGAGGATGGTTCTTACGGAGAGAAAAATTAAATAAAATGAGTGAAAAAGTCTAAAAACAACCTTTTTCTATATTTCCATACAAAATATTCGTAATAATACTTACTTAAAAGTCAATTTGAACTTTAATACCATATCATAGAGTTCAAGTGTTAGTGGAGGGGTTCTGGGAAGGTAAATTTGAATTTTTTGACATAATGTATTTGTTGTCTTATCAACTTTCTTTTTTTTATCTTACTAGCCAGATAGACAGTCCCGAATAGCAGAATAAGTATTTAAAAAAAAATAAAGCATCGACTGTTAGGCGGTACGATGTTCGCCAGGCCAGCTAGTAAAATATAAATATTCAAAATGATAACTTCACATGTTCGATGTGAAACAGTATACAAACTTAGAATTTAAATTGAAAGAATCAAATTAGACAAACTAGGTTAAGTTACGTCAAAACTGAGTGAGATTAATATTAAAATCTCTAAAATCAGAAAAGACTGCGCGTTTCTTTTAAAAGTAAGGCTTCGTAAGGTATAACACTTGTTCCAATATTCCGGGCTCTGGACAGCGTAGTTTTTAAGTTTAACGTCAAACATAAAAATATACAAAAATACAAATCTTAGATAACAGTTTATTTTTTCAGAAGTATATTTTAACTCTCTTAATGGTCTAAGATCCCGCTATACAACGACCTTCACCGAGATGCTTATTTAATGAAACTTATTTTATATATAATTTAATATGTCAATAAATATAATCCATATGGGTTGCCTAGCAAATTTCAGTCCAGAGTATGTTTAATTTATTTAAAAAAAAAATATTTTTTTAAACATTTTACCGGTATGATTATTAGATAAATTCTATACCAATCGAAAGTATGAAGCCCATAGAATATGCAAACGTTAGGTTGTTTTTAATCAATTAATTATTTATGTGTATATTTTTTATGTGACACTAAAGTATATATACATCTTTAGTATAAAAGAAGGTTATAGTGATACATATATAATACTACCTTGATTAAAAATATTGATTGAAAAAAGTTCAAAAAATTTACTACATGCAAATTATAAAAATTTTTTTTTTTTAAATATTAATTAAACATACTCTGGACTGAAATTTGCTAGGCAACCCATATGGATTATATTTATTGACATATTAAATTAAATATAAAATAAGTTTCATTAAATAAGCATCTCGGTGAAGGTCGTTGTATGTAGATAACCTTAAATCTGAAATCACCGAATCGATTTTTTAGGAATTCAAAACGACTTAAACCGACAGTTTTAGACATTCTATTTGAATAGAACTAATACATATAGCAATTATTCGGCAATTAACATTGGTTCAAAGGAGAAAAATTTGTTTTATATTTTGACGTTACATATTTTTGAAAACGACTACTGGTTTATAAGTGTGTCTAATAGGTAAATTATAAAACGTTTTGTTCTCAAGTGTCATACATTTTTAAGTCCTATTTATAATTACATTTGAACCATTGCTTGCTAATGTATTAGATATGGTTCTATTGTTTTACCATGAGTAGTTAAGTAACATGCGCACTTGAAATCTAAAATTAAAATATATAATTAAAAGTGTATCTATGTTAAGCTAACAAACTGAATTAAATTAAATTAAATTAAAGGGTTCTAATTAATAAATAACTAACCTTTACATATAATTACTAAAATATACTATTAAAAGGAGTCCCTTTAGGCAAGGTTCCGAAGATACTGGCAGCGTTTCCGCTTTGAATAGCTAGACTAATTCTTTGTCCGAAGTAGCTGCCAGATCTTTTTGATATTTCTTTCAAAAGCCTTAAAGCGCTAGGACCCCACGGACAAAATCATATTCTGAGCCTAGACCCCTGTATTTGCTTGCTTTAGCTTTTTCAGCTGCTTCACATGCCGCACCAGCTCTGTTGTTGGTTCCATGTAGATGGGAAAGGGCCAGCGTGTCTGAACAGGTTGCGTCCCATACCAGTACCCGGCCCATCTTCCATGGAATCAAACTCATACCGTCCGGTCTTTTGCCATCGTCTATTGCAATACCACTCGGCTCAAGTAGATTTGGCACGTTGACGGTGGCAAGGGAACGGCGTATGATATCGTTAAGTGCGGCATGTCTCGAGAAGCGGCCTGCACTTTTTTGGCATGACAGGCCGTGACGTCCTAACTTGTCGACATCACTGCCCACAGAGACATATATGAGGAGCGCAGATCGGAACCCCAAGCTGTAGACAGGTTGCGATTCGAAGCGTGTCAGGCTCAAGAAAAGTTCCTGTATTTAACGAAGGGTAAGCATGAAGCCAGTGGCCGGCCTCATGCGTACCTACGGCCAAAAGCCTAGCACGCGCCGAACCTGTACTACAACTCAAAAGATCGTCAAAAGTCAATTCGCAGTTTCATAGTTTACCATTACATAGTACGTAACAATTTGATTCTTTTATTAATACCTGAAAGGGAGAGATCTTCTATAATGCCGGTTTGTCCATTCGAAATTCTAGTCTAGACAATTTATATCACTAGACTTTTCCTGACGAATAACCAATGTTGATTGGCTTATGTAGCTTATTTAGTGTCTAATTTGTGTATTATTTGTTTTGTCATTATATCGATTTTCATAAAGCACCTATGATTACACAATACTTATTTTATTATAATGAAAATTAAAGATTGTGATTTTAATTAAATAAATGGCAAATTATGTTGGGTAAAACTCGCAGAGGCTGCATGAAATAGAGTATTTTTTAAATTCATTCCTTGAACTGTGAGGAAGGTTTTTTATGGAGAGAAACCCTTAAAAGGTATTTTTTGGCCAAACAGGGATGTGATTGCTTGGCTCTATAAATTTAATATAGATGAAATATTATTTATATTATGTCTGAAGTGTAAAAACGTTTTTTTGTAACTCTTATGTTTAAGATATTAAAAGAAATATGATCTGTGGTGTTGTCCTTGAGGCACCAAGGTTAAGCGCCTTAGTGGTTTTTAGTGTTTTCTGTACTATTAGTTTATTTATAGATTTAAACAATAATGAAAAAAAAGTAAAAAAAAAACATTTTTTATCGAAACGAAGTTCGCGAGGGTAGCTAGTTTCTTCAAAATGTTCGATGTGTTTTCATCACAATAAATTTGATTGAAAAAGATGAACGAAGAAGAGCTAATTAGTTCGACTCTATCAAATTGTGATTTTAAAAATATACATTTTGAAAGGTCCAATGTTTGCAAAATCATAAACTGAATTCTATTCACCCTCCTTTACTGTGCGAAGTATCTTGCTTTAGATCTTCTTGCCTCTTGATATCAGACGTGCTCAGTTATAAAATTCCTTTAATAAACTTCTTTTTTAACCATTTCTCTTTTATTTTGTAATTAGCTTATATATTTATTATGATTCATTAATCCAAAGATTAGCTTTTGCTCTTTTTTAGATTTTTGTTTAGTAATGTCCATTTCTAATGTATTACATGTAACTTTAAGCATGGTATTATTTTTTTATTTCCATACTAGGGATGTCTTGAAGAAATCGATTATTAGCGATAAGGTCGTCTATGTATGTTCGGAACAACGAAGTGTAAATAAATAAATCAACCAATCATTCCACAAATCTTCAAGTAAACAAAGTTAAATACAAAAATTACACGGAATAAATCCTCCTTGTAGAGTTAAGAAATCAAACTATGTATTTATTCCGTTTGCTATATACAATTTCCTTTTCGTTGGTATTTCTTCTATATTTAATATCTATGATAAGTACACCTCGCGTAACACATATATTTAAACTAGTATAAAAATAAGTAATTGTTATTAATTAAATAATTCATATTCTTACCTAAATCTTGAAGATTTTGCGGCAAATCCCAGTGGTAGAGGGTGACAACCGGTTCAATTCCAACGCTAAGCAGACCGTTGATAAGATTGTTGTAATATGTTGTTCCATCTTTACTCACGTTATTAGAAAAACCCTCGGGCAGAAGTCGGGGCCATGATATTGAGAACCTGTGAACATATTACCACGATAAGTGGATGGTATTTAATTCATAAGATGGTAAGTCCTTCGTATTCCTTTACTATAAAAAAAAGTGTGAAAGTGGCGAGATAATTTAACTTTCTTAAAAAAAAGAAAAAAAAAATTTAATCATGTAGGTAACATAATGTACACTTATGACGTCTTGTCAATAAAGAAATACATATTCATGCTTCTAATTTTACATTTACTGCCAGTTTTCAAATCAAGGCCGTAGAACGGAAGAGAAGAACTGGCAATAAACTCTCCGCCACTATTTTTAATCGCCATTTTTTTTACACAACGTTTGTAAGGAGCTGCAACCATTACACCATGTTCCACATGACATATCAAGTAATTAATAATAATAAAATAAATTAAAGAAACAAAAAAAAAAACAAAACAAAGACTTGTCCTCATGTCCTTCGTTCGTACGTCCTTATCAGCAGGAGGCATGGTGAAATAGGAGCACGCACTTACATTCTTGATGGGTACTTTACAGAACCTGCGTTTATGTAAAGCTTGACATTCTTTCTTGGGTTTTGATCTGCTTCTGACCGCCAGTGTCGTGGGGAAATGAACCTAAAATCTGGGTTAAATGAAAATAATAAAATACCATGTCTCAACAACTGCTAAATATAACAACAATAGTCATATTGATTTACGAGAAGTTTGGTGGAGAAACACAAACACAAAAATACTTACGAAATTGTGCACAGTTGCCTCATCATCATAAGAGATAATACTCAAGTGTTATCCGTTTCTTCCTTTTCTTGAAGTCGTTTAAAATCCACACTGACTACATATCCGTCGTTCAGTAGAAAATTATTTGTTAAAAGTTTAACTTGCACAGTACATACCGATAAAAGTTGAGCCCCAAAGATCGGGCCAAAGCGATATCTTCCTTCCATAAATGGTAGGAGTCGCAAGCCACATCTCCATTAGTGTGGTCCGCGATACCATTTGGGTGTTCATGGACGAAAACATCCCAGACACTTGGAGATTTATCTGTTAAAAAGAGAAGAGGAAGATGATGAAGATTTTAATAAACTTAGACCCTTTGAAACGAAAAAACGACTTATTTTATGAGCTCTGAGAGTCAGCCTCGGTACTCACTACTCGGTGACTTTCAATAGCGACAGATCCCAACAGTTTTGTATAACACAAGGGGATGTGTGGTACAATTCTGAAGTCTAGATCGCTATTGCTTTTGTGGGTACAATATGTTTGATATGAAAGCGGGGACAATTCGATTTCCATTTCTTATCAGCGTGTAAATAGAATCGTACTTTCTTCCTATTCTTCACAAATCAAATTTATTTAAATCACTTTGTAATTGGCGTTCGTGTGCTTAAGATCGGTTTTATATTTATTTTATTTATTATGGCACACATGTAATTACATACAGATACAAAAACAAGAAGCACGTTACAAAATAAAAAAAACCAAAGAAACAAGAAAAAATCAATGTAATAATACATTGATTTATAATTTACGATACTAATTTGTATGAAACAAAATATAATTTTGATTAAATATTCTTATTAAACCTGATTATCTATGCATATCTAAAATTGTAATGGAAATTATTTGTTAATTAATTCTTTATTTTATCCATCAACTGTCTTTCGTTATTGCTAATATTTATATTAAATATACATTTTCTGATTGTACTCACCACTCGCGTTCCAAGCTCCCTCCACCTGGTAAGCGGATGTGGCTGAGCCAAATTGAAATCCAGCTGGGAATTTTGAGGCTGCCTCGCACCACGTGACCAATACGGTCCTAAAGAATACAATATATTATAATACCCCCCTAAGTGGCATAATTGTAATAGTTGAAGATCTGGGTTTGATTGCGGGCGATGCAATAACTATTTCATGTAGTCGCACATAGATTTAGACAATCTTCAAATCACACACGTGGCAAGTGGAATTTCTTTTTACAAAAACTATTCGATAATTTTATGAAAACCTACCAAAACTAAATGTATTTAAAAACACAGTAATGAGCTAAACTTAGCTGTATTTATCTAAAATTGTGATAAGTATAGTCATTATAATATTATTTTTATCAGAAAACCAATTTACTTACCAGACAACTAACCAATACATATTCAAAAATTACAATAACTTCCAATTCCCTTGTAACTAATTTATTATGACAACGTCACACAATTTTAGAGCTCAAGGCAAAGCCTTTGTATAGAGTGTGTTTAAAGGACAATTTAATTATTTTATAAGGTGTAAGAATAACATTATTTCTCATAAGAATTGCATACAAAATTCACTTACTGAGAAACAATATTTAAAAGTAAGATTAAAAATTAGAAATTAGAGATTATAAGATATTCAAGAAATGCAAAATTAACTTTTAAAATTTGAGTGAGTATTTTTAATTAATTAGTGACGAGAGTTCATGTTTCTACAGTGCCTATTTTACAGAGATCGAATAAGTATTCTCGTTTTACTAATAATTTTACCAAACCGGAAAAGAAATAACAATGTTTAGTATGAAAACTTTCCATTAACATTTTTATTTTTATTTTAATTACTTTCAGAATTTATTACGTTTAATTAGTTGTATATATCAGCGAAATTGTACATTTCAATTGTTGATAAGTATTCTATTTAGAATACCCGAGAAATGAATAAGTTTATTATTATAAAAAATGTATCAATAATTGATGATGAATAATTTTTTCAAAGATTTTACTCAATGCATGCAGCACAGATATGGGTCTAAAATTTGTGGGGTCAGAAGTGCTGCCCGTTTTGAAAAACAGTGTGATTTTACTTAGCTTCATCTGGTCTGGAAAGACTCCACGATCTATACATTCATTAAATATTATAGCTAACTCAGCCCTGCGATTCTGTAACTCACTTTTCGAACTCACACAGCGGTTTTCGCATCGGCGGTCGCTCTCAAATCAGTCGTGAAGCAGTCATTTTATGATTTGGCATTCTGAAAAGGTGGGAGCTTGTAGTTTATTGTTTATAAGCCGCCAGTTGCCCTCCTTTTCATTGAATTATGTCAATTGTATATTTCTAATGCAGCGAAGTGTTAATAAATAAAATTAAACCATCGTCACTTCTATTCTTATAAAAAGAAACAGTACCTACTAGGTTCAGCCTCAGATTTCTGTATCTGTTTCGTAATCATTTGTTAATTTTTAAAAGGCAGTAGGTGATCAGCCTTACAGCCAGTATGCGCACAAAGACTGATGGATCATTGATGCTTGAGGTTCAAACCGATGATCTAAGTCGCACGCTGAAGCCACTAGGCCATCACTGTCCTTGCCCTTTTTTTTATTACTAAATTTAGCCTGCCTGGTCTTGTAAGGTATAGTTGTAAACTAAGGTAAATCACACCTAGCTAATAAACGCTCATTTGTTTTTGTCAGCTTCTAATGATGTAAACACAGGTAGGGAATTCCCTTGCCCTTCCTAAGCGGTGCGAACGACCTGACGAACGACGTGTGTGCCTTCGACAACATATGTATAATAAATCTTAATATATATAAATTATGCGTCACGTTGTTTGTCCGCTATAGACTCCTTATCTATTTTACCGATTTCAATCAAATTTGCACACCGTGTGCAATGATCTAACTTAAATGATAGGATAGCTTTAACATCTTAATTTATACCCACAATATTGTTTTATTGCAAATTATTTGTTTATTATTTAACAGTTACAATTCTAACAGATGGCGCTGTGTTGAAAGTACCAACGTTTCACATAAACTACGATTTAATGGCATGACCACCAAAAAAGCATGGTGGTCCCCATAACTGGTGTTCTCCTACCGGTTCCCTTACTATGTAGCCATAGCAACGCTTGGCCTAGTCAACTAGTAATTATATAAGTAAATATATGTCACAGCTCAGGCGAAGTACAACTTTATTGATTGCGTAATTTTCAAAATAGTGGTATATGACCTGTTACTTGAAGTAATCAAAAAAATATATTTTACTGTAAATATTTAAAATGGATACATACTTAAGAAGTTTTTTACCAATGTCTAAGTATAAAAAAATCTTCTCCCTTTATAATGTATCCGTTTTCATGTATAAGGAAACTAGAAAATCTTTTATCACGAAAAATTTCCATGTCAATTGCTTTATTTAAATTTTCAAATATTCAAGTATGTAAATACAGATTATGTAAACAGTATTTTGCATTAATTTGTTATATATTAACAGTGCCGTAGCACGCTACGGCACTGTTAATACTATACTACTTTTCATACTATGATATTAAAAAATAAAAAGGGTGCGCGTAAGAAGTTATACTTCTTTGGCATTATTAAAAATAGTTTTTGATTGCATGCTAATAATTAATTACAATTAAATAATCAAAGACTGGAAAAGGAGTCATTATATATAATATTTTCTTATTAAAGTCAATATTTATAGCGCACGAGTGCCGCAAAGTGTATTCCACTTTTTTCATTAATAGTGGCATGTAGTTTTCTAAGTCGTTTCCTGATAAATAACTCGAAAAAATAATAATCCAATTTTGTGGAGACTTTTTAAGGTATTGCGCTTAAATACATACATTTTGTTGGCGGTTGTAATATCTTGTCCCTGGCACATGTTGAAACTAAAATCAATTAGATTTCAGGGTTGATCAACCACAGTCCACAACCTGAAATCACGCTACACTTACCCGTAATTAGAGATAATATTTATAATATAAGTTCTAAAAGTTTTGCAAGAAATACCTATTCCGAAAAACTTAAGATACGATATATTATATACATATGAATGTTGGCTATAGAGGTCTGGTTTACTACAGAACGTATACTTGTACAGGTTAAGCTTTATAAAAGTTATATATAAGTGGATTGAAATATAACAATTAATATTGGAGTCCGTAAATATACAACGGCGAACTAGCTTCTAAATAAAAAGAACTAATCATTTACTCCCATATTTCCTATTCTTATAGTACTTTAATACTACAGAAGAATTATAAATACAAAAATTTAATCGTAAGTAAGTAAGGAACTTGGCGGTCTGCCTCACACGAAACGATAGACAAAAAACTAATCCTTGCCTTTAATTGTGATTGTGAGTGGACGTAATATTAAGTCGTAAGTTGTAACACGTTCATGTTGAATCAAAACGAATGGTAAAATATTGTTCCTCCCTGGAGAACGTTTTAAACTTTTTAACCCTACAGACCAACACAATCACTTACAATACACTCTCAACACAGAATTTTCTATGAAATTTGACGCTTTACAAAAAAAAAAATGAAATACCAATAATTAGACTTAGTCTTAGTACAAGTTTATAAGAAAACAAACGTTTTTGTATTTCTAAATAAAGTTAAAAAAAAAGTATTTCTGATAAGATTAGAATAAAGTAAACTATTGGCAATCTTTTTCAATTATTGGCATAGTAAAATTGCTATGTAGATTTGGACAGGCGTTAATTATTTCACCTTATTCTGAGTGCCAACAGTATATTGCATGCACTAAAAACTCTATAAACGATGTTGTTGCCTTGTTCTAAAATAAATATCAAGTTTTTTTATATACCAGGGATGCCATGGTAATTATATATTTTTATAGCAGATTTTGTTGGTAAAATCAATTTTATGAGCGTCCTATTTCCAACAAAGCCTTCCCTATAGGTCTTGGCCTAATCTGCATAAGAGAGGACCGTGCAAAATTTTAATATTCTCTTCATCCAGATGAAATAAGTATTCTGGCGTTAGACGGGAGTCTATTAATTGGATGTGAAGTTTGAGAAATATTAGTTGAACGTAAGGAGAGGAGACTGGGGATAGTTGTGACATTTAAATAAACAGATATTACATTTCGTATTGGTTGATTAAAAGAGGTAAATTATTAGGTTTAAATTTAAACTGGATTGAACAATACTGTGTTTAAATTTAAAATACTCAGTATTCACAAGTCTCTTTCTAGTATTCAACTAAGCAAGCTTTCTTAGAACCCTTGGAAGCTACATTTTATTCTGTTTTTTGCAATGCTATCATTATTGTCTCATGTGTATACATTACATGTGTACATTTGGATAAGAAATCTTCAACATTAGATTTATTGGATGATGTTCCTCTGTTCAAGCTTGTAGCTTCTAGCAAACGTTTAAATAACGATGAGTTGCGGAAGAATGCCGTCAGCCAGTTAAGTTTATTAAAGGAGATATTTCAAATTCTTTAGCGATGTCATGAACTTTTTTGGTTTCACCCTCTTAGAAATCTTCTGTCACAACCAGCCCCGGTCTCCCCTGTATCTATTTATTTGTATAGCATTTTGTGTACGCTGATGATCTCAAACAAGCCACCGCTATTAAAACGCAAGAAGATGCATTACACCTTCAAGAAGACGTAAACAGGCTAGCAAAAACGGTGTGCCGATAGTAAAGTGACACTAAATTATAATAAATGTCATCTCATAAAAATCTCTCGTTATCGTGGAGTCATAAAAACAATTACTAAACAATTACAATTAAAAGATCTAGATGTAGACTCAAAAATAACTTGTGATGCTGCTGCTGTTATCAATTTCTTCTTCTCCCTCGCCCGATTGCGACAATTGACAATTGTTCCATGTGCCTCGTACGAACACGAATTGTCAGCGTAATTCGCAAATGTTTCAGTACAAGACAAATTTTGAAGATATTGACATTTCAAAGAGGATGTGAGGAAATATTTTAAGAAGCGAGAAGACTTTGACGTTACTTAGAAGTTTCAGTTTTCTTTTTAATTTATCAATATACTTAATTGACTTATGTTTTTGTTTAACAATGTACCTGTTTTGGCTAAGCTGTGTAAGATTACTTAAAAAATAAAACCACAGGAGACCGAAGAGCTGGCAGCTACCTCGGACAAAGAATTAGTCTAGCAAAGTACGCTGCCAGTATCGTCGGAACCTTGCCTAAAGGGACTCCGTTTGATAATATATAGTTTTAACTATTGTTAATTATATAGTTTAATTATATATAAATAAATTATTATTTATTCGATTGTCTACATATTGCGTTGTTCCTTTTTCGTCATCCAAATAGATTGCCCAAATTCTTGACAATGCCCTCATTGTTAACATAACGCGTTCCCTCCATTCCTAATCCGAAAGGAGACTCTCCTTTGGTTCGAAGGAAATATAAACCTTTGGTGCCAGGCTTCGTTGGATAACCCATGTAACTGTAAACAAATAAAAACTTTTATATATTTGTGGTAGCACGAATAAAATTACTGATTTTTAACACCGTTTAAGCTCGTTAAAAGTCTGATTGATACTTTGGTTATACCTTGAATTATAAATAATTATTAAAGTTTTACAGGACATTGTTTAGAGACCCAAGTTTAGTCTGTACTCTTAGTGAGTGATTTTAATTCTTATATGCAAACAAACAGGGCAATGTTGGCCTAGTGGCTTAAGCGTGTGACTCTCATCCCTGAGGTTGTAGGTTCGATCCCCGGCTGTGCACCAACGGACTTGCTTTCTATTTGCGCATTTAACATTCGCTCGAACGGTGAAGGAAAATATCGCGAGAAAACCTTAGATACAAAAAGTCAACGGCGTGTGACAGGCCACACACAGCATTTATTGATTGACAAATGATCTTGAAATAGATACAGATATCTGAGGCCCAGACTTAAAAAAGGTTCTAGCGCTTCTGATTTTAAAAATAAAAATAAAAATCGATTTGCTTATTTCGTAAGGTTAAACTAGGACAAGTTAACAGCAATGAGGTTAAGGTGACTTATGATAAAGCAAATTGTGCAAGCTATACCCATCTATCACCCCTTAATACACGATACCATATGTAAATTAATTAGACGATTATAAAAGTAATATTGTCTTTTCAGTAGTGTTTTAGTTCGTAACTCTAAAAGTTACACGATTTGCTTGCATATATAATTTATACTATTAAAAAATTAAATTGTTCACTTAAGAAACGTAACTTATAGGTTTTAGTAAAAAAATACTAGGAAATTGTTACAGATACACATTCAGTAGACTTTCAAAACATATTATGAAATGTGAAATTCAAATTCCAAATAACTCTGTACTAGAGTATCAACTATGCGCAGAGCAGTGATAGCCTAGTGGATTGAGCGTGCGACTCTCATCCCTGAGATCGTAGGTTCGATCGCCGGCTGTGCACCAATGGATTTTATTTCTATGTGCGCATTTAACATGCGCTCGAACGGTGAAGGAAACATCGTGAGGAAACCCGCTTGCCTTAGACTCAAAAAGTGGATAGCGTTTGTCAGGCACAGAAGGCTGATCATCTACTTGCCTATAAGATTGACAAATGATCATGAAACAATTACAGAAATCTGAGGCCGTAGCGCCACAGATTTATTTTTATGAATATCTGAGCGGCCATATTGGAATATTACCCGCCATAAAGCAGACTTTTGACAATACTCATTTTACAATACCTCTAACTATATATTAAACTTTTGTCTACTTACACGACTTCTTTTTCGCATTCCCCTTTCTTAAACGCGTCCCAATCTTTACATTTGACAGCTGGAAATGCCTCAGGATTTATTATGGATTCTCCATACAAGGGCACACAGCGAGAATGCGAGCAAGATTGAAGTACGCAGTTTGGTTGCGTTAGTCCTTGGTTTGGGAAGAAGTCTACATCACCTGAAAAACAAAATTCAAGATACATTGTTTTAAGTATTGTAACAAGCATATCTATGTGGATAGTAAGTAAGGTTTCCATATTGAGGAAAGATCTGATTTTCGGTCGATCTTGATTTGACTGAACACCTATGAAAGTTCTGGTATTGAACAGAATTTGGTCATTACATAATTACAGTCTAAGCCACAAAGAAACAGAAATAGTTAAAAGCATGAATTCACCGTAATTCGAGCTGTATACAATATATATGGAGCCGTATACGTAGTGTCGTCTGTGATTGGATTTTTAAAACCATCTAAAAATGACTAAAGGACAACATCATCTAAATGCTTTAGAGTAAATATAACTTACCTAACGGTTCCTTTATCCCAAACACACCAGAATCAGTATGAATGACGTCAACGAAATCAGCATCTGTGCTTTTCAATCTGACTTCCGGGTCGACGTGGCTAAAGCAAGGTCCGGCCGGATCCAAACCGGATATCCGTCCAATCTTTTTCCCTGTTATTTTTTCGAAGGTCTTTCCAGCGAAGCCTGATATGTGGGAACCGAGGCTGTGTCCGATTAAGTGGATGAGAGAGGGATCTTGACCATCTAGAACATACAAGTTTATATTGTTAGTTAAAGAAAACTGGCGCGGCCAAAATAATAAATGGCTCAAATATAAGAGTCTTTCCTCCAACTTTGATTTTGTTCCCTTTGGAGTAGACTCTTGGGCCAAGGAGTTCAAATGCACAGGCGCTAATTCACGAATTAAGTTGGCGTCTGGTAGTAGGTATGCTGACTCCAGAGTTGGTGCTTTCCTCGCTCAACGAATAAGTATCCCAATTTATCGAGGAAATGCTGACAGCCTTAAAGGTACACTACCATAAGGACCAATTTTTTTTAATTTGTTTAAATTTTCTATTTATCAATTTCTAATTATTATTATATACGTTAAGAATATTGATAGTTTTTGATAAAGTCTCGTTATCAAACTAACAGCGCGGCTTCATTTCTATATGCACCAAACCAAAACGATAATTATTTTGCTATGAATCGATTAATATAATTGCCAGACAAAACATTTATTTTTATTTAAAACCCTTTGGTTTAATTGCCGTATTTTGTTGCAACCTTTTCGCAAAGCTATGTTATTAACAAGCAATTATTTTATAATTACTATTACGCTATAATTGGTGCAGTGTAAGTAATTTATTACAGTCCTAGTAAACTAATTAAATCATCTTCCGTCATAGTAAATCATCAAGGTAACCAAGATTTTTATTAAACAGCTTGACGTTTCCATAAAGCATAGAACTCATAAAGCACTCATGGGCCAAAAGCAACGGCGGATCCAGGGGGGGGGTCATGGGGGTCATGACCCCCCCCTGAGCAGGACTTAGGTGGACCACTAATTGAACATATAACAGATTTTATATTTAAATTTGTCGCCATACAGATTATATGTTACTACATACCTTCAATATTTAATTAATTTTTATATAATATAATAACTATGTATGATGGCAAACGTTTGGGAATGAACGCATCGAAAATTTGAATTTTCCGCGCCATACTTGCGCGCGCTTGTCGCTATGAAACGTCTAGCTAGACCTTACCTCAATCGGAATCGGAACGACTAAACTTCAACATATCATAACATAGTCTTATTTTAAATTGTGACATCCATATGTAGGAAAATTGGATACCATACCCTGTCAGCGAAGCGACAGCAGAAAGGTCTTTCTCTACGTTGCGTAGAATTAAATCGTGGCTAAGATCTTCAATGGTTGAAGATCGCCTAACCGGACTGGCACTTCTCCACGTTAATGAAAACGTACCCGTTGACGTAAATGACGTAATAACGCGTTTCCGGAAAACACGTCAAAGAAAAATTGATTTAGTTATTAAAATATATGTATTTTGTTTGATGGAATCCCTTGTCGTACCATCTCTTCACTTTTGCGAAGTTTAGCGTAATACCCCTCGACATACCTCTAGCTGTTATGACAAATCATTCACCACGGTTATGTCATATAAATAAGCTGCCTCATTCCGTACGTGATAGTCAGGCCGAGCTAAGCTCGCCAAAACAGCCCGAGCTGAGCTGTAAAGGCCCTAAAGGTCAACACCGAGATTCCAATTTAAAAAAAAAAATGTGATAGTGTTTCTCTGGATGTCTTCAAGAGAAGATGGTAATATGTACGTTTATATAGGTTGGTCCAACTAGTGACGTCAATAATTTTTTTTTAGATTCCTCACACCTGGGGGTATACGAAAATACCCCATGTATGTTCCGCGATTTTTTGTCGTTTTCTAGTTATAAATTTTTTTGCGTTTTTCAATATTTTCTGCCAGCGAGGTTTCAAAAATTCATATCTTTCTTTGTTGTAGGTATTTTGCAGTTTTTTTTCTGTTAAATGATTCCAGAAAAAAATCCCAGCTTCTTAAAATTAGTTAAAGCTACTCAAAAAAGGTTTTAAATTAGAAGTTTAGTTTTTAGCTGGATTTGCCCAAACATTCGACTTCAATTTAAAAATACAAAAAGAAGTTTCCATAGCTTCTGGCTAAGTTTAAAAACTCCACAGGGTTCTAAGCTACCAAAATCATAGAAAAAAATGGTACTTAATTGGTCTTTTTTGTTATAATCGGTGGATTTTTTTTGGTGGATAGGCTATAAATCATTGAAGCATTAAAAATGTTTTTTTTTTCGACTTTTATTATTCTTATGGTTAATTAAACTTAATAATGTGGTTTTTAATAAATTTTAATACCCTTTAAAAAAGGTAGCTTTCCTTCGGGTAAACCAGCTCTTTGAAAAATCCCCAAACGTTGTCATTATGTATTCAAGTTGGAGGAAGGAGTTCTGAAAATTTATTATAATACTAGCTGATCCGGCAAACGTCGTTTTGCCATGTATATCATTTATAATAAAAAATAGGGGTTGATCGTAGAGGATTGAAAATTGGGGGTTGTATGTATTTTTTAATGCTGTATCATGAAAAAATATAAAAATACCTAAAACAAAAAAAGATAGGAATTTTTGAAACCTCGCTGGCAGAAAACAATTCAAAATACACAAAAAAAAATTATAACTCGAAAACTACAAAAAATCGCGGAACATACATGGGGTATTTTCGTATGCCCCCTGGGGGCATGTGAGAAATGTAAAAAAAAATATTGACGTCACTAGTTGGACCAACCTGTATGTACACAATATTATGTGTTAAGTTTTTCAAGTGTACAATAAAGAATAAATATTTTTAAGTGCAATACTTCCGTACATTAATAAAATACCTACTTTTTGCTTGTATCTATTGTTATCAAAATTAAATTATAAGTTCTTTACTTGACCACGACTATGTGACCCCCCCCTGGCACCAAAGCTGGATCCGCCCTTGGCCAAAAGTATCAAGGAAATGATTTGAAATGTAAATGTGATAACATTAATATGTATCTATTTTGTTGAATATCGTTTTGAATAACTAAATAATTGTAAAATAAATGTATCGCTTAGTCATGAGTTCTGCAAACCAATAAGTCCATTCTTAACTCAAAAATACCACAAGACTATCTATCATATACAAACGGATGCTTAGCTACTTTGGCCATGTTGCCAGGAGAGAGTCAAAGAGTCTCGACAAGTTGGTAATTGTAGGGAGGAGTAATGGCAGGAGTAGTCAGGGTCAATCACCTACCCGTTGGTTTGACCAAATAAAGAGAATTTGGATCTCAAAATCCCTAATGCACTAAGACAAGCTGAGGATATAGTGGTGTGTAGGCAGCAAGTCAACATATTACTTAGGACTTATCAAGACAGTCATGAGTTGCAACAAATGAAGTGAAGATAGAAGACGTGTTTATTTTTAACAAATACGAGTAGTTATTTCAAAGTAAACCATAAGTCATACATACACATCGGGCTCGAAGGACCGAATGTTCGGAAAAATTTCTAATAACTATCCAAGAAATATTATTTACTATTTTTATGTTTCTTTCACGTATGCTAATAATTGTCTTAAATAAAATGGGCATGCATTTGCGCATGCGCATCTGTCGCAGTCTACATTAAAGAAAACTCTAGAGTCGCCTTTATTAGATCATGTTTGAAATCTTCACATCCGGAATGGGACGTGCTTTTAATAGCAATGTTGTATTAATATTTATGTGGTTTTCTGCTTATTTTCTGCAATTTATGTCATTAAGGCTTTACTTTACTCGTGTTTATTGATCATCCTTGAATACTTTATTAATAAAATGATGTTATTTCTATTAATTTGTGAGCTTGATTAATTTTCATTATACCATAACGCTGAAGTTTTTTTACTTAAAAGATCAATACCTATATTATATTTATTATTTATATATAAAGGCTTCCTTAATATAATAATAACGTATTTATTTCACATTATCCATATGTAGTTTTAGTTAGCAACAATTCGGTCTTTTTTGGTATGTATGGTATTGGTTAAAGCAAAGGAGATTTTTAGAAATTATTCTAATTTTATTATGTAGTCTAAGTTAATCAAGATTACGTCTAGAAGTTTTTTTGATCTCCCGTTATACCAAGTTATTTACGTTTGTATTTATTTAAAATGCGTTTTCTATTCATCTGCTATTTGTGCAATGAAATATAGTTGCTCGGATTTACGGGGTGGTCCAGTATCAGTACTTACGTTCAACCAATGCTGCTAAAACTTCAGCAAGCTTCTGACCAATAAACCGGACGTATGTTGACGATCGAAGATACAGCCATCGAATTAATGGACTCCCATCTAACGCCAGAACACTGATTTCATCTAGAAGAACAGAATATTTAAATTCGGCACGTTCGTCACAAATAAGCTTACCCGTACAGATTATTCCATTGCGGTAATAATTTAAATTTGTATCACATACAAAATAATACATACTCATAGAAAAAACGACACAATATTTACAGTAATAGTTTAAATATTTACAAAAGACCAAATATTTTTTACAGTATAGGAACTAATTTTGCTTCAAAATAGTTACACATTTTGTTAGTTCACTCAACGGACAATTTAAAACGTCTGTTATTCTATGCAGTAGGTACAGGCTATTTAGATATATATATTTGTTGGTATTTGATAGCCCGTACCATGTATTAATAGATTTAAATACATTTAATATATTTTTCACAACTATGACAGTATGAAACAAGATTTTAACGTAGTTTTATTTTGCTTCAAGCGTTTATCCGGTTCTTTCAATTTTGACGGCACTATTCCAGCTTAGATCTAGTGACTGCACTATCTAGATGTGAATGTACAGTCAGGGGAAACACGGTACATGTAACATGGCTCATCCGATGTTAGGTACTACCGCCATCCATGGGCATTCTGAAGTACAAATACGTTGCAAGTATCGTAACGATTTTTCTTGAAGGACCGCATATTGAAGGATTGTAAGTAGTAAGTAATTTTTCGAATATCAATACTGTAAGACTTACGGCGCTGAAGGAAAGATCTGCTGATGTTAAAGAAGTTGTCACCCTGCGGTTTGTCGGTGAAGCCATGCGAGAAGATAATCAGTCGCTTGTCAGGCTCGCTATTACGACTTTGCACTAACCACCCAGCAGCGTCTGTTATATTTATTGTCGCTGTTTTAAATCTGCAATTATAAAAATTGTCATGACCAACGGCTGTATGCGGAGGCCAGATCTTTGCACTTTTTTCTCGATATCTTGTCCAGGCACATGTCGAGATATGCATTATGCATCTATGACGTAAGAGAAAGTATTTAATTGAGCATATTTTGCCTAAGAAAACAAAATGTTTATAAGTGACTCTATCTATTAGAAATGATTCGAAGTTGAACTAAGGTAACACGACAAAGAAAACTCAAATCCTTGGTATATTCTGGTCCGAGAGAAACTCTTATCATTAGCAGTGGAAATGGTCCATACGCTCCGGAGGGATCCAAATCAAATAACAAAGCAAGCCTTGGCTGGATAAAGGACACGTGGCCACCCAAAACAGAGATGGAAACGAAGCATCATTGCGGAGGCGAGGGAAGCTGGAATGACGTAGAGTGAAATTAAGAGATTTGCCCGGGCCCGATGAGGCTGGTTTTCTACGCTGGATGGTCAACTTGGGGGACATATGACTTTAATTCAAGCACAGTCAACTCGAATAAGAACTATAATTTCTTGATGAAGTTCCAATGTCTTATTCTTCTAACAGGTGTCTCAAATTAAAGTTTATATTTATTTATTTAGCGTTATGTGAAAATGTTAGACGAATTTTTGGTGCTTCAACTTCAAAACTTTACTGGCAATAGCCAAAGAACATGGTTCCACGTCTCTGCCACGAGTTCGTGAAATTTTCTCAGGCAAATTGATCTCCAGGATC
Source organism: Pieris melete (assembly GCA_963693345.1). Classification (NCBI taxonomy): domain Eukaryota; kingdom Metazoa; phylum Arthropoda; class Insecta; order Lepidoptera; family Pieridae; genus Pieris; species Pieris melete. The sequence goes on along the minus strand of CAVNZK010000015.1, from coordinate 1,701,353 downwards.
ATACATCAACATAAATCGGCCACGCAGTCCTGATTTAACCCCTTTGGTTTTTTTTATCTTTAGATCATCATGAAAATATAATATTACGCCAATAAGCCGACTTCTTTCGCGCAATTGAAAGAAAATTTCCGTCACGAAATGGCAGCCATCACTGAGTCCACCTGCCGGTCCGTCATAAGTAATTTTATTGTTCGATTAAATGAGTGCCGCGAACGCGAGGGTTTATTTTTAAGAAATAAATTCCCAACTGTGTACTTTAATAATAAATAAACACTGTTTTTTAATCAAATAACTAAATATGAACTTCATTTTGAGACACCCTGTATAATTTATATTTAATCCTTGAAAACTTACCGATTATTATAAAACAGAGCTAGCTTGTTAAGGTCCGGTTCCTTTTCTCCTGTCAACTGTTCATATGAAACTCCAACCAGCCTCTTGACATGTTTACCTGTCAGGTTATAAACAATTGTGAAACGCGTTAATTCTGTGGTCGCTTGAAACAAGCAACAAGCGATCTAAATCTTTATACTAATAAAGCCTTTTAGGTATATTGAAGATTTCTCATAGTTTCTTATATCGTTAACTTACCTACTTTTCATATTATATGATTAAAAATGTTATGTCATGTCTTGAGACTACTTTCTTATGTAGTTATCGTAGTACTAGACAACAGTTACCTAAATTGAGTCAAATTAAGTTAAAATCGCTACTGAAGTATCGCGGTAAGCAAACTCCACCTTGCGTGAGCACGCAAAATAGATACGTTATTTTTTATAAAAAAATTAATTATATAAATTCTTACATTGTGAAGAGCCAACATATACGAGTGATTCTTCAATTGGATGCTTAGCAGCAGACACCTCCCTTCCTATTCCCTTCCCTATCAAATCCACGATGTTACTCCCCTGCTGCGCTGAAGACAGGGAAAGAGCTGTCAATACAAGTGACAGTGCGCTTCGGGAGTCCCATGAAGTTTTCTGTGAAAATATTTTAAATAAAAAAAAATAATAGATAACATTATATAATGTTATTTAATAAATAGCTTGGTATGTAAGAAATTTCAATATAATATCTAATACATACCATGTTTTTTAGTCCGCCACGCACCTGTAAAGTAAATATTTCAAAATATCAATAATTATTTTTAAAAAACTAAAATATAGAAGCACAAAATTATGTTATAGTTATTTTATAGTGGATAAAACCTTAAGGCCGGCATCGCACCTCAAACCTCCTGTTGTTGTTGTCCATGGGCGAAGGTAAACACTTAATTTTAAGTGCTGCTCGTTTGCCCTTGTCCCATAAAACAAAATCTTAACACAAAAGTGCACACCGCCTCCAAATTCAGTGGTTAAAGCACACATCTTGGGTTTGGGTAGAAATAATTTTTGACCCTAGATTAATATTCGCAATAACTTAAAGCATCGCACACATTGACACACACAACTTACGCCATCTTGGACATATCTATACCAGTTATAAGCATCATCTTCGGTCAGCTCCATTGGAAGACTTAAAATATGGATTTTTATTTAAATTCATTAATATAGTAATAAATAATAATTATTATTAATATTAATTAATAATTGAATAATATACTAAATATTAAATATTGTTCAATTATTAACGCTTAATACTTATGAGCGAGTGTTAAAGGCGCACATGTACAATGGCCCAGCCGTGATTCGAACGCACGAAGGGGTAAAAGCAGACTTAAACCACTAGGCCAACTCTTCTTTTTTCTTTTGTTTCGGTGTTTAATTACCCTTACACAAGCTTTTGACAACGAAAGAGTTTCCTTGAATTGTCATTTCTTAAACGAAGAACAGATGTACAACAATCACAATCAATCTAAACTCTCCTTATTTAGTTTTTCGCTTTACATTATCAGTTATAGCAAATATCTACAGACTCACAACCTTTTACCCATTTAACATTAATACTACGAAATAGTAGAGAAATCTATCAAAATATATTTAAATATTATATAATTTACGGACAAATAGTTTAAGAATGCCCTACTTTACGATTAATAAAAGTAACAAACACAAATTGTAAGTATCTTCTTCCTCTGATAACGATGTTTATAGCTCTTTAAAAGAAAGTAATGTTCTTGGTAAATTAGATCATAAATACAGGTTATAAAAAGTAAGTTTTATTATTAAAATTCAAAATCATTTATTCATATAGGTAACATAATGTACAGTTATGAACGTCAAAAAAGAAATATATATGAAACCAGCTGGCCTGGCGAACATCGTACCGCCTAACAGTAGATTCTTTGTTTTTTTTAAAATTCTTATTCTGCTATTCGGGACACCGGGATAGCTAGTAAGATAAAAAAAAGAAAGTTGATAAGACAACAAATACATTATGTCAAAAAATTAAAATTTACCTTCCCGGAACCCCTCCACTAACATTTCAACTTTATGATATGGTATTAAAGTTCAAATTGACTTTTACGTAGTATTACGAATATTTTGTATGGGAATATAGAAAAGTGCTTTTTTAGACTTTTTCACTCAATTTTTTTTTAATTTTTCTCTCTGTAAGAACCATCCTCGTACTTCAAGGAATATTATTAAAAAAAATTAGACAAATCGGTCAAGCCGTTTTCCTGTTATGTCGTGACAACGGAAAAGGGGTTTCATTTTTATATATATAGATATGATTAATAATTATAATTTGTTAATATTGTCAACGGAGTTTCTTATACTTTTCACTTAAACTTCAGCAAAGTCTATTTAAGCAGAGGTATATCGTTGTATGGACAATTTTAAACCACATTATGACGAAGTCTCGGTTCAAATTTGAAGGTCCAAATCTTATAGTAGGACCACTTAATGCGACAAAAACCGAAACAAGTTTTATAAGTACATATTCGGAAAGAAAAAATTGAATAGCGTATGTTCTTATGAATTTATACATAAACAAAGTTCTATAATCTATCGGTAATGTATCTGTAAAGGACACTATACCGGATTTAAACGCATAACACTATTTGAAGACGCATGGTCAGTAGTGGGCATTGAATATCGGTGTAATCGGTCATTACAAAATTTGATAAAAACTTACAAATAATTATAATTATTTAAAAATTGCGTATTAATTTTATGTTGTTTGTAATCAAAACCACACTAAATGTATCGATACAAAACGATAAAATACATCTTAAAATAAGTTGTTTTATAAAGAAATCAAGCGATATTTTGGGTATTTTATTAAAATTGTCACTGAGGTATGGCAATTTAGATAAGGAAAATTTTAAAATATAAAAACTACTTACTATAACGTTCAACTGTCAAAGGTTAAAAAAAAACAAGTCAACTTGCTAGCTAAGCACATTGAGAACAACTCGCACACTGAGGAATTGTTGGTAAAAACTCTAGTATTATACGCAAGACATCGTATTTAGGGTTCCGCGAGTCTTTAAGTATCTGTTTATTCATAACTAGCTTCCAGGCACAGGCTCAGCAGAAAGAGTAATTTTAAAGATTAACTTTAAAACTTTGTAACATTACTGTATGTTATAAATTTAATGTGCTTGAAAACCAATTAGACTCTCATTTTAATAATGAGAATAAAATTCTTAAAACATTCAGCCGTTAATTACGCAGAGACGACGAAAACTTGGAGAAACTGATCGTGGTTGGTAACACAGAAGACAAAAGATCAGGTGGCCGTGCACCAACCAAATGATCAAGTGAAAGACTGAACGTGCTCAAGACTCAACACTGTAAAAAATAAGGCGAACAGAAGCCGGTGGAAACAGATGGTCCGTTCCAGATGTTTCCTTGCTCACCACGACCCTCAGACATGAGCTACCGACTGAGAGATAACCTCTCTCTCTTCGGTCTTAATATATATATCTATATATTTAATCCACAGGGAATCCTAGTGTGCGGGATAGTGCACTCTACTTTACCTAAGTATCCTGTATATTGTGTATAATAAAGTTTTTTATTTCTTTCTGTTTATTTATATATAATAATCGTTATATTTAGTCAATTTACATAAATAAAACCATAATTAATTTTTTACTTAATTATACATATAAACCTTTCGAGTCGGGGGATTTTCTTTTATAATGTGGTGGTGTATGCAGCGACGAAAAACAATGCAAACGGCATGTTTTAATATCCGGGGTCGTGACTTAAGACTCCTCTATGTTTTAAAAGTATTAGATACTTAGCGCAAGTTTCGTCTCTAAATCTATGGATTGGGGAGAAAATCGATGACGTGTTGACAATGGCTGACGCCAGAAAGACCTGAAATATATGCAGAAATCCGGGGGCCAATGTGTGGCTAATAAAGGGATACAGCTCCATGAATGATATGTAGGGAATGCAAAGTTAAAGAAATTTTGCTAATAGATCATAGTGTAGACGCCACCTTACTCGGAAACTAGCGAATATCATCCATTACAAGAAAGCTATTATGAAATAGATATAGCTTACTTCCTAAACATAAAAATCTTAGGGTTTCAAAGTCAAGGTCAAATCATTTATTTCAATTAGACCACCTAAAATGGCACCTTTGAACGTCAAATAAAATATAAAGAAGATTCTAGTTGCCCCTTCCAAAAGGTAGTTTCGTGTGGAGACGAATGGGCAAGAAACTCCACACTTACCCTAAGAACGCAAATATGCAGTGATATTTCGATATGCTATTGTTAACAGAACAAATAATATTGTTTGTTTAAGTTAGAGGTGATTGCTATCGATAAATTATGTACCACGATTTAGAAGGTCACAAATGATTTCTGAGATTTTAATTTCTTAGAAGTATCAAGGATTTATGTATGTATGACGTCATACGTGTTAGTGGTACCTTAAGTAAACGAAAATATATTTATACCAACTTAGAAAATTTAAAAGAATAAATTAATTGTGATTTTTATGAGCCTTAATGGCGGCGGAGACTTCAGTATCGAGAGTGCATTGAAAATTTTAGCTTTTGTTTGATATTGACAATAATTTACATTATTGTCCGTAAATCTAACTTTAGAGGAAAGAAAAATAATACTTGCTATCGAAATGTATTTTTAATTTTAGAAGAAGGCTAAAACATCATCGTTTCTAGAGTTTTAAATGCACGCAATATATTGTTGGCACAAAACATAATGTAAGATAAATAAATAACGCCTGTCCAAATCTTCATGGCAATACTACTGTGGCAATAATAATAATGCCAGGCTATATACTACGTATAGGGTGTATAATGTGTAATATGTCGCAGTCAACTAATTATTTAGCCTATTCTCTATTCATTAACAGCATAGCTTCTAAACGAAATAGCGCCATTTAACTAGTGGCCTAAATAATATTTGTCATTTGATCCTTGACGTTTTATTACTTGCATAGACATAGACATAATATCTTGCCATCTATCGGTTTTTTTAGGGTCAAAACTGTTTCAATTTGGCGTCAAACCAGGCGTAGGAGTATTGGCGGAACGACGTGTTACAGTTTGACTGATAGCAGAAGAAATGAAAATGTCTATAGTAAGTATACACAATCGTTTTGGGTATAAAAAATATATAAGCGCGATGGGTACCCAGAATTCTTTCTAACGCGCAGTAACAAACGAGACTGAAAATCTCAGAAAGGGTATGTTACAAAGAGATCTTGACCGTTTGACTCGACACATAACTATCGACAAAACTTGCCACCACCATTAAGACATTGAAATAACAGTCCCTGAATTGGAAGTGACTGTTAACTTCAACTCCTAGGAAGTATAAGCCATCCGGTATGATTGGCTGTTTCTTTCTGAGACAGCCAAGAGCTGGTAATGATGGAGTACCTATCCGAAGCCCGTATTACGAGGATCTTGTTTACAGGACAAATTACAAAGTTGCCTGAGGAAATACGCAACTCGCAAGCAACGCACGCCAACTCGCTAAAGTTTTTTTCCATCGTTTTTTTACGACTTGTATGTAGTACCCAAGTAATATGAACGAGGCGCATGGCTTTGGACCCCATAAATAACTGATATTACATACATGATGTAAATGATAGTGTTTCCAGTGAATATCTTAGGTTAGTTTAGGTTCTTTCATTCATTTCACAATTCATTAAAGAGCATGCGACCACATTATTGCATAGAACACCATTGCCGAGTGATGACAATATCTAGAAAAAATTTCGAACTGTTTCAAGGTGGATCTGTGATTTTCTCTTCACAGGCCTAGATTTCGTATCGCCTGCGCCTACGCCGCGCCGCACCTCAAGCGCACCCCTAGAGTCTCCGCGTACTACGCAGACGTCATAAAGACACGGCCAATTTGACTTTAGCCAATGAGTCTTTAGTTTTAGATTTTTATTAGTTTTTTGTTCTTCAATTATAAAACAATGGATTTATTGTTATTTACGGGAGTAAAAATAAAAAAAATGACCACGAACCGAAAAACGACCAGGGTTTTTTTATATACAACAATTAATTCCCAAAAAAAGTAATAATTAAGGCTAAAAACTATTTATATGTAATTATTTGCTACAACATAATATGTTACAACGCATATATATTTTTAACTTGAAATTTTAAGAAGAAAGTAATAATGTCACTATAATAACAGGCGTTACAACGGCATACATATTCATGTTATTTATTTACGTTTAAAGAAAATTTTCTCAATAAAAGTGATATTTTTTGAGAGAATGATGAGAAACTATTATAATCATTATTATAATATTAATACGAACGTGAAGCACGTTGCCATCATACACCCGGCCTAATTTGTTTTTAAGTATTTGTTAATTGAATCGATGTTCGTTATATATAAGATAACTTTGTGTTTTTTGCAGGCGCCACTAACTGTCGTTAAGTGATAAGTAACTAGATTAAGAATTGTGTACTTCTATTAAATTGTAGTCTAGCAGCCGAAGTCGGAGTGGTTTATCAACCGGAATCAATTTTAAAATGAAATATGACGGAATCGACTCCTAAGCGTGGAAATATGCAAATATCGGCTGGCAAGGCATTGCCCTTATGGGGCAATTATCAATATTTTCGGATGCGAATGATATAATTCATCGAATATCTTTAAAAAGGGAAAACAACGAACAGCGACTATTATGTAGCGTTAAAACGGGCCCATTTGAAGAAGAATAAAGTGCTGTTACATCAAGACAAAGCACCGCGTCAGAAATTAATGAAAACAATTTAAAAAAATCCATGAATTGGGCTTACCATTGCTTCCCAATCCGCCGTATTCTCCAGATTTGGCCAGCGACTTTTTCCTGTCCTCAGACCTCAAGAGAATGCTTGCTGGACAGAAATTTTGCGCTGATGCAAAGGTAATCGCGGAACTGAAGCCTATATTGAGACTAAAGACAAATCGTACTATAAAAATGGTATCGAAAAATTGTATGACCGATATAAACATTGTATGACTCTCGAAGGCAACTAATGTATTAAACAATCAAACCAAATTCAAAGTGTTTTCACTGTATTTTTTTTATATAAGTAAGAAAAATAGATAGGAAATGCTTCTAATATTATATTTACTGCCAGTTCTTAAAGGGCGTAAAACAAAAGAGAAGAACTGGCAATAAACTCTCCTCCACTCTTATAATCGCCGAGTTTTTTGTTTTACACAATGTTTGTAAGGAGCTGCAACCATTACACCATGTTCCACATGACATCGTAAGTAATTATTAATAATAAAATAAATTAAAAACAAAGATTTGTCCTCTATGAGCAGGAAGCATGGTGAAATAGGAGCACGCACTTACATTCTCGTGGGAACAACACGCCTTTCAGAAATATATACAGCCGACTATGAATGAAGCTTGCTTGTATGTATATTTTCTGAAATATCCTGCTGTCAAAGATGATAAACGCCCTATGTTAGTGGCCAACTGAGTTCTCGTGCATATTTAATGATAGAAGCCAGCAAATGATAAACAAGCAATGTTTCTTTATATTACTCGATTGCAATATTGTTGCATCAATGAATACAAAAATAAAACAACAACTATTTGATTTAATGATTTCTTATTTACTGTTTTTCCTACAGCTGCAGGCAACTTTAACAACTTACCTCTTTTGATTTGTACACGATAATGTAAACGCCTCAGGATTAAATTACAATTAATTAAATTTTTAAAGTATTTTTATTGTCTTTGAGATAGGCACATGATGCGTAAAAAAAATTTTTTTTAATAAAATTGTCTCTGCACAAAGACAGTCAACATAGCATAGCCTAACTTAAGGCTATTGAGTAAATCTACGTATATTTGACATTAGGGTGTCCAATAACACTACTTACAGTCTCTATTAAAGGTAAGACACTCCGTTCTTGTGTACAATTTTTTTCCAATAACCACTCACGCTAATTCCTAATTCGAATGCTTTTGTCCTTTTTAATCTTCACACTAGGCCCTTGATGTCAAAAAGTTTAATAAAACGCATATTAAAAATAATAAGCCATCTTGGGCTCAAATTGCATTTGTTTCACAATATTTTTCTTTTATAGACAAGTACCTCCGGATGTTTGCCTTCACAACAATGTATTTATTGCGTAGATAAATTTTTGCACTGCCGAGATGGACACTTAATCTAATCACTTCTCATATAAACCGCAATAAATCAAAATCAACTTTACGTATATGTATTACGTTTCTACTTTATAGCAGAGCGGGTAGATTGCCTCCCAGATGAAGAAAATAATTTCCTTTTTTCCGTTCAGTGTAATATTGATTTTACACATATGAAAGAAAAGATGCATACAAGTATTCGAATCCCGTCAATGAACCTCAACAACCAGGCTATACTGCTGCTAATAAAATAAAAATTGAAAATCAATAATTATAGCTCCATTGTTTACGTGAAAAAACTACAACATTAATAACGGGTGTTCTGAGAATTACGTAAACTGAATTAAAACGTGAGTTAAGTTCGGTGGCGGTTGTTGTATGGATATGTTCAGATATATGTAAACTGAAACACTTTGTTTGAAGCTGGGTAACAAGTGACTTTAATGGTTTAAAATATGAGCTTATAACTAACATAAAATTAGGGGTAGTGGGGTTGCGACGCTAACAAAAACTAACTTGGCTTATTTAAGGGTTCATAAATCTAAGTTTTTTTTTTCCATATCATTACTCTATCTTTACAGTAATTACTAATTCGATAGAACGACACAATATTTATACCCACACTAATTAACCTAGATAAAAAACATTTAAAAAAATATGTTTATACATATACCTAAATCTTATAACTAATAATATAGGAATTAGGAAGCAACTCTTGTGAACTCAGCCAGTGTACAAACAAATAGGTCTACCTTAACAGAAATTCTATTTATTATATGTATTGCTCGCGTGAGTGTTGCTTTGCTGACCAAGTTGGAATGTGCGCGCGGTACTTCCAAAAGTTGAGACTTCCGCCTCAGGTTTCTTCTTGGTACCCGTAGACTCAGTCTCTCCATTATATCCAGATTATGAACCCGACCCATACCTCAATACAAGTGTAGTCGACCTTTTTGGTGATTATTCGAAACGAGAATGTTCTATTACAATTTATGAGTGTGGAAAAAACTAAAGGGGCTCATATTGGCTTAAAGGGATTATCGACGCATCTGTCACGTTCAAAGAACATTCGACCTTTATTCGACTCCATGCCAAAAGGGATACAACAAGTGTCAAAACAAAGCGATTATGAAAATAGATTTATATCGCGACTGAAAGGATTAATATTATCATTTCTATATGGATCAATGTCAATAAAGAAAACAATTGTTACTTATCATAAAAAAGTGGCGTTACTAAAGTTTAAAGACACGCTGGTTTCCTCACTATGCTTTTCATCACCGTATGCGAGTGTTAAATGCGCACATAGTAACAAAGTCCTTTGGTGCACAGCTGGGGTTGGCTATGAACTTAGGGATGAGAGTCTTACGTTGATGCGACTAGGCTAACACTGCTCTCAAATTTATCTAATCTAATCTATTAATTCTATGTCTGACTAATAACCCGATTTAAAAAAATCTGTCAGCATTGTAAAGCTATGGAATTCATTTCCTGTCCTTCCTTTCCATGCGTCGGGTTGTCTCCCTCCCTAAAATATGGCGAGGGGGTCGATGACCATGCGTCATACTCGTAAACGGGTGCTACTTGTGGTGACTGTCCGAACTGGAATTCGTGTATGCGGTGATGTTAGTTATTTCGACCAGCGTGTTGTTCCCACGAGAATGTAAGTGCGTGCTCCTATTTCACCATGCCTACTGCTGATAAGGGACAAATCTTTGTTTTTATTTTTTTAAATTTTATATTATTAATTAACTATTAATTACTTAAGATGTCATTAAAAATAAAAAAATATGTTTTTATGGAACATAAGAGACATGTATCACTTATTCCACGTCATTAAATTTGAAATTGTAGGCATCCCTACTCATCGGCAAAGAAGACAGAGGGTGTAGGCCGAGAGAAAAAGCCGGCGTAAAAAACTCTCGGTACTCTTTTAAAATAGCAAATCATCAAACAACACTTATTTTAAAACAAATATCGCAAATTAATTAGAAGTAGCCTGTCTAGCACTAGTCCTAGGCCCTTTTATCAACTAGATAATCGTTGAGTTTATAGTAAGCCTTTTTACACAGCTTTTCTTTAATACATTTCTTAAATTTATTGAAAGGCAGAGATAAAAGAGCCTCTGGGATTTTATTAAAGAAGAGTATTCCCAAAAAAGAATTACTAACTTTAGATATTCTAGTACGGGGAAATTGCAGCCTGCGTTTGTTCCGTGTATGAACATTGTGCGTATGTTCTATTCTAGTAAACTTATCACTATTTTTGTATATATACATAATATTGTCATAAATATATTGCGAGGGAAAGGTAAGTATATTAATTTCCTTGAATTTATCTCTAAGAGATTCCCTACATTTTAAATTATAGATTGCACGAATAGCCATCTTCTGCAGGATGAAAATAGTTTCGACATCAGCAGCATGACTCCATAATAATAAGCCATAAGTCATTAAGCTATGAAAGTAACTAAAATAAACAAGTCTAGCTGTATCGACATCAGTTAGTGAGCGAATTTTTTTAACCGCGTAGGCCGCAGAACTAAGTCTCTTCGCCAATCCGTTAATATGAAGGAACCATTGAAGTTTTGAATCCATGATGATTCCGAGAAATACAGTTGTATCATCCAGATTCAATTCTTTTTGTGTTTTTTGCATTAAGTAGAAGGTTATTCATCCTAAACCAATGGACAATCGAAGATAGAGCATTGTTCACATAGTCAAAATTTGTTATTTGTTTGATTTTAAAAATCAAGTACGTGTCATCAGCAAACAAAACTATCCGATGTTTTCTCTCTACCATGAAAGGTAGATCATTTTTATAAACAAGAAAGAGGAAACGGCCAAGAATTGAGCCCTGTGGTACCCCCATATCTACTGCCGACCCAGAGGACCTCTTACCATTTACTTCAACCTTCTGAGTTCTTCCGTGTAAATAGGAAGCCAGAAGATTCAGTGCGGTATTCTTGATGCCATAGTGGCGGAGTTTCCCGATTAAGTTCTCGTGTTGGACACAACCAAATGCTTTGGATAAGGCACAGAAAACACCTAAAGCGTCATGCGACTCCTCCCAAGCCTTAACTATATATCTATATAACTCAACACCGGCATCGGCTGTCGAGCGACCCTTGGTAAAACCAAGTAAAACATTGGAACATTGTGTAAATTACAAACGTTGTGTTAAACAAAAAACTTGGCGATTAAAAAGAGTGGCGGAGAGTTTATTGCCAGTTCTTCTCGTCCGTTTTACGCCCTTGGTTTGAGAACTGGCAGTAAATGTTCTTTAATGACGTTCATAAGAGCATAGGTATTGTGTTACCAAAATGAATAAATGATTTTGACTTGACTTGACTTGTCTCTCTTCCTTTAAATCTTTGCTTTAGAAGCATTACCAGTCCTTATCGTATCCCTTACATAATTAAGAAATTATCGTGATTCATGTGTCCTTTACATTAGCTATTTTTGTGTTTTCGTTATCTTTAAGTTTTTGTTTATTATTTGTACAAGGGCAAGTCATTCCTTTACCCAGCAATGATTAATACATTGGATATTGACGCGTTGTAAATGAATTAATTGTTATTAAATTGTGATAAAAATTCATACATGTACTAAATTCTATTTCTTACTAATACGTGATTCTTTTTCAACATATCTATTGTGTATAGAGACTAAACGTTAGATTTCTTTTTTTTATTAAGTTAACTGCTTTAATCTGATGAGGAGTTGTTTATAAAGGAGCTTTCTTCCAAAAAACATGGGATTTAAAAGAGTGACGGAGAGGTTATTGAAAGTTTTTCGTCCGTTCTACGCCCTTAATTTTAAAACTGGCAGTAAATGTAAATTTAGAAAGATACATTTTTTTCTGACGTCATAATTGAATAAATGATATTTCGATTTGATCGTTTTATATTTAAAAAAATAAGAATTTTAATGCAGCCTGAAAATATTGTATTGGTGAAAGAAAAAAGTTTTGGAACAACAAACGGTTTGGGATCCGTTCTCAAGAATACCTTTTCTAAATCTTTATACATTCTGACGTGATCGAGTAATCCACACCCTTATATGATACATAATATACCAGGTATTTTTAAATAAAACATCAGATAGGTTATCTTACAATCTAAAGATTTCCACCATGTATAGTATATATTGAATTAAGGCGGAAATGTGTAGTTATAGTAGGGAAAATGTATCGATTAAGTGTGGTTCTCAGGTGAGTTAATAATTTTATAATTATTAGTGTTTTAAAATAGAACACAAAAACAGTGTCTTCTTTAATGGACACTGCATGTACTGTTATGGGATACGCTTTTGTTAAAGATCGTTATTAGCCAGAGTTCCTTATATGTATGTTAAATTATTTGTCTTTATTAATTAGTAATCATAACAATCAAATATATAGTATTTACAATTTTATTAACCTTAAGTAATAATAAAAATGATTAAAAAGAAAATTAAAATAATTTTTTAAAATTGGTCCCTGTGGCAGTGTACCTTTAACGCTGGTAGCACATCCTTGCGATACTTATTCGTTATTTAATAATTTCAAGTAAGGGTTAGATTGTAATGTACACTATCTCAGTGAACAGACAACGTATGAAAAAAAACATCAAATAATGTCATATTGATTTTTGGGACTAAGGGTGTGATTAAGAAAGGAGGTCAACTGTGACTCGTTTGTCTAAATCTAATACCATTACACGCTAAGCCTTATTTTTAAATCGTACCCTAAGACAAACGTTACCTCTCAATGCTTTCCGCTACCATGGGCAAATGGAAATCATGATTCAATGACAGCAGCATTTCTATAATAATTCGATTGGAATAGACTTAGTCACGCCCATTGTTACTGTGAATATTTAATAGATACAATGAGAAAATCATCATAAGAAACATTTATTTCACATGTATATTTCCCATTCGTTCGGTCATTTAAAAATTTACTAAAACTACTAACAAATTATATGTATTTTCTTTTAGTCACTAATATAGTTTTTATATCAAATAAAACAAATTTTATCTTATATCTCTTTTACATAATCTATTGTATAATCTTAATGTCTTCCCCGAGCTATTGAATCTTTACTCCTAAGTGTTTGATATCACTTTGCATTAACGGCGGTAATCACAAAATAACAAAACCGTTTTGAAGGTGGGCATTTTTATATTTGAGGTTATTTTAAGTAGGTACAAGAATTATATAATATAATACATGCATTTGTATCTTCAAAATATTTTTTTAAGTTTGTAATTAATTGGACACCATTTCCTGTCCATTTTCATAAACTTTATTGTTAATATAAAAGTATATTTATAAAACAATTTTCATTCATTATCTACAGTAAATACTATAAGTATGTAGATTAAATCGGTATTTTTTAATAATAATAATAATGATTTATTGTAAGAATATGGTACAAAAATTTGTAAGGTGATACAATCGTAAATTCGCATATTCTGCCACACACAATCGCGCGCAAATTTGTCTTTAAAGGAATTTTAAATTTTACATTATTACTCACATGCATTGATCAGTTTTTATATTATTTGTATCGTACATATCGTATCATACGTTATTAAATTTATATCAACTACAGTGTCTCACGCAAATAATTAATTATTGAATAACAATTTTTTTCCAAAAGTAATACACCAAGTCGATCTAGTCGGAAGATCTTTCAATTCTTTTGGTAAATTACTGTACCTAAACCTTAATGGCCATACCAAAAATGTCCAGATTGCAATCAAGCGCCTGGTTGAAGATATGATTGGAATCTCTTCGGAGTGCATGGCCTATCCATTTCCACTCACGTCGCTTGATCTGCTGGATAAAAAAATAACCCCGAATGGTTTTACTTTAGTTCTCTTCTGTCTTTCCTTCACAGCGTACAATGGTAGTGATGTTTTTTCCTAGTGGCTTAAACATGCGACTCTTAACCATAAGGTTGTTGGTTCGACACACGCCTGTGCATCAATAGATTATTTATCAATTAGCACTTTCTGACACAGATTATGTAAACATCGAGGATATGTTCATATAATAATGTAACATGTTTTTGAGTCAAATAAAGTATTTTTTATTTATTTATTTTTTTGTGTCAGGCATAGAAGGGTGATCACCTACGTCTTAAAATAATAATAATTACATATTATTATTATGTTGTAATTTGGTTTGGGTTGGTTGTTTGATGGTATTATTATTCTCAAAATAGTGAATGACAATTAGAAAAGTGTTCAATTAAATTGTGTTGAATATTCAACATACGTTGAATACTTGTTTAATATATTTAATAGTTGTTTTAATCATAAATTGGATATTTAGACAAAGTTCGTAACTTTTTGTTCAGTAGCGATAAGACACTTGATCGTGTAATAAATTGATTTGTAGTATTTCTTAGCTTCCTGATAAACATGTATTCATATCTATTTACATTCTTCGTTACGTTGTTTGTGACTTTAAACAAATGCTAGTGATTTATAATTTACATTGCAATATAGAAAGATCAGGTAGGTGTTAGAAACTCGTAGGCCGAGAACTAAAAAATAAATATAGGAAACACCATTAAAGGCTCGTAATATACCTTTATACTGGCAACATTTTCTCCTGTTTCACGATATTATGTACCTGCATGGATTTGCGGTATCTACTGTCTACCAGGCGCCTAAAAAGATCTTTAATTTTGTAACTTTTCTAAGAGTCTGTGTACTTATAGCACATTTTCATAGAAACAAAATCACTTCTTTAATAATATTATATTATCTCTTAAACATATATTTTTAATGAATAAGTAGAGAAGTTAATAATTTCTATAAATTAAACTGATAAAAGCTGGTCGACGCTCAACATACTGATGCATTGGCAAAAGAACCATAATATACAAATTTTAATGTGAGAAACACTTATAAGCAAACATGACATACACGTAGATATATTACAATAATACAATAATTAAAACTAAACGAAAATCGATTTCAAACTGTGAGGGGTCAACAATGGATATCCAGACCCAACTCGTTTATCAGAATGCTCAATGGACATCGGTGAGCTTCGGCCAAAACGCGTTCTTCGGAAAGGAATGTTGGAATGTTTACAGAAATATTTTAAGAAATTCCGATGACAGATTTTGGTGGCAGTATCGATTTATCATACAATTTTTATTTCTTTTCACAATTAGTTTGCTGGTAGCGGCGTGTGTTGCGGAGCGAAAATTTCCGCCAGGATTCAAATTCGGGGCTGCAACAGCGGCCTATCAGGTGGAAGGTGCTTGGAATGTTAGTGGTAAGTATATTTCAATAAAATATAATAATCTTGTGTTTTGTAGAAATACAGCCTTGCGATTCTGTAAGTCACTTTGTGAGAGTTCGAAAAGTGAGTTACAGCCTCGCAAGGCAGGAGATATTTTTGTTGGTGATATATTTACGACCGGTTTCTGTTTATTGACACATTATTCATCGTAAAAACTTGTCTAACACACAATTAGATCAAGAATATGCTGTACAAAACGCGTTTAATTTACAAACATAATATATTTATGGTAAATTCCATAGACAAATCACCAAGTATATGGGACACATTCACCCATGACAATCCAGATGTTATCGCCGACAAATCGAATGGTGATGTGGCCTGTGACTCGTACCGCCTGTGGGAAACAGATATAGCCGTAGCCAAGGACATGGGCCTGCATTTTTACAGGTGAGCTTTTACTTACGATATAAATTTAAAACATTGAGCAATGTTAGTCTATGAACTTAATCAAACCTGTCTCCAGCCTTCCAGATCCCTGGAGTGTTTTGACTGGCTTTGAGCGGTTCTTCGTTACGCTTTTTCTCTCTTATCTCATTGTGTGGTCGTAGTAGTTTATTTACTTTAACCTTGGGTATATACAGGGTAAATGGTAATCGACGTTTTTGCTAACGCAAGAGGGGGTGTCAGAGGTGACTGTTTGCGATAATTTCCATCAGAATTATGCTAAAGTGAATCAAATTTCTGTTATCATGTTTTTTAACTTTTTTCCAATGAAGTTAAATGCATCAAACATCAAAATTTTAACAATTAAATGCCTTAAAACAAATAAAAATCATGATAAAACTTGCTCTAAATTTTTATTTCATTTACATTCGATATTGTTTTTATTTATTTTTATAGACATTCAACGACCTTAAGATTAGTTCGAACACAAAATTTCGCCCGATGCCTTTGTGATATTTTTTTAGGTTTCTTTGAAATAAGTCGTTAAGCATTGTTGGAGAGCTAAGATAAGAGTATTGCTTCAACATACTAAAAACACCGTAATGCACGGTATTATATAAATAAAAAAGATTAACATATGAAAGAAAAAAATTGTTTTACGCAGGTTGACGTAATATTTTACATGATCTTAAGTTGTCTAAATAACACTTATGGCACTTGAAAATTGATGGCACGAGCGCAAAGAATATCTTAAACATTTGATATAGATAGTGCAATCCACGAAGACGCGCCCCACTATTCCTCCTAACCGTTTATAGTATATGTGTGCAAGCTTCTGTCAATGTTTGGGTGTTATCGGTACATACGCACACTACAATGAATAGCTGAGGGTTCGCAACTGACGCTCGGAGAAAACTCCCCGCACCCCGCGATCCCCTCAACTAAAAATAGGTGGTGCGCGTCTTCGTGAATTGCACTATCTATATCAAATGTTTAAGATATTCTTTGCGCTCGTGCCATCAATTTTGATGACAAGTAAGTAACATATGAAATATTTTTATCTGTACGAAGCCCGATAAGTTCAATACACTTCAACGGAAAAAGTTTACATTAATACCGAAATGTCAATACTACAATGTGATAGCGGTTATTCATATAATACTATGATAACGATAAGTATAATTATTGCGCCATTTGGTAAACTTTACATTGAATCACCGGTAACAGTTTAAAAAAACTAAACCTATTTCAAATACCTGTCAATTGAAAAGGAAAAAAATAAATATACTGTACGATCTAATACGGTTATTATTCTTATTTACTTATCACACTGGCAGCTTTTAATAAGCTGATGCGCGTGTATTATGGGATTTGGAGAAACTTATCCAGACTATTTTTAAAGGTGTTCACAGATGGTGCTCTGATCACACTTTCCGGAAGCCTATTAGCGGCTATGTATCAGTATTTTGTAATTAAAAATACCTGAAATAAATTGATCTTCTAAACCGACCCTATGTACTAATAAAAATGGAATTCCTTTTAATTTCGGCAAGGAGTCCCATTAAATCAGAACATCTATTGAATAATTTATATCTTTAATAATGTATTATTTTTAAACTTTTATAGGCTCTTATAGAATGTGCTCTGGTTTCACGTAAATACATTGTAATCTCTTAGAATCTTTACATTCTGAGGAAATTAATATGCGTATAGTATTCGCAATACTCAAAACCAATATTTTTTAGATTCTCGATATCGTGGCCCCGATTACTACCCAACGGTTATTCCAATTACGTAAGCGAAGATGGGAAGCGATATTACAACAATTTGATAAACGGTCTTATTGAGAATGGGATTGAACCAGTTGTCACCTTATACCATTGGGACCTACCACAAAAATTGCAAGACTTGGGTAATTATAGCATCAAGTATTTGTACCTTGGGTGTTGATGTGGTTGAGGACCTAAACAAAATATCGTTTATACTTATACTTCCTCCATACTTTAACTCATTATAATACTTTAGATATAATAATAATAACCTACTTAAAAAATCGATGGTAGATTACGTTGCGGCAGAATTCGAAATTTAACCCATATCATCTCGACGTCCACAACTGAGCGTCTTTCAAGGCAGTTTTTGCCGCGCACCACCACAATGTGGAAACTACTGCTAGCTGCCTACTGAAGTATTTCCGAAACAATTCGACTTTGGGTCCTTCAAGAAAAGAACGTATCAATTCTTAATAGGCCGGCGACGCACTCGCGAGCCCTCTGGCATTGAGTGTCCATGTCACTTAACATCAGGTGAGCCTCTTGCCCGTTTACCCCGTTCTATAAAAAATATTTGGTTAGTAAGTTTTGGAGGAAAGGAACCCCGACACAATGGTGGAGGTGCGAAAACACTTGTTAGAACACAGTGAAGGACAACATCGTGAGAAAACCGAATTTTTTGGACTAAAAAATCGATGCATCTGCACTTGGTTTTGCCTATTATTAGAGACTATATTTTGAATATAAAGACATTGGCTTATTATAGAGTATGTCTCTCTCTCTTTAGGTGGTTGGACTAATCCTGAACTAGCAAGATTGTTTGAGGATTACGCGAAAGTCGCCTTCGGTCTTTTTGGAGATCGGGTCAAGACTTGGATGACCTTTAACGAGCCGGTTATCATCTGTGATGCTGCTTATGAAGCTGGAGGAATAGCACCCGGCATCGCTCTACCTGGAATAGGAAATTATATATGTGCTAAGGTTGTGATGCTGGCACACGCGAGAGCGTACAGGCTGTACGATACGAAGTTTAGAGCGCAGTACCAGGGTAAGTGAAACCTTTTTGATAGAGAAACGTGGCAAGCCTTACGCTTTAATTAAAAAAACTTAATCAATCTTTTAACTCAAGTAGTTAACAGGTATGATCGAATTAATGAAAGGTTTAAATCACACAATTTCTGTGGGGCTAAACTCCAATTTTCTATATTTTAGTAAAACTTTGGCAAATAAAATCAAATATGATATTGTATAAAAACGGACTCTTAACCAATTTTTTTTATAACAACATGGCATCAAAAATCTGTGCACTAAATCGGTTATTAAGCTTATGTATTTCGTCGTTCGCGTTTTATATTCTTACTGCATAGCTATTGAAGTGGCGTGAAAAATTAAATGGTTACATACTAAAACTTTAAAAAGAAATAATAATTTTAGCATATATCTTTTTCAGGAAAGGTTGGTCTCACGAACCAACACTTCTGGTGCGAACCAAAGAACTCGGACGAGGAAGAGAATGCAGAGCTCATTCGGAACGTATTTGTGAGTACAAAAAAAAAGATTTACTTTTTACAGCTTAATAGGTGAGGGAAAACTATGTTTACAGCTACGGTAATAATTCACCAAAAATAATTATGAAATTCATTATTTTAACTAGAAAAAGCAGTAATAAATTATCATTTTAATTAAGTATATCAGGTAAATTTTATTATCATATAAGTTCTAGATATGTATCGAGGCATACATACATTTATGAGTGAAGAAACTAATCACCCTCGGTATATAATCGAAAACTTTATGAAAAATTCGAATTTTTTGACGAATAAAGAGTAAAAAGCCTTACAACTGTCGTTTGGTTTTAGTTCTAACTTGTAGAGAACTGTACTAATATGCTCTATCACTTTAGACGCTCTCGATTCAAAACTGTATACATTCACTAACTATCTTAAGCCTAAACTTATCTTATCTAATGGCCATAGGCCTCCTCTCTTAGGTGAGAGGGAATGGTCTGTAGTCCCCGCGCTAGCCCAATGCGTATTGGAGACTTCACATTCATCCATAGAACATAATATCTCTTGGGCAGAGACCTTCTTGGGTCGGGGGCCCGTGGCATTTTGCCAGCCCTGCCACCCTATTGTTACGCCACTGGAGATTAGTTGCACACGACACTGGTAATTCTAGTTTGGGGGCTAAAGCATTTTCTCGTTTTACTTTACATCTTTTTTATTATGTATAATACAATTTCTCGTAATTTCTTTCTTGTTACACAAACCTTGCAGGCATTATATGCTTATCCTATATACTCGAAGACTGGTGGGTGGCCTCCTAGTGTTGAGAAACTATTAGCTGAGAAAAGTGAAAAAGAAGGATACAGTCGATCCCGCTTGCCCACATTCACTGAGGAAGAAATTGAATTAATTAAAGGTAAGCAGAAAAGACATACTAAGTAGATCAAATGGAAAATCATACTTTCGGAACCACAAGTAAGTACTAGGAGAGAAGAAGAGTAAAATAATTGTGTAAAGGCAGATATAATAAATGAAGTTATGATTAATAAATGAATGGAGGATTGATACAAGCGTGGATGGACAAAAATAATGTTTTTTTTAAATTGTATTAACGAAAAAACAGTGCAAGAGCTATTGCTCCGTGTATATAATGCCATCAAAAACATAACTTGTAAAAAAAAAACCAAGGCTCGCAAAAAAGTTCTTTCACCGTTCAGGTTTCCAATTTTATCCGGTACAAAGTAGAGTGTCGAAAATGAATGGTACTGGTTGAAATGAAACTGATGTATATGGCTGTGAACTGAGAGAATATATTTACAGGTACATATGACTTTTATGGACTGAACTACTACACTTCGCGAATGGTGGAGACAGCTCAGCCAGGCCAAACGCTCTCCTGGCCAATGACAGGCAGCTCGGAATTCGGTTTGGCATTATCGCCTGACCCTAGCTGGAAGAATGGTCATGCGTGGCTGGTTGTAAGTTTGATATATCTAGTAAGACATGTTTGTTTAAAAAAACATGTATGTACTCATAGATTTATATCGTTAGATAGGCCCCGAAACCAAAAACTGTGGCATTGTTTTTGAATGTGTGCGTTAACGAAAACGTTTGAATGTGTGCGTCAACATGGCGTCCTAAAACAGTGCAATTTGTGTAGAAGGTACGTTTGAAACTAGTGTCATCTCTTTTTCTCCTACATTAGTTGCAAACACTACTTTGTCTTTCGTGCACTCGCCATTTAAATTTGTTATTTTAGACAGGGCGGAAGGAAAAATAAAAGTTTTTAAATCAAATCGCAATACTTACGAGTGAAATGTTACACCTCTGGCTTTATTTGTGTTTCTAGAATTGTTGTTGTACTTTAGAAAGGCACACGATGGCATTTTGTGCCACTAAACTGCTCGCAAACGTCCTTTACAACACGTCCGGCTAACACTGTGTTTAGGGGTGCACTGATCCCAGGTTAGTGAGTCTCACTCACTTGGACTGTGCGACAACACGGCGCGGTCTCACTGCGGTAAGGGCCTATCTAACGATATAAATCCATGTATGTACTTATGTACGCGTGTTAGAAGTTCTTTGGCGAAATAATTTTCTTCGGGCATTTTAGAGGGACGTTTCCCTCTTCGAAATGCATTTTTCTTGTCCATTTTAATGGTCACTTCCAACCGAAACGATATAATATGCACTAATCATGATATTTTACAATAAACAATATGTTTTTTATCACGGGTTTTCTCTTAGAAATCATTATTTTGTTTTAAATATACACGACTCGACACGACGTTTGAACAGATATGAAGGGTGTCGGTTTTTAAATTTTTATTGCAGAGCTACCCTCTAGGTATTCGTCGTCAGTTGCATTGGCTGAAGCAGCAGTTCGGTGATATTGAATTCAAGATTATGGAGAATGGGTACTCCACAGCCGAACCCGTTATGTATGATGAGGGAAGAGTAAACTACTACAAGGACCATTTGGAACAGGTATGTTCTTGTGGTTACGTGGTGAAAACTCATTTCTTGCAACTTCTCTGTAATGGGCAGGTTTTGGTAAAATTGGAAAAAATAACCAATTTTCCCAGTTCTAACGATTTAATAAAAAGATGATTTGTTAAACGTTTTTCAATTGTTCTTGTATGTATTTGCTCTAAGTGTCGCACCATTTTCATTGCTAACAATAAATAATGAAAATAATAATAATAATTTAGAATTTATTCGGTCCCTAAATTTTTTATATTTTTTAGACAAAATTGTTTGGTTTTTTTTTATGATACAGCATAAAAAAATACATACACTTAATTTTCGCCCCTCTACGATCAACCCCTATTTTTTATTATAGTACAGAGTAATTTTTATTGAACTAAAAATTTATTCCATGAAATAATAAACATGGCAAAACAACGTTTGCCGGGTCAGCTAGTTACTAATTATAAAAGTAATAAATGAAACTCATGAAGGAATATTAAAAATCCTCACATTTATTTATGTTCATTCAAATTAAAGAGAGTGCCGAAATGTAATTTAAATATAAAATCTTAATACTAAATTTTAGTTTCCGTAATTATATAAATTATAACGACAATAAATTCATATCTCAAATTCAAGTTTCTCATCCACAATATTTAAAAATCTTTGTCAAAGTTCCCATTTACTACGGTCTAACCAATTGCAACAACTTTTTTAGATTCTACCCTCATTTAGTTTTATAAACAATAAAAATATAACGCGTATAAATATCTAATGACAAACAACCTAACCAATTTATTAAAGATACTGGAAGGAACTAGCGTTTAAGATACAGGCTAGGCCTAATTTAATCGCTAGTGCACATAGAATTATTTTATGTACGATTTGACCGATTCGTTGTATATTGTTTATAACCTTTAGAAGGTAAGTACAAAATGTAATTGTTTTTTCGTCAAAAACAGTGATTTTTTATTTAAAAAAAATCGTTTCTTCTTTTTTGACGTTCATAAGTGTATATTGTGTTACCTATGAATGAATGATTTTGACTTTTGACTTTCAAGCGGCGGTTGAACAGGCATCCCCTGGACAGAATCCCCTTAATCCCTTTCAATTTTCACTTAACATCGAAGGGAATTCTGGCCAAACGTCTGCCCAGTTCTGAATAAAAAAAATCGGTTGTCTGTAAAGTCGGTTTACTGACGACAGTTGAACGTGGCAACGTCATAAGAAAATACTGATGGAATGGTTGCATTTTTCAAAAGAAACATTTAATTTTATTTGTTTGATAGATATTTTGTATGGATATTGAGAAGGAGGTAAATGGAAGTTACAATTGAATTGATCAAGTTACATTTAATTGTGTACGCATAAATACAATTATGTCAATTTTTAACGAACGAACGCAGTCGAACGCGGCGGCCGAGTGTGCCTCTTTGTCGCTCGTTCCGCGCTCTCGCTTGCACTTCAAGCCTTAAATAGAACGCCTCAGAGGTAACGCCGCATGAATCATGTTTTTTCGTGCAGCCGGCTCCATCGAATTATAAGACGTTGTCACGTCAAAAATCCACCGTATGTTATTTCTCATGTACCTGCGAAGAATGCGAGAACGTATTACCTCAAAATGAAATTACAGAAACTTTATAAATTAGCTTGACTACTTTTTATGTTTTTAGGTGCTTCTTGCTATAAACGAGGATAAGGTCAACCTTACGGCCTACACTGCGTGGTCCCTTATTGACAACTATGAGTGGACTAGTGGATACACGTAAGAAAGTTGAACTATTTCTTTTTACGCGATTACTTCACATTAAATAATAATATTTTTAGATTTTATTAATGCAGTTTAGTTTCGAGCGCTTTTTAGCAATCAGGAAAAGTATTTTGTTTAAATTAAATTTAGATTCCAAATAGCTTTTAAATGTGATCTTATTACATATCTTAATATGTAAAATTCTCGTGTCACAACGTTCGTTTCCATACTCCTCAGAAACGGCTCGACCGATTCTTATGAAATTTTTTATGCATATTCAGTGAGAATCGGCTACTATCTATCTTCCAACCCCCTTAGTGATAAGGGGTGTCCACCCCAAAAAAATATTTTTAATTTTTTTGGATAAATATTTTTTTTATGTGGCATTAAAAATACTTACAACCCAAAATTTTCACCCCTCTACGATCTATTTTTCATTTGTTAATTAAAAACTTATGACTTGAACTCTGAGGTTGTATGTAGATAAAAAACCTAAAAAGGTAGGCTAAGTAAAATCACTTTAAGGAGAAACGAAGTTCGCGGGGTAGTAATTTTATAAATAAAATATATCCTTAAAAACACAAATCATTAACTTAGAGTTAATTTATCTACGAGATGTCGTTTTCAACAATTTGTATGTTTTTCAACTTAATCCTTTTTACAAAGTGTATTTACATTGTACATAGAGGTGAATCAGGGCTTTAGAACTCTGAAATAAATCTATTGCTATATTATAAGCTGCTAATTTTTTACTGTATTTCAGGTCGAGATTCGGCTTAGTGAACATTGATTTTAGCGATCCAGATCGCAAGCGCACCCCTAGAGCCTCCGCCCTATATTACGCGGCGGTGATAAAGAGCCACTCCCTTGACCTTCCTCATCATTAGTCGCGTGCATTTTTGAAAATCCTGTTTGACAAAATTATCACGTGACCTGAAATGGGACATTGGTGTATGACTGACTTGTAATTCTTTTGTCTCTGTACTAAGCTGAAATTGATGATAAATGATTTTACTTAATTAAATTATATCAATTGTTATAAAATAAATAATTCTAAATTGTATTATCGTTTTAATAACATAAAATCTATTGTCTCTGTTTAACCTATGCATATAATGCATATTCGTTGCTTTTTATAAACTATTGAAATTATATAATAATTTAATATTCATACGAAAATTCTATACGCAACAAAGGTAAATAAAAGTTGCCTTGAAAGTGGTATTTATGATGGATGAAAGAAAACTGCAAAATATGTTTATTACAAATAAAAGCAATCAAATTATTTACTATGTGATATTATAAACAAATAAAATAAAAATAAAAAAAAGAGTGCGTGTACTTATGTACGCGCGAAAGAAGTTATACTTCTTTGGCATTATTAAAAATAGTTTGTGATTGCATGCAAATAATTAATTACAATTAAATAATCAAAGACTGGAAAAGGAGTCATTATAGTCAATAAAGTTCAGTTTACATTTGAAAAGTTCAATAAATAAATATTTATTATTATTCTCTTACGTTAAGTGTCACATAAATTCTATTAAGTTAAAAGTATATATTATTATATATTTAGAACATCTCTACCAAACACTAAGATGTATGTTGTAGCTTTGGCAGTATTGCACAATATAGCCATTGATTTAAAAGAGGAACCTATCTCTGATGATGATGAAGAGACCCTGCCCTCACTACCAACAGTGCCCTCATCTCAAAATACACTGTTACAAAATTTTTATTGTATGTATTTCGGTCTGTAATTTTAAATTAATCATTACTTGATTGTACATCTTTGCCATATTCTCAACTTTATGTTTGTGTTCTATTTGAAGCCGCTCATTTTCCAGAGCCCGAAAGCTATGCATATCTTGATACAAGGCTTCTCCAAAACTAAAACTGCTTGCTTTCTGCAACAAATAAGAGAATATCAATTTAAGCTCTGTCCATGCAAAACTTAAAAAAATTATAATTCATATTTTACAAATCCTTCCTGGAAGAACAGTCTATATATTAGTCAGATCAAAATCCGTTGTGTAGTTTAGAAAAACTAATTGCACATGCTACAGACCTGAATAGTAACTTTCTTTTATTCTATTTAGAGATAGAGATAATTTGAATATAATACCGGTGTCTTCCTTGTAGGTTTCTTTGGAGTTGTTTGGGGATTCTTGTTGTTCAGTTCGATTTGATTTTCACCTTTGGATTATAATCCTACAAAATAATGAAATTGTTAAGTTATGTTGTCACTGTTGTGCACACCTTTGTCTAGCTTTTCTAGTATTCAAGTTATGTCAAAACTGATTTATTACCTTATCATTGTTCGCTTTATTTGCTTTTGGGATATCAATTGTTTCCAAAGTGATTTTATTTGTAATATCCTAAAATATATAAATAACATCTATTAATTTAAGTATTATGTTGAGTGGTTTGCATTCAGGTGTTAAGGTGTATTATAACAACTGTTCATTATAAGTGGGAATGGGTTCACTTCTGGCTGGACAGAGTTTCGGTACTACAAGTGCAACATGGATGTTCTGAGGTATTAGAATATCTCTGACTTTATTCCCCTACAGGGTGTAGGGGAATAAAGTACTGTTGTGAGCATATGCTTATGCTTGAGAGGTTGAACCTTGAACATCACCATACATCATATTTATAATTAACATTCCTACCTCGACACCTTCACAATCAAATTCATTGAAATCGACTTCAAACTGTTGCGGTATCATCTCTGCCACGTCCATTGTGTCTAGGGAAGGTGATGGTGGCTTTGTTCCACCTCCAGTTTTTGATGTTTCACAGCGATAAGATGACAACTCTCTTTTTGTATTCAATTTAGTGCACTTCCACTGATTCATCAATTGTTTTTTTTTCTCTTGTCCTTATAAAAATAATTAAAACTCCTTTTAATGACATTTGTCATTTACCTTTTAAACAAATAAAAGGTAAATGACAAAATATGTCATTATGATCATTTAAAATTCTTGGCATACGAACTTCACGCGTATTCTATTTCTTTTTACTTGTAGATTGTCTTATTCCTATCTCGCTCGCGCACGCTATGATCACACTCCCAATTTTGTGTCACAGGTATCGTAAAATTTCACTCTCATAAATTTATCATAACGCGCCTAAAGAAGTATAACTTCAAAACGCCTTTTATTTCTTGCTAAAAGATATACAAAATAACATAGGTTTACTAAAAAGAAAAAGAGAAATTAAAATAAAAAAAAATAAAAAGTTAAAAATATACATTAGTGTGCATGATTAGATAGGTAGGTACTTTATTAATTTCTTTTCTTCAGGTGCTTTTATATTTATGGGTGCAAGAACCCCTCAGCGGAGAGTAAAGGCCTCCTCCAAAGATGACCATTTTTCCCTGTCTTCGGCTACTCGAGTGTAAAAAAGAGTGTTAGCATTGTAAGTCTCTATGTATAAAGTGTTGTGGTAATTGTTGTTTATGGTATTTGAAAAGAGCATCGTTTCCTTTGGAGGGTCTTGATCTTCCACGGTGACCAACCATCTTGGAAGATGTTGTTTGGTACAGTTCGTTTCTAATATGTTTTCCGTGAGAGAGGGCGGTAATTGCTATTGTTTATTATTTTCATTTGTTTGATCGTTTGGTTGATTGTTGTGGTTTTTGGTAGTTAAGAATCCGAGTATTCTTGGTTTAATAACTCCCTCTGATAGGCTCGACGATCTTTGTAAACCTGATTGGGTTTGAGTTTTGTTCTTTTTATGTGCTTGTTGTTTTGGCTCTGAATGCGGAAGATCCCTGTAGTTTGGTGATGTTGATAGAGTTCTTTTCTTGTTGCCTATTGTTGTTTCATTTTTCGAGTGCATTATCAGTTTATCGTACTTAATAGAGGCGGAGTTCCCTTTTTCTTTTTCAATTTTAAGCTGTTCTTGCAGTTCCCTTCTTTTAGCTAAATATGCTGTGGGAAGTCCTCTTTTATGTAGTAAGTCGTGTCTTTTAATACTTTCCTTTGTTTAAAGATTTCTATTTTCGTTCCCAGTGAAATAAATGTAATTGATACAGGTCGGGGTTTTTCTCCTTTCTTTCCTATTCTCCTGGTTTCTTGAATGACTCTGCATTCTAGATCTGCAGAGAAATATTGATTCATGAAACTTAGCATGTGTTTTTCCAAGTCTGCATAATATGATGTTTCATTTTCCGCCAGTCCAAAAATTACCATATTCCTCTGCTTTGACTGTTTTTCCAGGAAATATAGTCTTTTTTCTTGATTATCCAGCTTCTCTTTGAGGTTTTCGTATTTTATATCTAATGCACTAAATTTTCCTCCAATGTGTAGTTTATATTTTTCGTGACTTGTTCCGTAACTTTATCTGCTCATTGTACAATTATCGTTATTTGTTCATTCAGCTCGTTTTGAATTTTTCTTAACATATTCATAACTTCCTCCATGGTTTATCAGTTATTTGATACTGTGTTGAAATGCCGTAGTTATTATTATCTTTTGTTGCGATACTTGTTCCGCCTTCTTGTGGTATTCGGTTGTACCAGATGTAGCAAGGTTGCTTGAAGTTTGATCTATCGACGGTATGCCTTGAAGGTGCAGCTACTCGCCGCTAGGTGGCGATAGTTGATCTTAGTTTGGTAGTATAGCAACTCGTCGCTAGGTGGCGTTAGGTGTTCAGTTTGATAATGTAGCTACTCGTCACTAGATGGCGTTAGTTGGCGAAAAATGTCCGTATTTCTATGAATAATGTCTCATCTAGAATTTTTCTTTTAGGTTATTTTTCTTGTTGGATCACTGTTTTTCGTATTTTGAGCAATGTTCACTAAGTTCTTGCACTAGGCGAATTACGTAATGCACTGTGTAGTGTCTTTGTTTTTTGTTTTGTTTGATTTGTCAATCTTTTCTCACAAATTGTTGTTCACCTTAATACTTAGGTTTTCTTAAAAGTCACTTGGTATTCACTTTGTTCTTAATATTGTTTTCGCTGTATTTTTTTTATATAGGTAACTATATAAATAATATGAAATGCTTCTAATTTTACATTTACTGCCAGTTCTTAAATCAAGGGCGTAGAAGGGAAGAGAAGAACTGGCAATAAACTCTCCGCCACTCTTTTTAATCGCCTTGTTTTTTGTTTTACACAATGTTTGTAAGGAGCTGTAACCATTACACCATGTTCCACATGACATCGTAAGTGATTATTAATAATAAAATAAATTAAAAACAAATATTTGTCCTCTATCAGCATGGTGGAGGCATGGTGAAACACAGAAACAACACGCATTTCATATGTATAGACGGCCGACTATGAATGAAGCTAGCTTGTATGTATATTTTCTGCATGTTTTTCCTGCTGTCAAATATTATTCGGGAGATTGTAATCTATCGAAGTGAAACAGTCAAATTACAATCTTAAAATTGTCAACTGTCCGAAGGGTGTCCCTGATTGGTCGGCTTTATAGTAGACCGTTCTATGTCCATAGAGTTAGGAATGAAACACGTGTATCAAATATAAAATATCGTATATAAAATGAATGCACTTCAAGAATTATGACATCAAGTATTTAGTCATTACTTAGTAGGTAATTAATAATTCTGACATAAATAAATCAGTGGCGCTACAACCGCTTTAGGTCTTGGCCTCAGATTTTTGAATCTGTTTAATAATCATTTTTAAATCTAATTGGCAAGTAGGTGATCACAAGACATGTCGGTTTCCTCACGATGTTTTCCTTGACCGTTCAAGCAAATGCTAAATGCGCACATAGAAAGAAAGTCCATTGGTGCACAGCCGGGGACCGAACCTACGACCTCAGGTATGAGAGTCGCACGCTGAAGCCACTAGGCCAACACTGCTCTATTATCTGCCTAATTCTGACATCAGATGGTAAAAAAATTGTATCAAAATAAAAAAAAAGAAACGTAACAATATTTTCTCCTCGAACACAAATTAAAATTGAAAAAGTAATGTAATTTTCTTTCATTTCATTTCCAACACTAACTTAGTTATCATTCAAGCTGCACTTCTTTGGTCAATAACAGGACCCGGACCTCGAACTATTAGGGATATTTGATATACATCGATGTTTACAATGCGATACATTGAATCCGATTCTTTGAAGATGTACATGTGATACTCGATGCTTTGATGTTTTTTTGTAAAACATCGAAAGGATGATAAAACCAGTTAATTTTACAAAAACGTTTTTACAAAAAGTTTGAATGGAACACTATAATTTAAAAGTAAAATAAATTTATTCAGCAGCACAAGATTACATACAATTAAAAAGACAACAAAAATACTGCAATGTGCTACTGAAAAGGCATACACTTAGCATTTATCAAGTTTCACCTTAAATCTATGAAAACGAGATTAAGTTAATTTCGATTTTGATTATTCTTAAACGTTAATTTGTGTTTATAATTTCTTAATTGTTTATTTTTAATTAAAAAAACCATGAAAAATAAAATATTTAGGGTGTTTATTTTGAAATTAATTCAAAAATTAGGAAAAAATCGATTAATAAAAAATCGATTATTTTTTAAGAAAAATCGATTAATAAAAAATCGATATTTTATGCAGAATTTCACATCCCTAGCTTCAAATGTGCGATGATTGTTTCCATTTTGTTTACGAATCTAATTATTAACTAATACAAGTCAACAAAACTTCTTTAAGCGCGACTAGGGACTAGGGAGTAACTCAGATTTTTTTCTGACGGAAGTAACGCTTAAACGTAGTTTCCGCTATTTAAAATAATACGATAGCGCGTTTTATAAGTCCGTCAGCGTTGAACTGATTTAAGTCAGTTTCTTAGTTTAGGATAGCATTCATTCGTTTTATTTGATACTGATTCTTTGAATTATGTTATTACTAGCTGTTACCCGCGACTTCGTCTGCGTAGAACTACTACTTCGTGTAAATTTGTTTGGACTGAATAGGCTCTGAAACTATAATGAAACGATTCTAATGAAGCCGGCACATTGAATTATTGAGATTAACATAGGTAGACTTTTCCTGACCCTGATCCCTGACTTAACTTAGTTTAATACGTTTTTGTATACGACATTTTTTGTTTTTCCTTCTTTGGTCAAAACATGTAGGTTTTGTGGACTCGATACTCGTGAGCACGCCACATACAGTTGCCCATGGGAGAAACAGTTTTTTTCTAAATGAACACCAGCTACTTTGAGTGTCTGTCCTTGAGCTTTGTTTATCGTCATAGCGAATGCTGCTTTCAGGGGAAATTGTACTCTTTTGAATTGGAATGGCAAATCGGTAGGGATTATTCTAGTTCTTGCAAACTCATCTCTTATGCAAAGTTCAAAAAAAGCTGTAAGGGTGGTTTTTGGTCGAGTAGATAGTCGCTCGTGGAAATTATCTTCTGTAAAATAAACTCGTTCACCGTTCTCTAAGTGTACACTTAGATGTGTAACGGTGGGGTGCCTTTCGTGCAACGGGAACCCTAATAACCGCCACACGGCTTCGTTGCTGCTAACATAACGACCAGATTGATATGTATGTACTTCATTTACGCGATTTGCAAGCTCTGTGCTCCTAAAATTGAAAATAGCTTGGTCACTGCCTTTGTTAATATATTTGCAGATATATTTGATAGCGCGCACTGAACTGCAAGCCTCAACATTTATATGGGCGTTAAATATTTTTAATAGAATAGCGGAATAAGGGACCACCCAACTATTATCAATAGTGACGTAACTCCCATTTCGTAGTTTCACAGATGCCGTTCGACCTCCGTCTGCTGGTGCTCTTCTACGATAGAGTGGGTATCCGTTTTCACTGTGGACAGTGTCTTTGTGTAATTTGCGAGGAAATTTCTTTGTGCATTTTCCATCTTTCATGCAAGGGCACTGAGGATTTTCAGGTCCACATGGACCATGAATCATGTTTTTAACTATAATATCATGAAGTGTCTTGTCAGTGCTTGGATCGGGTATTTCTGCGCTGATAATATTATCAATTTGATCGGGTCTCAACTTGTCTTTTAACCACAATAATATGTGGACATGTGGTAGGCCACGCTTCTGCCACTCTATGGAATACATAAAGCAGATCACTTCTCCAAATATTCTGCCTTTGGAAATAACAGACATAAGTTTTTTAACTTTCAACCTAAAAACTCTTGCGACTAAATCATGCCTATCAATCGCGCTTTGACCCGGCATTAATTCATTTACTATTTCCGGCCATGCTGGGTTGCAAGTAAACGTAACGAATAAGTCAGGGCGACCATTTGTACGTACATAAGCAAACGCATCCTGAGTATATTCGTGTAAGTACCTCGGACTATTTACAAATGAAGACGGTAAAATTATCATTCTACCAATATCATTTGGATTTAGATTAGCGTCATTCGCTACTGCGTCTTGAAGGTGGATATAATTTTCTGCTCTTAATTTAGTTTGATTTAATGTTATGTATCGTAATCGTTCACTTTCTACCTTAACCTACATATCAACATAAAACTGATTGGCCAGTTGCCTGCATCGTGATATAATATTAAAATCATTTTCTCTAATCATGATATGAAAGGCATAAAAGTCCATACATGATACCTTTTTGTTAGGCAAGGGCAGGCCAGTTACAGGATCGACTTGTGGAATTTGAAAGTGATACCCTTCTTGCCCTTTGCTAAATATTAGCGGATATTGTAACGCATCGTAAAATTTATGTGTATCCGGCACCCTAGTTAGTGTGTTATCACGGGCATGTAAAACTATATCACGGGAAGAAAACTGTTCACCACAAACCATGGCTGCGACTTCATTTATTAAAGGTGCATTATATCGTCTTTCGTGTTCCCCACTTGGTGTACGATCTGGGTGAATCACCAACTTATAATCATCTCCCGGCATTCTTTCTAAGGCTGTTGTGAAAGTGTTTATTAGGCGGTTATGTTCATGCAACATTCTCTGAATCTTTAAGACAATATCCTTTTCTACTAATTGAATGTTTTGACACCTGCGGTCAACCTCGTCGTTTTCATTTCCCATAAAATAAATCTGTAAAAATTTTGGTTGCTCATTATTTGTAGGAAGCAAAGAACCAATCCTATGATAGATTTGACCTTGGATTGTAAAAGTAGATGAAAACCCAGGCATAACCACCTCATTTTCTACACCAAATGACGTCATTTGAAAGCATGA
This sequence comes from Pieris melete, assembly GCA_963693345.1. Lineage (NCBI taxonomy): Eukaryota > Metazoa > Arthropoda > Insecta > Lepidoptera > Pieridae > Pieris > Pieris melete. Next base: position 1,668,476 of record CAVNZK010000015.1, on the reverse strand, counting down.
ATTATATTTCCTTATTTTGATTAAAAAACGCCGCGATTCGTTGTTATCACCTAAAAGTAAAGACTTCAATGATTCCTCTGGTTCTCCAAGTATTGGAATTGAAACCTTGCCACCAGAACAACACATACCCGGAGTTTCTTCTTTCCACTTGAGTGCTTCACAATGTATACATTTTTTATCCATTCCACCTATGAGAAGTAATCGATGGTTATTATACTCAATCGATGGGTCATAATCAAAAGCAGCATTGTGGAATGCTCCCCATGTATACATTGTAAACGCATTTCTCCTTTCTGACTGCCGTTCAGCATTTAACACACGTCGTCTTTGGGATTCTTCTGGCATCTCTGCAGCTATCAATGATGCGTGTCGCTCAGCATCTAAAATCTGCCGGGCCTGAGTCTGTTCATAGGTCTCGGCAGCTCTTTGCGTTGCGTGTCGCTCAGCATCTAAAATCTGCCGGGCCTGAGTCTGTTCATAGGTTTCGGCAGCTCTTTGCGTTGCGTGTCGCTCAGCATCTAAAATCTGCCGGGCCTGAGTTTGTTCATAGGTCTCGGCAGCTCTTTGCGTTGCGTGTCGCTCAGTCTGCCGGGCCAGCTCTTTGCGTTGCGTGTCGCTCAGCATCTAAAATCTGCCGGGCCTGAGTCTGTTCATAGGTTTCGGCAGCTCTTTGCGTTGCGTGTCGCTCAGCATCTAAAATCTGCCGGGCCTGAGTTTGTTCATAGGTCTCGGCAGCTCTTTGCGTTGCGTGTCGCTCAGCATCTAAAATCTGCCGGGCCTGAGTCTGTTCATAGGTTTCGGCAGCTCTTTGCGTTGCGTGTCGCTCAGCATCTAAAATCTGCCGGGCCTGAGTCTGTTCATAGGTTTCGGCAGCTCTTTGCGTTGCGTGTCGCTCAGCATCTAAAATCTGCCGGGCCTGAGTCTGTTCATAGGTCTCGGCAGCTCTTTGCGTTGCGTGTCGCTCAGCATCTAAAATCTGCCGGGCCTGAGTCTGTTCATAGGTTTCGGCAGCTCTTTGCGTTGCGTGTCGCTCAGCATCTATAATCTGCCGGGCCTGAGTCTGTTCATAGGTTTCGGCAGCTCTTTGCGTTGCGTGTCGCTCAGCATCTAAAATCTGCCGGGCCTGAGTCTGTTCATAGGTTTCGGCAGCTCTTTGCGTTGCGTGTCGCTCAGCATCTAAAATCTGCCGGGCCTGAGTCTGTTCATAGGTTTCGGCAGCTCTTTACGTTGCGTCGCTCAGCATCTAAAAGTTTGTTCAGGTCTCGGCAGCTCTTTACGTTGCGTGTCGCTCAGCATCTAAAATCTGCCGGGCCTGAGTCTGTTCATAGGTTTCGGCAGCTCTTTGCGTTGCGTGTCGCTCAGCATCTAAATCTGCCGGGCCTGAGTTTGTTCATAGGTCTCGGCAGCTCTTTGCGTTGCGTGTCGCTCAGCATCTAAAATCTGCCGGGCCTGAGTTTGTTCATAGGTCTCGGCAGCTCTTTGCGTTGCGTGTCGCTCAGCATCTAAAATCTGCCGGGCCTGAGTCTGCTCCTCAGATTCTTGGGATCTAGCTACTTGCGCAGTTCGAGCTCTTTTAGAGCTACGCGCTAAATTAGATTTACGCTTGCGAGGCATATTACTTAACCAGTTACCTACCTAAAGTAATAAAAACAGGTAAGTACTTATGCAAAAAAAAATTCTTTAGCTGACAAATAATTTAGTTAAAGGTACTGAGTACGAAACTATACTTAAGGTAGGTACTTATACACATGAAATAAAACAAAAACAAAACTAAAACTAAATGTTAAAAAAAATATACTATCTACATGGAATAAAAACAAAATGAATCGATAAAATTATATGCGAAACTACTGGAACTATTTTATTCACAAAACAACATTACTTACCTATTAATACTCAATAAAAACTATGCTGACCTTCTTAGGTACCGTAACTACTTACTAATGTGAAAAAACTTAAAAAAACCTGCCTACTAATCTACTACAATTTTATACCTATCCTAAAAAATGAATTAAAGTATTTATTTTACCTATTAACTATAATTTTACCTACTACTAACTTATGCTAAACTAATAATAACAACCAAAACAACTAAGTAAATAACACAAAATGCTTATCCAAGAAACCCTAAACACCAATGAAAACGTAAAGAAAGCGAATACGTTGCAGCTCAAAATTGTAGATATCGCATGCGTCCGCCAACGACGTCTGCCCTCACGTGTCTGCCCGTTCGGGTAAGCATACTTTGTGATCTACACTCCTCCCACCGAGCCATCCGCGTCCCCCGCACGTCTTTGCCGCCGCGCCGCGCAGCGCGCCCGCGCCCGCCAGCCCCGCCACACCACACCATGCATCGTCACACTCACACATTCATAGTGTATAGGCCGATGGGCCTGATGGACATGTCAGGCAGAAAGTATTCTAAAAGCTGGCTAGGAGTATTTGAATTATGCGATACATAACTGCACCCCGCGTTTTCACCCGTATAATTCCGGGATCGGGATCGGGATCTGGATAAAAAGTATCCTATGTCCTTTCCCAAGGTTCCATCTATCTCTATACCAAAATTCATCAAAATCGGTTCAGCGGTTTAGGCGTGAAAAGGTAACAGACAGACAGAGTTACTTTCGCATTTATAATATTAGTAGGGATTAGTACAGTAGAACCTTGATAAGATAAAGTCCAAGGGAAACACAAAATATTTTATGTTATAGATGTTTTAAGTTATCAAGGTTCTATGTCAGGAAAAGGCTAATATAGAGGTATGTACATGTTTCTATGTACCCTTCCTCCTATTTTTACTTGAATGCATCAGAAGGATGGAAAATTAAATATGTAAGCATATTTATTCACATTACTTACATTACATAAAAATAAAACAACAACTAAAGGTTCAGTCTACTTAAAAAAATCTGTGATTTTCTTTTGTTTTAAAAAATTCACTGTTTCTAAATCGATTTGATTTTCAATGACAAATAGAGAGGAGAATACATTAACACATTAACTTAATATGATGCAAGTAAGTCGTTGTCACAAAGCTAACCGCCGCAAAGCTTTGAAGAATTTAGATAAAGCAAACAATAGGTAATGTATTGTTTACGTTAACAATACATTAGTAAACACGTGCAAGCAATAAATACCGAAACCATTTGTTTTGACACTCTTATAAAATGACTCATTCACAAACAATTTTATGTTATAGAGGTTGTGGAAACATTTCTTTTAGTTACTGAGGGCCTATACAGAGATTATTTATTTACGTTATAGAGGTTGCGTATTTTAAGTTATAGAGGTTTTGGGCTCTGATGGGAAGGGAACATAGTATTTTTTGAAGTAACAGAGGTTTTTATATTACCGAGGTTTACGTTATCGAGGTTCTACTGTATATTTATATTTAAAATGAAAATCCATACTAGTAACATGTAACCAAATTAAAATTCCACTAAAGAGGGAAGGTTCCCATCCTAGCTTGCTTTTTTTTGTTATACATAGTCGTGTTATGCATAGGCCAGTTTTTTCGCTTAGTTTCGTATTTTACCATTTTGGAAGAAGTAAATTAATACCAAATTATTATGTTAAAAATCGGGTCTATTTTATATAAAAATAACCAAGTTGTATAAGAGAATAGAAAAGTGAATAAAAAAAATTCAACACTTTTAAAAAAAATGTTTTAAATTGCAAAGTATTTTGAAAATCTCTAAATATACTTATTGATTTATTACTTTTAAAATAAGTAAATTAATAATAAATTTTCTGACGATTGCGACATTCTATAATATTCAATAACAAGGTAATATAATTAAATTATAATATGATATTTATTAGTTAAGTTAATATTTAATAATTTCAGTGATATATGCCGTCAACGCCAAAGAAGTTTTACTTCAATCGCGCAGGTTACACGCACACACTTTTTTATTACTAAGAAATATTTTTTAAATTGTTTTCCTAATATTTGGTAGTAATAAAAATGAGTGCACAAACACAAGGGTTTATCGACGCATCTGTCAGGTTCAAAGAACATTCGACCTTTATTCGACTCCATGCCAATAGGGATACAATAAATAATAAGTGTCAAAACAAAGCGATTATGAAAATAGATTTATATCGCGACTGAAACGATCAATATAAGATTAATATTATCATATATATGGATCAATGTCAATAAACAAAACAATTATTACTTATCATAAAAAAGTGGCGCTACTAAAGTTTTAAGACACGCTGGTTTCCTCACTATGGTTTTCATCGCCGTATACGAGTGTTAAATGCGCACATAGTCACAAAGTGGCAATTCCCAAATATTTATGGACTTCAGTATTTCGTGTTAACCAAGGCGCACCGCTCATATTTCGCAGTGTTTTGTTTTGTAGCCGCTGCAGGATTTCGATATTAGAGCGGCTTGCTGACCCCCAGAGCTGTATCCCATGGAACCATATTGGTTTTATTACAGTTTTGTAGATGAGAAGTTTATTGTCCAAACTAAGTGCGGCATTTCTACCTAATAGCCAGTTCATGCTACGAAGCCTACCAATAGCATGCGCCTTCTTGGCTTTTATATGGTCTTGCCAAGTCAAGCGTTTGTCCAGGTGCATGCCCAAATATTTAGCTGTAGTCCGTTTTGGCAAAACAGCTCCCTCCAGAGTCACCGGTGAGCACTCTTCTCTTCTTAGTGTGAACGTGACATGAACTGATTTCGCTGGGCTTGCCCGTATCCTCCACTTCTTTAACCATAATCCTATTTTGTCCAGGCATTTCTGTAGTTTTTCGGATGCTTCGTTGGGATTATTATTGCAGTAAAGGATTGCAGTGTCGTCTGCATAGGTTGCAATGACAACATCATCCGTACCTGGCATGTCGGCTGTAAAGATTGTATAAAGGAATGGACCCAGCACTGAGCCCTGAGGCACTCATGCTTCTATTTGGCAGATTGATGATTGATAATCTTCACATTTGACCCGGAACATACGGTTTTGCAGATAAGACTGCAGGAGAAGGTAGGCAGTATTTGGTAGGTTCAATTTCAGCTTACACAAGAGGCCCTTATGCCATACGCGATCAAAAGCCTGCTGTATATCGAGGAATACTGCTGAACAATACTCTTTTCTTTCTAGGGCTTGCCGTATTGTATGAGTAACACGATGTATTCGTTCCATTGTTCCATGTTGTGCACGAAAGCCAAATTGGTGGTCAGGTATTACTTCTTGTTCTTTGAGTACTGGTTGAAGGCGACTAATGACTTCTCAAATACTTTTGATAGCAAGGGGAGAAGACTAATAGGCCTGTATGATGAAATTCTGTTGGAGGTTTTCCAGGTTTCGGAACCATGTTTATAATCGACACCTTCCATAGTTTTGGGAAATATTACGAGATTCTTTTTCAACATATCTATTGTGTATAGAGACTAAACGTTAGATTTCTTTTTTTTTATTAAGTTAACTGCTTTAATCTGATGAGGAGTTGGTTATAAAGGAGCTTTCTTCCAAAAAACATGGGATTTAAAAGAGTGACGGAGAGGTTATTGAAAGTTTTTCGTCCGTTCTACGCCCTTGATTTTAATAATGGCAGTAAATGTAAATTTAGACAGATAAATTATTTTCTGACGTCATAATTAAATAAATGATATTTCGATTTGATCGTTTGGTTTTATATTTAAAAAAATAAGAATTTTAATGCAGCCTGAAAATATTGTTTTGGTGGAAGAACTAAGTTTTGGAACAACAAAACGTCGTGGGATCCGTTCTCAAGAATACCTTTTCCAAATGTTCGAGTAATCCACACCCTTATATTATGATACATAATATACCACGTATTTTTAAATATAATCATGTATTAAATCAATTATATATACCTATATTAAAACATACAAATGCACAAAAAAGAAGAACAATAAAAACAATAACTAACCTTAAAATATAATAACTAAAATAATATACATTGAAAAAAAAATAACTAACCTTAACATAAACTAAAATATATTATTAAAACAAGTCCCTTTAGGCAAGGTTCCGAAGATACTGGCAGCGTTCCCCCTTTGAATCACTAGACTTATTCTTTGTCCGAGGTAGCTGCCAGATCTTCGGTCTCCTGTGATGTCGACTAACCTTTTTGATATGTCTTTAAAAAGCCTTAAACCGCTAGGACCCCACGGACCAAGGGTCTCGACACCGAATGGGACAAAATCATATTCTGAGCCTAGACCCCTGTATTTGCATGCTTTAGTTTTTTCAGCCGCTTCACAAGCCGCACCAGCTCTGTAGTTGGTTCCATCTAGATAAAACAAATATAATCTGTAAAAAATGTAAACAAATCCGTACAACAGATAGGTTATCTTACAATCTAAAGATTTCCACTATGTATAGTATATATTGAATTAAGGCGGAAATGTGTAGTTATAGTAGGGAAAATGTATCGATTAAGTGTGGTTCTCAGGTGAGTGAATAATTTTATTATTATTAGTGTTTTAAAATAGAACACAAAAACAGAGCGTCTTCTTTAATGGACACTGCAAGTACTGTTATGGGATACGCTTTTGTTAAGATCGTTATTAGTTAGAGTTCCTTATATGTATGTTAAATTATTTGTCTTTATTAATTAGTAATCATAACAATCAAATATACAGTATTTACAATTTTATTAACCTTAAGTAATAATAAAAATGATTAAAAAGAAAATTAAAATAAATTTTTAAAGTTTGGTCCCTGTGGCAGTGTACCTTTAACGCTGCATTTTCTTGCGATACTTATTCGTTATTTAATAATTTCAAGTAAGGGTTAGATTGTAATGTACACTATCTCAGTGAACAGACAATTTTCTATAAACTATACATGATTTTTTTTTTGATAAAAGCTTGTCAACACTCGGCACACTGATACATTGGCAAAAAAAAAACACAATACACAATGTTTAATGTGACAAGCACTTATACGCAAACATGACATACACGAAGAGATAATACAATAATTAAACAAAACAATTAAAACTAAACGAAAATCGATTTCAAACTGTGGACCCCGCAACTATGGATATCCAGACCAAAGTCGTTAATCAGAATGCTCAATCTGGAAATCGGTGAGCTTTGACCAAAATGCGTTCTTCGGAAAGGAATGTTGGAATGTTTACAAAAATATGTTAAGAAATTCCGATGACAGATTTTGGTGGCAGTATCGATTTATCATACAATTTTTATTTCTTTTCACAATTAGCTTGCTGGTAGCAGCGTGTGTTGCGGAGCGAAAATTTCCGCCAGGATTCAAATTCGGGGCTGCAACAGCGGCCTATCAGGTGGAAGGTGCTTGGAATGTTAGTGGTAAGTATATTTCAATAAAATATAATAATCTTGTGTTTTGTAGAAATACAGCCTTGCGATTCTGTAAGTCACTTTGTGAGAGTTCGAAAAGTGAGTTACAGAATCGCAAGGCAGGAGATATTTTTGTTGGTGATATATTTTCGACCTGTTTCAGTTTACTGACACATTATTCATCGTAAAAACTTGTCTAACACACAATTAGATCAAGAATATGCTGTACAAAACGCGTTTAATTTACTAACAGAATGTATTTATGGTTTATTCCATAGACAAATCACCAAGTATATGGGACACATTCACCCATGAAAATCCAGATTTCATCGCCGACAAATCGAATGGTGATGTGGCCTGTGACTCGTACCGCCTGTGGGAAACAGATATAGCCGTAGCCAAGGACATGGGCCTGCATTTTTACAGGTGAACTTTTACTTACGATATAAATTTAAAATATTGAGCAATGTTAGTCTATGAACTTAATCAAACCTATATGTCAAGGCTTTCAGATTCCCGGAGTGTATTAACTTGCGTTTCTTCGCAACGATTTTTCTAAAAGATATCTCATTAGGTGGTCCTGGTAGTTTATTTACTTTAGTGAGTAATACAGGGTTATTGGTAATTCGACGTTTCACGTAAATACATTGTAATCTCTTAGAATCTTTACATTCTGAGGAAGTTAATAAGTGTACAGTATTCGCAATACTCAAAAGCAGTATTTTTTAGATTCTCAATATCGTGGCCCCGATTGCTACCCAACGGTTATTCCAATTACGTAAGCGAAGATGGGAAGCGATATTACAACAATTTGATAAACGGTCTTATTGAGAATGGGATTGAACCAGTTGTCACCTTATACCATTGGGACCTACCACAAAAATTGCAAGACTTGGGTAATTATTACATTAAGTATTTCCTTTTTTTGTACTTTGGGTGAGGATCAGGTGAGGTCATACTTCCTCCATACTTTAACTCTTTTTAAAAGGGTAGATATAATAGTAATAACCTACTTAAAAAATCGGTGTTAGATTACGTTGAGGCAGAATTCGTAATTCCATCCGTATCATCTCGACGTTCGTCGTTCCACAACTGAGCGTTTTCTAAGGCAGTTTTTGCCGGGCACCACCACTATGTGGAACCAGCTGCCTACTCAAGTATTTCCGAAACAATTCGACTTTGGATCATTCAAAAAAAGAGCGTATCAATTCTTAATAGGCCGGCGACGCACTCGCGAGCCCTCTGGCATTGAGTGTCCATGTCACTGGACATCAGGTGAGCCTCCTGCCCGTTTGCCCCGTTCTATAAAAAAAATGTGGTTAGTAACTTTTGGAGGAAAGGAACCCCGACACAATGGTGGAGGTGCGAAAACACGTCTTGTTAAAACACAGTGAAGGACAACATCGTGAGAAAACAAAATTTTTTGGACTAAAAAATCGATGCATCTGCGCTTGGCTTTGCCTATTATTAGAGACTATTTGAATATAAAGACATTGGCTTATTATAGAGTATGTCTCTCTCTTTAGGTGGTTGGACTAATCCTGAACTAGCAAGATTGTTTGAGGATTACGCGAAAGTCGCCTTCGGTCTTTTTGGAGATCGGGTTAAGACTTGGATAACCTTTAACGAGCCGGTTATCATCTGTGATGCTGCTTATGAAACTGGAAGAATGGCACCCGGCATTGTTCTACCTGGAATAGGAACTTATATATGTGCTAAGGTTGTGGTGCTGGCTCATGCGAGAGCTTACAGGCTGTACGATACGAAGTTTAGAGCTAAGTACCAGGGTAAGTGAAACCTTTTTGATAGAGAAACTTAATCAATATAATGTCAATCTTTTAACTCAAGTACTTGACTTCGCTTTCAGTTAAAGATTTAGTTTTAATTAACACGGTCTGAGAACTTTAGTTAAACCGGCGCACTTAGGCCTTTATATTTTATGAATAAGGAGATATATTTGTAAATATGACCAAATAAATGCAAGGTTCTACAATTTAGTTTTCTACCTATATTTTAGTAAAACTTTGGCAAATCAAATCTAATATGATATTGTATAAAAACGGACTCTTTAGCCAAAATTATTTTGTAACAAAATGGCTGTGTAGTATATCAGTTAGTAAGCTTATTTATTTCGTCGTTATGTTTTATATTCACACTGCATAGCTATTGAAGTGGCGTGAAAAGTTCAATGGTTACGCTCTAAGACTTTAGAAGGAAATAATAATTTTATCATTGATCTGTTTCAGGAAAGGTTGGTCTCACGGACCAACACCTCTGGTGCGAACCAAAGAACTCTGACGAGGTAGAGAATGCAGAGCTTATGCGGAACTTACTTGTAAGTACAAAATAGCTATTTATTTTTTACAGCTTAATAGGTGAAGGAAAACTATGTTTACCGCTACGGTAAACCCAAAAATAATTATGAAATTCATTATTTTAACTAGAAATAGCAGAAATAAATTATCATATATCCATAAAATTATTATAATTCAACTTAGGGTCCTTCAAGAAAAGAGCGTACCAATTCTTGAAAGGCCGGCAACGCACTCGCGAGCCCTCTGGCATTGAGAGTGTCCATGGGTGGCGGTATCACTTAACATCAGATGAGCCTCCTGCCCGTTTGCTGTTTCCTGTTCTATAGTAAAAAAAACCATTTAAATTGAGTATATCAGGTCAATTTTATTATCGGATAAATTCTAGATATGTATGTAAAGGCACTGATCACCCTCGGTATATAATCGAAAACTTTATGGAAAATTCGAATTGTTTAACGAATAAAGAGTAAAAAGCCTTAGAAATTTGTCTTTTGGTTTTAATTTTAACGAGTAGACAACTGCCTTGCGATTCTATAACTCACTTTTTGAACTCTCACAGCAGTTTTCGCAGCGGCGGTCGCGCTCAAATCAGTCGTGAAGCAGTCATTCTACGATTTGGCATACTGATAAACAATAAACTACAAGCTTCCTCCTTATCATATAACCGCTGTGAGAGTTTGAAAAGTGAGTTACAGAATCGCAAGGCTGTACTATTGGCAATATGCTCTATCAGTTTAGATGCTCTCGATTCAATACTTTATACATTCACTAACTATCTTAAGCAACCTCTTCTAAATCTGTCTTATGCCCAAACCGAAGTTATGCTTCTTGTGCAAACAGTACAATAATAATAATAATTTATTACTAGAATATGGTACAAAAATGTGTGAGGTGGTACAATCGTGAGTTTGCATATTCTGCCACACACAATGGCGCGCTACTTTGTCTTTAAAGAAATTTTACATTATAAGTCATATGAATTAGTCAATTCTTATATTATTTGTATTGTACATATCATATCATACATTACATTACAACTACAGTGTCTCACGCAAATAATCATTTATTGAATAATACATTTTTTCCAAAAGTAATACACCAAGTCGATTTTTAAAAACTCTAGACGGAAGATCTTTTAAGTAAGTTTTAGAAAGTACTAATGTTCTGTAATCAGTATGTCAAATGGAATAGACTAGCTGCCCACGACACAGGGAATCCTAGTGAACTTTCTCCTTTTCCTTTACATCTTTTTTATTATGTGTAATTCAAATTAAATTCTTAATTTCTTTCTTGTTACACAAACCTTGCAGGCATTATATGCTTATCCTATATACTCGAAGACTGGTGGGTGGCCTCCTAGTGTTGAGAAACTAATAGCTGAGAAAAGTGAAAAAGAAGGATACAGTCGATCCCGCTTGCCCACATTCACCCAGGAAGAAATTGAATTAATTAAAGGTAAGCAGCAGAAAAGACATACTAAGTAGGTCAAATGGAAAATCATAGTTTCGGAACCACAAGTAAGTACTAGGAGAGAAGAAGAGTAAAATAATTGTGGAAAGGCAGATATAATAAATGAAGTTATGATTAATAAATGAATGGAGGATAAGCGTGGATGGACAAAAATAATGTTTTTTTTAAATTTGTATTAACGAAAATACAGTGCAAGAGCTATTGCTCCGTGTATATAATGCCATCAAAAACATAGCTTGTAAAAAAACACCAAGGCTCGCAAAAAAGTTCTTTCACCGTTCAGGTTTCCAATTTTATCCGGTACAAAGTAGAGGCTCGAAAATGAATGGTACTGGTTGAAGTGAAACTGATGTATATCGCTGTGAACAAGAGAATATATTTACAGGTACATATGACTTTTATGGACTGAACTACTACACTTCGCGAATTGTGGAGACGGCTCAGCCAGGCCAATACCTCTACTGGCCAATGACTGGCAGCTCGGAATTCGGTTTGGCATTATCGCCTGACCCTAGCTGGACGAATGGTCATGACTGGCTGATTGTAAGTTTGATATATCAAGTAAGACATGATTGTTTAAAAGAGCTGATTTGCTGTTTTAAAAGAGTACCGAGAGTTTTTTACGCCGGCTTTTTCTCTCGGCCTACACCCTCTGTCTTCTTTGCCGATGAGTAGGGATGCCTTCAAACTTAATGACGTGGAATAAGTGATACACGTATCTTATGTTCCATAATAAACATATTTTATTTTATTTATTTATTTATTTTTTTATTTAAAAAAACGTGTGTGTACTTATTAGTTAGAAGTTATACTTCTTTGGCGAAATAATTTTCTTCGGGCATTTTAGGGACATTTTCCTCTTCGATATGCATTTTTCTTGTCATGAAATATCATAAAAATCATCTTGTAAAATATTACAATAAACAATATGTTTTTTATCACGGGTTTTCACGTATAGAACTCATTATTTTGGTTTAAATAAACACGACTCGACACGACGGTTTTTTGTGACGGTGTGCGCACGCATCGTAAAAATTTACTCTCATCATTTTTCCCTAACATCTTCGTTACAATATTATGATGACGCCGGACATGGTCACCTAAAATGCCATAGTCGCTTTATTCACTTTTCTAAGTACGACAGAAACGACATACACATTCATACTTATAATTTTACTTTAAAATTGTTATTATTTAAGTATATTTATTTTGTGACTATTGTCATTACCTTTCAAAAACACATCGATTATGGATTATTGAAGAATAACGGCATTAAATGTCGAGGTTTTAGAGGGTTTTGGGAAGAAATGTCGCCGCTTTAATACCGCCATTTCACGGATATGCCCAATGAAGTATGATTGTTTAATCAAACTGCATTCTCTAGTACTAGCAGAACTTTGTATCTTCAATGTTAATTTCCTATTGCAGAGCTTCCCTCCAGGTATTCGTCGTCAGTTGCATTGGCTGAAGCAGCAGTTCGGTGATATTGAATTCAAGATTATGGAGAATGGGTACTCCACAGCCGAACCCGTTATGTATGATGAGGAAAGAGTAAACTACTACAAGGACCATTTGGAACAGGTAAGTTCTTGTGGTAAAAAACTCATTTCTTGCAACTTCTCTGTTCTTCTCGGCAGGTTTTGGTAAAATTGGAAAAAAAAACAATTTGCCCAGTTCTAACGATTTAATAAAAAGATGATTTGTTAAACCTTTAAACGTTTTTCAATTGTTCTTGTATGTATTTGCTCTAAGTGTCGCACCATTTTCATTGCTAACAATAAATAAAGAAAATAAAAATAATAATTTAGAATTTATTCGGTCCCTAAATTTTTTATATTTTTAGACAAAATTGTTTGGTTTTATTTTTTTTATTATGATAAAAACACATACACTTAATTTTCACCCCTCTACGATCAATCCCTATTTTTTATTATAGTAGATAGTAATTTTTATTGAACTAAAAATGTATTCCAAGAAATAATAAACATGATTGCTAGAAGTAATAAATTGAAACTCATGAAGGAGTATTAAAAATCGTTATATAGGTTCATTCAAATTCCTTTCTTCTTTTTTGACGTTCATAAGTGTATATTGTGTTATCTATGAATAAATGATTTTGACTTTTGACTTTCAAGCGGCGGTTGAACAGGCATCCCCTGGACAGAAGTACTCTTCAATTCGGCCCATCTCACTTAACATCGAAGGGAATTCTGGCCAAACGTCTGCCCAGTTCTATATAAAAAAAATTGGTTGTCTGTAAAGTCGGTTTACTGACGGTAGTTGAACGTGACAACGTCATAAGAAAATACTGATGGAATGGTTGCATTTTTCAAAAGAAAATTTTAATTTTATTTGTTTGATATATATTTTGTATGGATATTGAGAAGGAGGTAAATGGAAATCACAATTGAATTGAAGTTACATTTAATTTTGTACGCATAAATAGAATTATGTCAATTTTTTAACGAACGAACGCTGTCGAACGCGGAGGCCGATTGTGCCTCTTTGTCGCTCGTTCCGCGCTCTCGCTTGCACTTCAAGCCTTAAATGGAACGCCTCAGAGATAACGCCGCATGAGTCATGTTTTGTCGTGCAGCCGGCTCCATCAAATTATAAGACGTTTGCACGTCAAAAATCCGCCGTATATTTTTTCTCATGTATACATTTTTACCTGCGGAGAATGCGAACGTATTACCTCAACATGAAATGACAGAAACTTTATAAATTAGCTTGACTACTTTTTATGTTTTTAGGTGCTTCTTGCTATAAACGAGGATAAGGTCAACGTTACGGCCTACACTGCGTGGTCCCTTATTGACAACTTTGAGTGGATTAATGGATACACGTAAGAAAGTTGAACTATTTCTTTTTACGCGATAACTTCACATTAAATAATATTATTTTTAGATTTTATTGATGCAATTTAGTTTCTAGCGCTTTTTAGCAATCAGGAAAAATATTTTGTTTAAATTAAATTTAGATTCCAAATAGCTTTTAAATGTGTCCTTATTACATATCTTAATATGTAAAATTCTCGTGTCACAATGTTCGTTCCCATACTCCTCAGAAACGGCTCGACCGATTCTTATGAATTTTTTTAATGCATATTCAGTGAGAATCAGCTACTATCTTCCAAACCCCTAAGTGATAAGGGGTGTCCACCCCTAAAAAATATTTATATGTTTTTGGATAAATATTTTGTTTTTTATGTGGCATTAAAAATACATACAACCCTAAATTTCCACCCCTCTACGATCAACCCCTATTTTTTATTTGTTAATTAAAAACTTATGACTTGAACTCTGAGGTTGTATGTTGATAAAAATTCATAGAAAAACCTAAAAAGTTTTAAAAAGGTAGGCTATGTAAAATCACATGAAGGAGAAACGAAGTTCGCGGGGTATTAATTTTATAAATAAAAGAGATCCTTAAAAACACAAATCATTAACTTAGAGTTAATTTATCTACGAGATGTCGTTTTCAACAATTTGTATGTTTTTCAACTTACTCCTTTGTACAAAGTGTATCTACATTGTATATAGAAGTGAATCAGGGCTTTAGAACTCTGAAATAAATCTATTCCTACTATACGAGTACGCTGCTAATTTTTAACTGTATTGCAGGTCAAGATTCGGCTTAGTGAACGTTGACTTCAACGATCCAGATCGCAAGCGCACCCCTAGAGCCTCCGCCCACTATTACGCGGCTGTGATAAAGAGCCACTCCCTTGACCTTCCTCATCATTCGCGTCGATTTTTGAAAATTCTGTTTGACAAAATTATCACGTGACCCGAAATGGAAAATTGGTCATATACCAACTACTACTGCTAACTATTGACTTGTAATTCTTTTGTCTCTGTAATAAGCTGAAATTGATGATAAATGATTTTACTTAATTAAATTATATCAATTGTTATAAAATAAATAATTCTAAATTGTATTTATTGTTTTAATAACACACGTAAAATCCATTTTCTCTGTTTAACCTATGCTTATAATCCGTATTGATTGCTTTTTATGAACTATTGAAATATTCATACGATAATTCTATACGCAACATATGTAAATAATAATAGTTGCCTTGAAAGTGGTATTTATGATGGATGAAAGAAAACTGCAAAATATGTTTATTACAAATAAAAGCAATCAAATTATTAACTATGTGATATTATAAACAAATAAAATAAAAATAAAAAAGCCTTTTATTTCTTGCTAAATGATATACAAAATAACACAGGTTTACTAAAAAAAAAAGAGAAATTAAAATAAAAAAAAATAAAAAGTTAAAAATATACATTAGTGTGCATGATTAGATAGGTAGGTACTTTATTAATTTCTTTTCTTCAGGTGCTTTTATATTTATGGGTGCAAGAACCCCTCAGCGGAGAGTAAAGGCCTCCTCCAAAGATGACCATTTTTCCCTGTCTTCGGCTACTCGAGTGTAAAAAAGAGTTTTAGTATTGTATACATAGCGAGTATAAAGTGTTGTGGTAATTGTTGTTTATGGTATTTGAAAAGAGCATCGTTTCCTTTGGAGGGTTATGGTCTTGATCTTCCACGGTAACCAACCGGCTTAGATGATGTTGTTTGGTACAGTTCGTTTCTAATATGTTTTCCGTGAGAGAGGGCGGTAATTGCTATTGTTAATTATTTTCATTTGTTTGATCGTTTGGTTGATTGTTGTGGTTTTTGGTAGTTAAGAATCCGAGTATTCCTAGTTTAATAACTCCCTCTGATAGGCTCGACGATCTTTGTAAACCTGATTGGGTTTGAGTTTTGTTCTTTTTATGTTCTTGTTGATTTGGCTCTGAATGCGGAAGATCTCTGTAGTTTGGTGATGTTGATAGAGTTCTTTTCTTGTTGCCTATTGTTGTTTCATTTTTGGAGTGTATTATTAGTTTTTATTCTTAATTTTGTATTCTTAATAGAGGCGGAGTTCCCTTTTTCAATCCATCCAAAGTCCATCGGTGCACAGCCAGGGATCGAACTTACGACCTCAGGTATGAGAGTCGCACGCTGAAGCCACTAGGCTATTCTCTGTCTAATTCTGACATCAGATGGTAAAAAAAATTGAATCAAAATAAAAAAAAGAAACGTAACAATATTTTCTCCTCAAACACAAATTAAAATTGAAAAAGTAATGTAATTTTCTTTCATTTCATTTCCAACACGGCAGATACTGAAAAGGAAGCGGTAGTAAAACTACAAAAAGCCATAAATACTGTTGGCTTGTGGACCAAAAAATGGCGGATACGATTAAATCAGTCTAAATCAGTTCACATAAACTTTACCAACAAAACATCAAATTACCAGCCAGTATATATTGATAACGCCAAAGTGCCGTTCCAAAATTCAGCTAAGTACCTAGGTATGACGCTGGATACCAAACTCCGATGGAAGGTCCATGTTAAAAAGAAGCGTGAAGAGTTGGATCTCCGTTACACTAAATTGTACTGGTTGCTCGGAAGGCACTCCGCGCTATCAGTTCAAAATAAATTATTGATTTACAAACAAGTCCTGACACCTGTATGGACTTATGGTTGCCAGCTGTGGGGCTGTACCAGTAATAGTAACATCCAAGTAATCCAACGATTGCAAAACAAAGTGCTCAGGGGAATAGTCAATGCTCCCTGGTATATTCGCAATAACGACCTCCATCGGGACCTTAATGTAGAGGACGTCGCCACAATAATAAAAAAGACTGCTGGAGCCCACGAACATAGGCTCCACCATCACGTGAATGTCGAGGCTATTCAACTCCTTGACACCACGGGCCTAGTGAGAAGATTGAAAAGGACAAAACCGTTTGAACTAGTGAATTAGTGTTAGTGCACGTTAGTATTAAGTGCTAAACAGTGATTGAATAAAATAGAACACAAGAACAAAGTGTCTTCCCTTTAATAGAGACTGTAAGTAGTGTTATTGGACACTTTCTTATGTTAAATATCCTTTGTAATAAATTAGGTTAGACTTAAATTACTTATTAGTCTTAAGTTAGGCTAGATTGTAATGTTCCATGATGTCTTAGTAAAGACACATGTATATTAAAACAAAAAAAATTTCCAACACTAACTTAGTTATCATTCAAGCTGCACTTCTTTGGTCAATCACAGATTAGTTTTACTTCCACAACAATTTTATATAACTAATTCTAAAGCTGTGAGTTACTTTCAACAAAACATCAATTTACATTCACCAAAACACTGTTTGTTTACATTCGACAACAAACAAATATAGTGGCACAATTTGACGGTTTTACTTCGATAGATTACAATCTACCGAATAATAATATGTTAAATTGTAAGCAGTACGTTGAGGTTCACAATTTTTCGACAGTTCACAACCTCGCGAGATAGATTACAATCTAACGGTATTTACAATTTTACTGTGACATATACATAGCATAGCCTAATTCAAGACTAATAAGTAAATTGATATTTAACATTATAAAGTGTCCAATAACACTACTTACAGAGTCTATTAAAGGGAAGACACTCCGTTCTTGTGTACAATTTTTTTCCAATTACCACTCACGCTAATTCATAATTCGAATGCTTTTGTCCATTTCAATCTTGACACTAGGCCCGTGATGTCAAAAAGTTAAATAAAACGCATATCTATATCTATATCTATATATATACACTTATGGACACATCTATTGGCCCACCTTCCATTTTCAGTTTCTTTTGGTCCTACCTAAAAATTTATATTAGGTCGAGTAAAAGTTTTTATGCAGTTTTGAACCTGGCACATTCATAATTGCATTCAATATTTTTTTTTAAATTCGAACACAGAATTTAAAGAAACAAAAGACAATTTGGAGCCTGCTCATTGATATCAAACAATCGAATACTAAAAAAACTTGATTAAATTGGTTTAGTTGGATTTAATACTTGAAAGTGTGATTTTTCTCTTTGGTTTTGCAACAAACATTACTTATTCTTAACATTAAGATGAGGTTCTATCAATAATCTATGGATACTTCGCCTGAAGTCGCCGCCCAAGCTGTGGCACTTATCCGGGCCGGACACAGCCAAAGAAATGTGAGTGATCAACTTAATTTAAGTCGATCTGCGGTCCGAAGCGTTTATCGGAGATACCTAGAGACTGGCGACTTTGTTCGTCGCCAAGGAAGGCCACGATTTCGGGTCACAACTGAAAGGCAGGATCGATTCATCGTGACGACCAGCTTGAGAAATCGTCACCTTACCTCCATTGAGATACAAAACCAACTTCGCGACTTCCATGGAGTAAATGTGAGCGCTCGAACTGTTCGGAGAAGATTAAAAGAACGCGATATGGTACCACACAAGCCAGCTAATGGCCCAAAACTAACGCGAGCCCACCGAATAGCGCGCCTTCATTTCGCGCGCTCACACTGAAATTGGACTCAGCAGCATTGGAACGGTGTACTCTTTTCTGATGAGTCTAAAATTGCATTACATGGCAATGATGGAAGGAAGAAGGTCTACCGACGTAAGGGAGAGCGTTTTGCACAATGCTGCTTTGAAGAGAGGGTTGCTTATGGCGGTGGCTCATGGACTGTCTGGGGCGGTATATCCGCGAGCGGCAAAACTCAACTTGAGCTTGTTACGGGACCACGGCTGCCAACATTAAATGCTGAAAGGTACATTCTTGAGTGCTTAGAACCTCACGTGATGCCATACGCGGTCTATGTGGGCCCAAATTTCCTTTTTATGCATGATAATGCAAGAGCCCATACGGCCGGCATCGTCAGAGAATATCTTCGGGATGTGAACATCGCAGTTATGGACTGGCCAGCCAGCAGCCCAGATATGAACCCCATTGAGCACATGTGGGACGACCTAAAAAGACGTGTTAGGGCTCGTCAGCCAGTTGCCCAGACGATGCAGGAATTGAAAACTGCCATAGAAGAGGAATGGGAGATGAACCCTCAAAATTTCATAGAACGGTTGATAAACTCTATGCCTAATCGTATGAGAGCTGTCGTAGATGCCCATGGAGGCAACACGCGTTATTAAATTAAACCTTTATTTGATAAAACACGTTTTTTATTCAAAAATCAACTGACTTCATCAAGGCGCCTACCCGACTTGTTAGGCGTATCTCCATGTGGTGTGGTATTCTAAATTCAAATTTAAAACAATACGATCGAAAAAGATGGTAAAATGTATCAGGTTCAAAACTGCATAAAAAAATTTACTCGACCTAATATAAATTTTTAGTTAGGACCAAAAGAAACTGAAAATGCAAGGTGGGCCAATAGATGTGTCCAGAAGTGTATAATAAAACTAAGTCGATAAAATGTGCGTGCCGATAAAACTTAAAAAGTAGTCCCGACACGATAAAGGGACTTATGTGGTGTGATAGCCCTTTATCCCCCCTCGAACAAAAGTTCCCGTTTTAATCTAAAGGGCATGTTTTTAAAGATATAAGGGACTTTCCGACCCTTCAACTTGGAAATTAAGTGCAGTGGCGCCATCTGTTATCGAATATTTGAACTTCGTTCAAGACAACTATGGAGGCTATACACTCCAATAGTCATAGTGTATAGTCTCCATAGTTGTGAGCCATTGCAGCATGTGTAGTAGTGGCGTGAAATTTAAAATTCCAATTTCAATAAAATCTTAAATTTCATTTGTTACTATAATAAAGTTGTTAAATTTTGTGAATTTATACGTCATTATTTAACGAATATTTTGGAGTTAAAGCGACATAATTTTAGTTATCCAAATTAGTTCTCAAAACATTAAAAAATTTAGGTTTTTAAATTTCGCGCTTTTACTACAAATGCTACCGCTATAGAACCTTTTATTATGGCGGACGATAATGACCAGAATACTCTAGAAGGTGTGAGAGAGAAAATATTTTCAAATTTTCTCGAATATTCTAGAGCCTAGCTCTCTGAATATATAAGAGCCCGGTGTCGCTCACCAGAGTTAGTTTAATTTGAACAGCGAAACGAGCGATTTCAAAACGAAAAGAATAATAAAACAAGCTAAAATTATCATCTGGGATGAATGCACCATGGCCCATAAAAAATTTATAGAAGCCATGGACAGAACATTACAAGAATTGCGAAAAAACTCTGAAATAATGGGAGGAGCTCTACTCATACTCTCAGGAGATTTTCGACAAACACTTCCAGTTATTCCCAAGTCAACATCAGCAGACGAGATCAATGCATGCTTGAAAAAATTACATCTCTGGCCACAAGTACAAATACTGCAATTAACAAAAAACATGAGAGTTGAATTATCAAGAGATGAAACAACAGCACAATTTGCTAAAATACTTTTACAAATCGGCGAAGGTACATATCCTACTGACCAAACGACCGGCCTCATTGAACTTAACAGTGATTTCTGTAATATAGCCACTACTGAAGACGAACTAATCGACAAAATTTATCCAAATATTATTCAGAACTATACTAATGCAGAGTGGTTATTTCAAAGAGCAATTTTGGCCACTAAAAATAATATTGTTGACGATATCAATTTTAATATTCTAAAGAAAATACCTGATGAAGAGAAAATATATAAATCGATCGACACGATGGTATCCATTGACGAAAAGTGTCAACTTCCCCACTGAATTTCTAAACTCTTTACAAGTACCAGGAATGCCATTACACTGCCTTCGTCTGAAAATTGGAACTCCAATCATACTACTCAGAAATCTCAACTCCCCAAAATTATGTAATGGAACTAGAATGATCGTAAAACAGCTATCGAATAATATCATTGAAGCTGAACTTATTTCTGGAAAGACCAAAGGACAGACAGTATTTATACAGTAGAACCTCGATAAGATAAAGTCCAAGGGAAGCACAAAATATTTTATGTTATAGAGGTTTTAAGTTATCAAGGTTATATGTCAGGTAAAGGTTAATATAGAGGTATGTACATGTTTCTATGTACCCTTCCTCCCATTTTTACTTGAATGCATCAGAAGGATGGAAAATTAAATATGTAATCATATTTATTCACATTACTTACATTACATAAAAATAAAACAACAACTAAAGGTTTAGTCTACTTAAAAAAATCTGTGATTTTCTTTTGTTTTAAAAAATTCACTGTTTCTAAATCGATTTGATTTTCAATGACAAATAGAGAGGAGAATACATTAACACATTAACTTATGATGCAAGTAAGTCGTTGTCACAAAGCTAACCGCCGCAAAGCTTTGAAGAATTTAGATAAAGCAAACAATAGGTAATATTGTATTGTTTACGTTAACAATACATTAGTAAACACGTGCAAGCAATAAATACCGAAACCATTTGTTTTGACACTCTTATAAAATTACTCATTCACAAACAATTTTATGTTATAGAGGTTGTGGAAACATTTCTTTTAGTTACTGAGGGCCTATACAGGGATTATTTATTTACGTTATAGAGGTTGCGTATTTTAAGTTATAGAGGTTTTGGGCTCTGATGGGAAGGGAACATAGTATTTTTTGAAGTAACTGAGGTTTTTATGTTACCGAGGTTTACGTTATCGAGGTTCTACTGTACCTAGAATACCTCTGATCTCTTCGGAATTGCCATTTCAATTTAAAAGACTGCAGTTTCCAATAAAATTAGCCTTTAGTTTTACAATTAACAAAGCGCAAGGACAAACTTTAAAATATTGTGGCATTAACCTCAAAGAATCCTGCTTCTCTCACGGTCAGCTATATGTAGCTTGCTCAAGAGTAGGAAATCCGAAAATTTTTTGTATATATACTCCGGACAATAAATGAAAAATGTTGTTTATAAACAAGTATTGTAAATAATGAGAAAACGTTTTCAATAAACTTTTTTTTTACTTTTTACGTCATAGTTTATTTTTTTATTTCGACTCTACCACGTCATCTCATATCAACTCCCGGGCGAAGCCGGGTTTTTTAGCTAGTTTATAATAATAAGCCATCTTGGGCTCAAATTCCATTTGTTTCACAATATTTTTCTTTATAGACAAGTACCTCCGGATGTTTGCCTTCACAACAGTGTATTTATTGCGTACATAAAAAAATTGTTGCACTGCCGAGATGGACACTTAATCTAATCACTTCTCATATAAACCGCAATAAATCAAAATAAACTTTACTTATATGTATTACGTTTCTACTTTATAGCAGAGCGGGTAGATTGCCTCCCAGATGAAGAAATTTCCCTTTTTTCCGTTCAGTGTAATATTGATTTTACATACGAGTATATAAAAGAAAAGATGCATACAAGTATTCGAATCCCGTCAATGAATCTCAACAAACAGGCTTAAATATGATACCTAAGTATTTTTTTTTCTAATATTTGGTAGCAATAAAAATGAGTGCAACAACATCCCACCTTTATTCGACTTCATGCCAAAACGGATACAAGTTAAGTGTCAAAACAAAGCCATTATGAAAATAGATTTATATCGCGACTGAAAGGATTAATATTATCATTTCTATATGGATCAATGTCAATAAAGAAAACAATTGTTACTTATCATAAAAAAGTGGCGTTACTAAAGTTTAAAGACACGCTGGTTTCCTCACAATGCTTTTCATCACCGTATGCGAGTGTTAAATGCGCACATAGTCACAAAGTCCTTTGGTGCACAGCTGGGGTTGGCTATGAACTTAGGGATGAGAGTCATACGTTGAAGAGAGTTTTTTACTAACATTCCTTTAAATACAACCAGCGTTTTAAATTCTTCACCATCAGCCGCCCTTTTATTATTGAAAAAGAATGTTCCTGTATGCAATCATAAGTTTGTATTTAGCCGCATTAGCTGCAATGACATTATAAAAACATTTAAACAGCTAAAAATAAAAAAAAATAAAGATCTTTGGGGTGTATCTGTTTTCATTTTACAATCAGTAATCAATACTATCAGTTCAGAGTTGGCTATAATATTTAATGAATGTATAGATTGTGGAGTCTTTCCAGACCAGATGAAGATAAGTAAAATCACACCGTTATTCAAAACGGGCAGCACTTCGGACCCCACAAATTTTAGACCCATATCTGTGCTGCCGGCTTTGAGTAAAATCTTTGAAAAAATCATTCTTGAACAATTATTGACACATTTTAATAATAATAAAATTATGCATAGCCAGCAGTATGGTTTTACAAGAGGTCGCTCCACAGCAGATGCTGGCATTCAATTAATTTCCGAGATTTTAAATGCTTGGGAAAGTTCTCATGATGCCATTGGAGTTTTTTGCGACTTATCAAAGGCTTTTGACTGTGTCCATCACGAAATCCTAATCAAGAAACTTCAACACTATGGCATTGGCGAAAGGGCGCTAAATCTTGTGGAATCATACCTGAGCGATAGAATTCAAAAGGTAAATGTAAATGGAGCTATATCACAGGGATCCTCTGTTACTATGGGAGTACCGCAGGGCTCCATACTTGGTCCCTTCTTATTCCTTGTCTATATAAATGACCTGCCATTTCTTGTAAAGGAGCTTCACGAGATAGTACTGTTTGCTGATGACACTTCGCTTTTATTTAAAGTGAAACGACAAAATCCATCACTTGATAACGTAAACAGTGCCATCTCCAGTGTAGTTCACTGGTTTAATACAAATAATCTTAAGTTAAACGAAAAGAAGACAAAATGTGTTAAATTTGTAACTACAAATGTAAAAAGTAGTCATTCTCAAATAATAATTAAAGACGAGGAAATAGACTTTGTTGATAATGCGGTGTTCTTGGGAATTACTTTAGATAGTAAACTCCAGTGGGGCCGACACATAGAAGGTCTTTCGAATAGGCTAAGTTCCGCAGCTTTCGCAGTTAAAAAGATACGCGATCTTACGGATGAGAACACAGCAAAGCGTGTTTATTTCAGCTATTTTCATAGTATAATGTCATATGGTGTTATTTTGTGGGGTAATGCAGCTGACATTAAATCGATATTTGTAGTGCAAAAGCGGGCTATAAGAGCGATCTGTGGGTTGTCCCCACGGGAGTCGGTCCGAAGCAAATTTAAGGAATTACATATTTTGACTCTGGCAAGTCAATACATTTATGAGAATATTTTATATGTGCGGAAAAATATAGATATCTGTAAAAAGAATACTAGCTTCCATAATTATAGTACTCGTAATAAAGACAAAATTAGCGCACCAACCAGAAGGCTGCATAAAACGAGTAATTCTTTCCAAGGCAATTGTATACGTTTTTTCAACAAAATCCCTAGTGAGATACAAGCGTTGTCAATAAATAAATTTAAATCGTACATTAAAGTAAAACTGCTTGCTAAGGCTTATTATAATATAAATGAATATTTAAACGATCCTAGTGCTTGGATATGAGTTGCTCCAGTATATATTATAGGTAACACGACTGAATCTCTCGGCTGCATTTCCAGACTCTGGGCGATCGTCAACATCCACGACTGTTTTAATGTAAAGTGGGAACAAACCGTGATCCATGTGGTATCCAATTATTTCAGTATTATTATTATTTTCTTATGTAGCCAAGTCCACATTTCAAGGATCGTCATGCTCGCTTAAATGTCATTGCTTGTGGCGGCGTCCATGCGTCGGGTTGTCTCTCTCCCTAAAATATGGCGAGGGGGCCGATGGCTGGCCATGCGTCATACTCGTGAACGGGTGCTGCTTGTGGTGACTGGTCGTACTTGAATTCGTGTATGCGGTGATGTTAATTATTTCGACTATGTGTTTGCGTGTTGTTCCCACGAGAATGTAAGTGCGTGCTCCTATTTCACCATGCCTCCTGCTGATAGGGGACAAGTCTTTGTTTTTATTTATGTTCTTATTATTAATTACTTAAAATGTCATGTGGAACATGGTGTAATGGTTGCAGCTCCTTACAAACGTTGTGTAAAAAAAAAAAAAAAACATGGCGATTAAAAAGAGTGGCGGAGAGTTTATTGCCAGTTCTTCTCTTCCGTTCTACGCCCTTGATTTGAGAACTGGCAGTAAATGTAAAATTAGAAGCATTAATATTTATTTCTTTAATGACGAATCACAAGTGTACATTGTGTTACCTACGTGAATAAATGATTTTTGAATTTGAATTTGAATTTGAAGCTTGTGGCCAACACTGCTCTCAAATTTATCTAATCTAATCTAAATCTATTTTTTAAAAAAATCTAGTTTTTTATATAAAATTTGGTTCTGCACTGTTCTCGCACGCATCATGTTTCTTTCTTTTTTTTTTTTAGTTTTTCTCTCGCTTCGCATCATCGCTTATTAGCGATAAGGCCACCCCTTGCATTCCTTATAATTTTTATGTATTGTGTTTATTTTATTTGCCAAGCTATGGAATTCATTTCCCGTCCTTCCTTTCCATGCGTTGGGTTGTCTCTCTCCCTAAAATATGGCGAGGGGGCCGATGGCTGGCCATACATCATACTCGTAAACGGGTGCTACTTGTGGTGAGTGGTCGAACTTGAATTCATGTATGCGGTGATGTTAGTTATTTCGACTATGTAGCGTGTTGTTCTCACGAAAATCTAAGTGCGTGCTCCTATTTCACCATGCATACTGCTGATAGAGGACAAATCTTTATTTTTAATTTTTTAAATTGTATATTATTATCTAACTATGCATTACTTAAGATGTCATGAGGAACATGGTGTAATGGTTGCAGCTCCTTACAAACGTTGTGTAAAACCAAAAACTTGGCGATTAAAAAGAGTGGCGGAGAGTTTATTGCCAGTTCTTCTCGTCCGTTCTACGCCCTTGATTTGAGAACTGGCAGTAAATGTTCTTTATTGACGTTCATAAGTGCATATTGTGTTACCTAAATAAATTAATGATTTTGACTTGACTTGACTTGTCTCCCTTCCTTTAAATCTCTGCTTTAGAAGCATTACCAGTCCTTATCGTATCCCTTACATAATTAAGAAATTATCGTGATTCATGTGTCCTTTACATTAGCTTTATCTGTGTTTTCGTTATCTTTAAGATTTTGTATATTATTTATACAAGGACAAGACAGTTCCTTTACCCAGCAATGATTAATACATTGGAGATTGACACGTTGTGAATTTAATAATTGTTATTAAATTGTGATAAAAATTCATATATGTCGTAGTAATTTCTATTTTTTACTGATACGTGAGTCTCTTTCAACATATCTATTGTGTATAGAGACTTAACGTTTGTTTTCTTTATTTTACTGCTTTAATCTGACGAGGAATTGGTTATAAAGGAGCTGTTCTTACAAACAAACCAAAAAACATAGCGATTTAAAAGAGTGATGGAGAGGTGTTTGCCAGTTCTTCGTCCGTTCCCTTGATTTGAAAACTGACAGTAAATATAAATTTAGAAAGATACATTTTTTTTCTGACGTCATAAGTGTACATCGTGTTTTCTATGTGAATAAATGATATTTTGATTTGATCGTTTGATTTATATATTAAAAAAAACATAATTTTAATGCCTGAAAATATTATATTGGTGAAAGAAATAAGTTTTGGAACATCAAAACGTCATGGGATCCGTTCTCAAGAATACCTTTTCCAAATGTTCATACGTTCTGACGTGATCGAGTACTCCACACCCTTATATGATACATAATATACCACGTATTTTTAAATATAATCTGTAAAAAATTTAAACAATTCCGTACAACAGATAGGTAATCTTACAATCTAAAGATAACATTTCCACCATGTATAGTATATATTGAATTAAGGCGGAAATGTGTAGTTATAGTAGGGAAAATGTATCGATTAAGTGTAGTTCTCAGGTGAGTGAATAATTTTATTATCATTAGTTTTTTTAAATTAGAACACCAGAACAGAGTGTGTTACTTAATGGGCACTGTACCTAAAGTTCTGTTATGGGATACGTTTTTGTTAATGATCCTTATTAGTCAGAGTTCCTTATAGGTTAAATTACTTATTAGTTTTAGGTTATGCTATTGTCGACTAATGTCTCAGTGAAGAGACTATTTATGAAAAAAAAACATCATATAACATGACGTGTTATATCGATTTTTGGGTCTAAGCGTGTGATTAATGATGATAATGACTCCCGTATATCAAAATCCTTAACACGCTAATCCTCATTTTTAAATCGGTTTTCGCATCGGCGGTCGCTCTCAAATCAGTCGTGAAGCAGTCATTTTATGATTTGGCATTCTGATAAACAATAAACTACAAGCTCCCACCTTTTCAGAACCGCTGTGTGAGTTCGAAAAGTGAGTTACAGAATCGCAGGGCTGTACCGCTCAGAAATGACGGCATAGTGCTCAGAGTTATTTTCTGATATAGTAACAGCCTTCTAAACGTTATTCACGTTGGTTCATTTGACACCAATTCTAAATAACTTAACTTATTATTATGACATTATGTTAATGTTCTTATTATATGACATTATAAAAATTAATATGACATTTGCATGCCTATTTAGTATTTATATATGGCGGATTGTGCGGATTTTTATAGTTAATCTATTGAATTGTACCGCTATCTTAGCAAATAAACGTTACCAAATAGCGCTTGGTTGGAGATATGATTGGGATCTCTTCGGAGTACATGGCCTATCCATTTCCACTCACGTCGCTTGATCCGCTGGCTAAAAAATTAACCCCGAATGGTTCTACTATAGTTCTCTTCTGCCTTTTCTTCACATCGTACACTATAGTATCGAAAAAGAATGTGATGTTTTTTCCTTGTGGGTTAAACATGCGTGTGGCGTCCTCGTCGTCATCGATAGCTGAAACAGAACAAATAAAAACATCAATAAAAATTACCAAAATAAATTAAATATTAAATTGCAAAAATATACTTACCAACTTCTTCATGTAAACCGTGTCTATTGTTCTCCGCGGCAGGCGGGGGCGAGGCGTACGCGCATTCCACAGCGCGCTCCTTCAGTTAGTACGGCCCACGATTTCTTAAGCGACACACGTACAACTCGCTGCCGACGCCGCGGTTTATTTTTACGAAAAATATATACATCGTTGAGATCACACAAGTTTATTATTTATATAGTGGTTATACGACTACATGAACCCTATATGCGCTTCTTAAACCATCAGGTTGTTGGTTCGATACACGCTTGTGCATCAATAGTATATTTATCAATTGTCACTCTGACACAGATTATTTAAACATCGAGAATATGTGTCAGGCATAGAAGGGTGATCAGTGATCACTTCGTCAAAAAAAAACAATAATAATCACTCAATCAATGTATAATGTAATATTCTCAAAATAGGAATTTATAACGATTAGAAAAGTGTTCAATTAAATAGTGTTCAATATTCAACATACATTGAATACTTGTTTAATATATTTAATCGTTGTTTTAATCATAAATTGGATTTTAGACAACGTTCGTAACTTTTTGTTCAGTAGCGATAAGACTCTTGTAAAAAATTGATTTGTAGTATTTCCTAGCTTCCTGATAAACATGTATCCATATCTATTTACATTCTTCGTTACGTTGTATGTGACTTTAAACAAATGCTAGTGATTAATAAATTACATTGCAATATAGAAAGATCTAAAAAATAAATATAGGAAGCACCATTAAAAGACTCGTAATATACTTTATACTGGCAACATTTCCTCCTGTATCACGATTGTATTCTGTGCAAAAAAAGCGGCAACTTCCACAGAGTCAGCGGTTTTAAGTGTACCTGCATGGATTTGCGGTATCTACTGTCTACCAGACGCCTAAATAGATCAGCGTTTGTGTACTTATAGTGCATATAAACATTATCATAAGTAGAAACAAAATCACTTTTTTAATAATATTACTTTCTTTTACGATGAATTACTTAAAGCTGTGATGGAAAAATATATATATGAGTAGTTGGATAAATATTTGCAATGAGACATATATTTATAATGAATAAGTAGGGGGGTAATAATATATACAAATCATGACATACACGTTGATATCATACAAATATTTAAAAAAAACGACGGTTTGCACTCCGGGAGTGCCGGCAGAAGTGAAAACTTGAATATTAACGTTGCGCATTTTTGATACATATTTTGGAATTGTTAGGGAATAACTTTGCACGAATTCCCTTAATTATCAGTATCAAAATACTATCATTTATGTGGTAGAATACAATATTTATATATTGCGCTATCGTACACAAACATGACTGTTTATATTACATTAAACACGCCGCGCCAGCTGTCTACTCTCCATCCGTCTTACAAATTTTCGATCAGGTTACGTGTCCTGACGCGAGTTTAACATTTTTACCCATTCCAAAAAAAGTGTACAACACCGCTAAAGAAGTTTTCACTTCAAAAACAATTAAAATTACAAAAACTAAACGAAAATCGATTTCAAAGTGTGAGGGGGAGCAACTATGGATATCAAGACCTAGCTCGTTTATCAGAATGTTCAATTTGGACATCGGTGAGCTTTGACGAAAACGCGTTCTTCGGAAAGGAATGTTGGAATGTTTACAAAAATATGTTAAGAAATTCCGATGACAGATTTTGTTGGCAGTTTCGATTTATCATATAATTTTTATTTCTTTTCACAATTAGCTTGCTGGTAGCAGCGTGTGTTGCGGAGCGAAAATTTCCGCCAGGATTCAAATTCGGGGCTGCAACAGCGGCCTATCAGGTGGAAGGTGCTTGGAATGTTAGTGGTAAGTATATTTCAATAAAATATAATAAACTTGTTTTTTGTAGAAATACAGCCTTGAGATTCTGTAACTCACTTTGTGAGAGTTCGAAAAGTGAGTTACAGAATCGCAAGGCAGGAGATATTTTCGTTGGTGATATCGACCTGTTTCTATTTATTTACACATTATTCACCGTCAAAACTTGTCTAACACACAATTAGATCAAAAATATGCTGTACAAAACGCGTATAATTTACTAACAGAATGTATTTATGGTTTATTCCATAGACAAATCACCAAGTATATGGGACACGTTCACCCATGACAATCCAGATGTTATCGCCGACAAATCGAATGGTGATGTGGCCTGTGACTCGTACCGCCTGTGGGAAACAGATATAGCCGTAGCCAAGGACCTGGGCCTGCATTTTTACAGGTGAGCTTTTACTTACGATATGAATTTAAAACATTGAGCAATGTTAGTCTATGAACTTAATCAAACCTGTGTCCAGCCTTCCAGATTCCTGGGGGTCTAGCCATATTAGTGTCGAAAAGTACTCTACATACACTACCGCTTTTGCGTAATTGTACTGTCGAAAACGCTTCGTTCGTAGCCAAGAGGCATGTCGATACATTACCGCAAAGTCGACAACGTAGATGCGAGCTGCTGTTCGTAGCACCTTCTTCCGTCATATTGTCTCTGGATTAAATGTATTCCTAATGTCACTTTTATAAACAAATAATAGTTAAAACTACAATATTATTGTAAATTTGCAATAATTGCAAATTCCAATTATTGGAAGCTGCAAAAGGGACATTAGAATGTCAGAAAGATCGGAACAATTTTCGATTTAAGTGGAATTTACGGAAGGTGCAAAGTAAATATATGAATTTTAATTGCATGTTTGAATTAATTATGGTTTGTTTCATGTTTTCTCAGAAATTTAGGCTACAAATTTTGAATATTACTAATTATAAAATTAATACAATATTTTGAAATTGCATAATCACGATATATAATAATAAGAAGTACTCATACTTTGATATTTTTAGGATTTGACCTCACAACTAATCCGCAAAATGAAGAAGCAACATATTTTGTTACCGCTTAGAAGAAACAATAGAAATAGTACTGTGGATTGATAAATAAAGAGTGAAAATAAGGTTGACTAGAAGTTGATAAAGAATAGAAGGATAGTCCAAGGAATTAAAAAACAATAGAAAAAAAAACGTAGACTAGTGTGAACACTGAAATTAGAGTTTGATTTAAGCTTTAATTAGGTTTGGTGTTTGTGCTTGAACATTTTTAATGTCAATTTGTAAGCAGATTTATATAAAAGTGTAGATTTTATTAGTGATTTGCTACTAGTTGGAATTATCTCTGTTTATGTCCAACAAACAATTTCAGTTTAAGTTAGAGTCAAAGGTTGATTGTTTATAATAAATTTATACTTTTAGAAAGAGAGAATTGAAAAGCAGCAAGTACTCAATGAAATGAAAAGAGGGATTAATAAAAATTATAAAATAGAAACTTAGTCTGGTATGAAATTAAAACCCTTACTCAACCTTTGATTCCATATTGATGCCCCAACATCTTAGATATAAATTTAAGTTTGATGCTGATTTTAAGTTAATATTTATTTTTATTAACTTTTGTTTATATCAGTGATTTGCTACTACATAGTTAATATGTAAATGCAAAATTTGTTTAAGTAAGAAATGAATAAACAGTGTATGTTATGTATTTGTCAGTTTTATTTTTGGTAATTTACTTGTGTCTTCTTTAGTAGGAAAAGCCATTTAAGTAGTTAACAATATTAGTTTATTTTACAAAAATATACAGATAATGCATATATGAATGACCCGTACCTACTAACAGTTAGGAATATTAAACAAATAGGTAGCAAAATAAAAATGTTTCAGTTATGGTTATTTTTTATTAAAATAAGGCACCAAATATCTTCCTTAACATAATTCAGTCTACATAGAAAAATAAGCATATGTAACAACTTATTAAACAATACAGACATTACTACTGAACACACACAGGTGCACCAAATTCAACGCATTACTACCTAATGTAGATGTATTCATATTTATATATGTAGATAATTAACTAATAAATGTAAGTGTTAATTTACAGCAATGTCAATATCTTGTTTGTGTGCTGTCATATACAAAAAATTGTTCAATTCATAAAACCTAACGTTAGATGTTGTGATGATTTCATAAAATTACTATGATACCTACAGTTACTATGAATACATCCTGGGTGATTAAAAATTAGAGATTGTTTCCTTAACACAACAATTGTAAATAATAATAGTTATTGTAAAGATATAATTCTTCCCAAAATCTACAAATGCAGTTTGTTTATAATTATATCTCATTAACATTCAAACTGCTGAACTTATTAAGATTAAATGTGGAGGAACATAGTTTCAGTTACTGTTTTCTGTTCATGAGGTAATGTTACTTAACCAACCATTATTTCATACTCCACTTCTCTTATTTTTTACATTATTCATAAAATGCTTCATTCCCCCCCTATCAAATTCATTTTCAGGTACATAATATAACACTTAAATTAATTAAAAGATAAGACTAATAAATCTTGTCCATTTGTGGGTTTTTTTAATATTTTTTCAGTTGTCTTATTAGCTTCCTTTTTCTGAAAAGAAAATATTTTAGTTAGTACTTTGATCAAATAGAAAACTGACAAACTAAACTGTAAGATCGGTCCAAGGTTTGTTCAATAGGTAACTTTAATATTAAAACTCTTTAGTTAATTCAAAACTTAAAAATATACTTAATTTGTCACTTTGCTGCGTATTGTCAATTAAAGTTATTAATAACCAAACAATGTCAGTAACTCCCAAGGGACTTGAATTAAAACTTCTCATTCATTAACAATATTATAATAAAGTCTCTAGTATATTGACTTAGTAAATAATTAAAGAAAATATCTGCTTACCATTACTTAGTATTGCTCACTAGATTTTATATTTCCAAAGTTCATAAAGTATAAATCCACTTTATTTGATTAATTTAAATCAATATTATATAATTAGCTTCTATTATAATTACAATAAAATATATTTAGAACTTCTAATTATGTTCATTTGTGACTGCTTTCTCATCTAAATATAAAAAAAAAATGTACAATCATTTTACTTTGCGATTTCATAATATATGCAATATTAAATGGTATATGTATTTTTAAAATTAAACCACAATTTCATGAACTTACATGCAATATAAATATCAATAAAAGATATCCAATATGCCTAACTAGGATTTGCCTCTACTAATTTGCTGACTTTCTTGATATTTTCATATTTATCTGTGTCTATTATGTTATCCTCGCATTGATTCATAGAAAAACTAAAACTCTTAACTTAAAAATATTAACTCTAGTTTAAATTATTATAATTACACGAGAACGTTAAAAAAAGACAGATAACAAATTAAAACCATTTCGTTAAAACGTCCAAAATATGACATGTTTTTAAAACGGTAGCCATTAAAGATGGCAATATTTGTACTGAATTATTGCAAACAGCAGCTTTTGAGATCACGCTAAAACATGGCGGAGAAACGCGGTTTTTTCTACACTGCCGAAACATTAATTGGCCGTTGGCTACCGAATAGCGTAAGCGTTAATGTGTGTCTTTTCGTAGCACTGTCATGGCGTCGCTTATTGTATCCCGACTCACGCCTTTAGACCCTAGGCTACCGACTGTCGACACGAGCTGTCATTTTCATACAAATTTAGTTTTCGACTTTCTACATACACTACTGTTAAGCCATCTTGGCTAGACCCCCTGGGGGTCTAGCCATATTGGTGTCGAAAAGTATTCTACATACACTACCGCTTTTGCGTAATTGTACTGTCGAAAACGCTTCGTTCGTAGCCAAGAGGCATGTCGATACATTACCGCAAAGTCGACAGCGTAGATGCGAGCTGCTGTTCGTAGCACCTTATTCCGTCATATTGTCTCTGGGTTAAATGTATTCCTAATGTCACTTCTATAAACAAATAAAAGTTAAAACTACAATATTATTGTAAATTTGCAATAATTGCAAATTCCAATTATTGGAAGCTGCAAAAGGGACATTAGAATGTCAGCAAGGTCGGAACAATTTTCGATTTAAGTGGAATTTACGGAAGGTGCAAAGTGAATATATGAATTTTAATTGCATGTTTAAATCAATTATGGTTTGTTTCATGTTTTCTCAGAAATTTATTGCGATATGTAATAATTAGTAGTACTCATACTTTAATATTTTTGGAATTTGACCTCACAACTTATCTGCAAAATGAAGAAGCAACATGTTTTGTTACCGCTTAGAAGAAACAATAGAAATAGTACTGTGGATTGATAAATAAAGAATGAAAATAAGATTGACTAGAAGTTGATAAATTCCAAGGAATTAAAAAAACAATAGAAAAAAAACGTAGACTAGTGTGAACACTGAAATTAGAGTTTAATTTAAGCTTTAATTAGGTTTGGTGTTTGTGCTTGAACATTCTTAATGTCAATTTGAAAGCAGATTTATATATCAGTATAGATTTTATTAGTGATTTGCTACTAGTTGGAATTGTCTCTGTTTATGTTAAACGAACAATTTCAGTTGGAGTTATAAAGGTTGATTGTTTATAATAAATTTATACTTTTAGAAACTGAGAATTGCAAAGCAGCAAGTACTATGAAATGAAAAGAGGGATTAACAAATATTATAAAATAGAAACTTAGTCTGGTATGAAATTATAACCCTTACTCAACCTTTGATTCCATATTGATGCTCCAACATCTTAGATATAAATTTAAGTTTGATGCTTATTTTAAGTTAATATTTATGTCAATTAACTTTTGGTTATATCAGTGATTTGCTACTAGTTAATATGTAAATGCAAAATCTGTTTAAGTAAGAAATGAATAAACATTGTATGTTATGTATTTGTCAGTTTTATTTTTGGTAATTTACCTGTCTTCTTTAGTAGGAAAAGCCATTAAAGTGGTTAACAATATTCGTTTATTTTACAAGAATATATAGATAATGCATATATGAATGACCCGTACCTACTAATAGTTAGGTATATTAAACAAACGGGTAGCAAAATAAAAATGTTTCAGTTATGGTTATTTTTTATTAAAATAAAGCACCAAATATCTTCCTTAACATAATTCAGTCTACATAGAAAAATAAGCATATGTAACAACTTATTAAACAATACAGACATTACTACTGAACACACACAGGTGCACAAAATTCAATGCATTACTACCTAATGTAGATTCATATTTATATATGTAGATATTTAACTAATAAATGTAAGTGTTAATTTACAGCAATGTCAATATCTTGTTTGTGTGCTGTCATAATATACAAAAAATTGTTCAATTCATAAAACCTAACGTTAGATGTTGTGATGATTTCATAAAATTACTATGATACCTACAGTTACTATAAATTCATCCTGGGTGATTAAAAATTAGAGATTGTTTCCTTAACACAACAATTGTAAATAATAATAGTTATAGTAAAGATATAATTCTTCCCAAAATCTACAAATGCAGTTTGTTTATACATAATTATATCTCATTATTAAGACTCTTTCATACTCCACTTGTCTTATTTTTTACATTATTCATAAAATGCTTCATTCCCCTTTATCAAATTTATTTTCAGGTACATAATATAACACTTAAATTAATTAAAAGATAAGACTTTAATAAATCTTGTCCATTTGTGGGTTTTTTTTATATTTTTTCAGTTGTCTTATTACCTTTCTTTTTCTGAAAAGAAAATATTTTAGTTAGTACTTTGATCAAATAGAAAACTGACAAACTAAACTGTAAGATCGGTCCAAGGTTTGTTCAATAGGTAACTTTAATATTAAAACTCTTTAGTTAATTCAAAACTTAAAAATATACTTAATTTGTCACTTTGCTGCTTATTGTCAATTAAAGTTAGGTATTAATAACCAAACAATGTCAGTAACTCCCACGGGACTTGAATTCAAACTTCTCATTCATTAACAATATTATAATAAAGTCTCTAGTATATTGACTTAGTAAATAATTAAAGAAAATATCTGCTTACCATTACTTAGTATTGCTCACTAGATTTTATACATATTTCCAAAGTTCATAAAGTATAAATCCACTTTATTTGATTAATTTAAATCAATATTATATCATTAGCTTCTATTATAATTACAATAAAATATATTTAGAACTTCTGATTATGTTCATTAGTCACTGCTTTCTCATCTGAAATATAAAAAAAATAAAATGTACAATCATTTTACTTTGCGATTTCATAATATAGGTATGCAATATTAAATGGTATATGTATTTTTCAAATTAAACCACAATTTCATGAACTTACATGCAATATAAATATCAATAAAAGATATCCAATATAACTATGATTTGCCTCCACTAATTTGCTGATTTTCTTGATATTTTCATATTTATCTGTGTCTATTATGTTATCCTCGCATTGATTCATAGAAAAACTAAAACTCTTAACTTAAAAATACTAACTCTAGTTTAAATAATTATAATTACACGAGAACGTTAAAAAAAGACAGATAACAAATTAAAACCATTTCGTTAAAACGTCCAAAATATGACATGTTTTTAAAACGGTAGCCATTAAAGATGGCAATATTTGTACTGAATTATTGCAAACAGCAGCTTTTGAGATCACGCTAAAACATGGCGGAGAAACACCGTTTTTTCTACACTGCCGAAACAGTAATTGGCCGTTGGCTACCGAATAGCGTAAGCGTTAATGTGTGTCTTTTCGTAGCACTGTCATGGCGTCGCTTATTGTATCCCGACTCACGCCTTTGGGGCCTAGGCTACCGACTGTCGACACGAGCTGTCATTTTCATACAAATTTAGTTTTCGACTTTCTACATACACTACCGTTAAGCCATCTTGGCTAGACCCCCTGGAGTGTTTTGACTGGCTTTGAGCGATTCTTCGTTACGCTTTTTCTCTCTTAACTCATTGTGTAGTCCTAGTAGTTTATTTACTTTAACTTTGAGGAGGATAAAAGGACTTACAGGAGTATAAAAGTATAAATAAAAAATGTAAAATACTAAATACACCGTAATGCACGGTATTATATTTAAATAAAATATATTAAAATATGAAACAAACAAAATGGTTATACGCAGGTTGACGTAACATTTTACATGATCTTAAGTTGTCTAAATAACACTTATGGTACTTGAAAATGTACAGATAGTGCAATCCACGAAGACGCGCCCCACTATTCCTCCTAACCGTTTATAGTATATGTGTGAAAGCTTTCGTCAATGTTGAGTGTTATCGGTACACACGCACACTACAATGAATGGCTGACGGTTCTAAACTGACGCTCGGAGCAACCTCGCCCCACCCCGCGATCCCCTCAACTAAAAATTGGTGGGGCGCGTCTTCGTGAATTGCACTATCTATATCAAATGTTTAAGATATTATTTGCGCTCGTGCCATCAATTTTGATGATAAGTAACACATGAAATATTTTTATCTATACGAACCCCGATAAGTTCGATACATTTCAAAGTTTACATTAATACCGAAATGTAAATACTACAATCTGATAGCGGTTATTAATATAATACGATGATAACGATAAGTATAATTTTTCGTCATTTGTTGAACTTTGACATTAAATCACCGGTAAAAGTTAAAAAAAAAAACTAAACCTCAAATACCTGTTAACAGAAAAGTAAAAATATAAATATGTGTATACATTACGAACGAATACGGTTATGTATCAGTATTTTGTAATTAAAAATACCTTAAATAAATAGATCTTATAAACCGACCCTATTTACTAATAAAAATGAAATTCCTATTAAATTCGGCACGGAATCCCATTAAATCAGAACTATTTAATAATTTATCTCTTTAAAATGTTTTTTTTTAACTTTTATAGGCTTTTATAGAACGTGCACTGGTTTCACGTAAATACATTGTCATCTCTTAGAATCTTTACATTCTGAGGAAGTTAATTGTGTACAGTATTCGCAACACTCAAAAGCAGTATTTTTTAGATTCTCAATATCGTGGCCCCGATTGCTACCCAACGGTTATTCCAATTACGTAAGCGAAGATGGGAAGCGATATTACAACAATTTGATTAACGGTCTTATTGAGAATGGGATTGAACCAGTTGTCACCTTATACCATTGGGACCTACCACAAAAATTGCAAGACTTGGGTAATTATAACATCAAGTATTTGTACCTTGGGTGTTGATGTGGTTGAGGACCTAAACAAAATATCGTTTATACTCATACTTCCTCCATACTTTAACTCTTTATAATACTGTAGATATAATAATAATAATAACCTACTTAAAATCGGTGGTAGATTAGGCGCGAAACACACAGAAAAGGCGTAAGGTGAAGGTGCGGCGCAGGTATCTTGCCGTTTCAAAACGCGTCACTACAAAATGTACGTAAGCGGCACGTTGTTAATTATACTCAAGCGGCGTGGGACAGGCACGTCGTTTCGTCGCCTGTTCCGCGTCGCTAGCAGCCTGGCCACGGGACATTCGCCGATGCGAATATTCGCGCGGTGCGAACGGCGATGCGTCTAGCGACTGAAATAAACTCATAGCAATGTACTAATCAAGCCACGCGCAACGGCGACCGGCGGAGCGACCGGCGAAATGAACCGAGCCAATCGCGCGGGCGACTGACGTCGCGATGGGTGAGCGAAACAAATGCATGAATCAGTACGGTGCAAGCCACGGAGTCGAGCGGTAGTCGCGGCGAATAGAGAAGGGAATAAATAAGTTTAGTCGTGGTCGCGGCGAAAAATGAACACAGAGTTTTTTATTTCTGAAATACTGACTAGACCAGCTAATTGGAAGTCTGGCCATCCACAACTTTAATTTAATATACCTTAATGTCAAAAACAATTTTTCAGCGGCACTTAAAATTCTATTTGCATTAACTTTTTTCTCCAATTCTGGTTGAATATTCATAAGAATATAATCGAAGGTTTCAATACTCATTCTGGTATACTCAAAAAAATAATTCTGGATATATTCTGTATTTCTCATACTTCTTGTGGAATTCTCCACAATTTCTCCAAATATTAGGTCTTGAACCAAAAGCTCTTCAAAAACTTTCCAAGCAATATCGAGATGATTTCGATAAAGACATTTCGCTGTCGAACTTCCTTACTGGTCGCGGCGGCGAACGTGACTGGTGCGTGGCCTGCAAACGGCGCCGCGCGAATGGTCGCCTCGCCTCCCGCATCGCCGTTCGCACCGCCGATCCCCGTGGCCAGGCCGTAGCAGGCGCGACTAGAGTGGCGCGCAAGCAACACGTGTTTTGTTATACAGAGTAAGAAAGTAAGAAAAATGCGTGACGACAATGATTTTAATATTCAGTTCTGCGAGATAATCGAACAATTTCCAGCTCTTTACGACTTTAGTGTCTGAGTTTTTAAAAATGAAAAAAATGTAATACCTAATAAATAATAATATAAAAAAAAATAATAATATAAAATATATATGCTCTTGTGACATTTTCCAAACAGGGTGCGGTACACCCAATATCTTCGGTGTCTCTGCACATTAATGAGTTGCAGCAAAGCGAGCGCATCTTCGCCATCAGAAGAGAAAGACATGCTATCACGATAAAGTCAGCCTGTGTAATGACACTTTGTGCCGTCTCTTTGCCTCTTTGATATAATTTAAGTCGTATCCGTGCCTTATCTGTTCCACGCCGGCTCTGCGCCTGTGCCGCGCCTTCACCTTACGCCTTTTCTGTATGTTTCGCGCCTTACGTTCCGGCAGAATTCGAAATTTAACCCGTATCATCTCGACGTCCACAACTGAGCGTCTTTCAAGGCAGTTTTTGCCGCGCACCACCACAATGTGGAACCTACTACTAGCTGCCTACTGAAATATTTCCGAAACAATTCGACTTTGAGTCCTTCAAGAAAAGAGCGTATCAGTTTTTAATAGGCTGGCAACGCACTCGCGAGCCATCTGGCATTGAGTGTCCAAGTCACAACATGAGGTGAGCCTCCTGCCCGTTTACCCCGTTCTATAAAAAAAAAGTGGTAAGTAACTTTCGGAGGAAAGGAACCCCGACACAATGGTGGAGGTGCGAAAACACGTCTTGTTAGAACACAGTGAAGGACAACATCGTGAGAAAACCGAAATTTTTTGGACTAAAAAATCGATGCATCTGCGCTTGGCTTTGCCTATTATTAGAGACTATTTGAATATAAAGACATTGGCTTATTATAGAGTATGTCTCTCTCTTTAGGTGGTTGGACTAATCCTGAACTAGCAAGATTGTTTGAGGATTACGCGAAAGTCGCCTTCGGTCTTTTTGGAGATCGGGTTAAGACTTGGATAACCTTTAATGAGCCGGTTATCATCTGTGATGTTGCTTATGAAGCTGGAGGAATAGCACCCGGCATCGCTCTACCTGGAATAGGAAATTATATATGTGCTAAGGTTGTGATGCTGGCACACGCGAGAGCTTACAGGCTGTACGATACGAAGTTTAGAGCTAAGTACCAGGGTAAGTGAAACCTTTTTGATAGAGAATCGTGGCAAGCCTTACGCTTTAATTAAAAAAACTTAGTCAATATAATGTCAATCTTTTAACTCAAGTACTTGATTTCGATTTTAGTTAAAGATTTAGTTTTAGTTAACACGGTCTGAGAACTTCAGTTAAACCGGCGCAATTAGGCCTTTATTTTATGAATAAGGAGATATATTTGTAAATATAGCCGAACGAATGCAAGGTTCAAATTAAACAATTTCTGTGGGATTTAGTTTTCTAAATGTTTGACAATGTATAAAAACGGACTCTATAATCAAAATTATTTTATAACAAAATGGCTGTGTAGTAAATCAGTTAGTAAGCTTACTTATTTCGTCGTTCATATTTTATATTCACACTGCATAGCTATTGAAGTGGCGTGAAAAATTCAATGGTTACATTCAAAGACTTTAGAAGGAAATAATAATTTTATCATTGATCTGTTTCAGGAAAGGTTGGTCTCACGAACCAACACCTCTGGTGCGAACCAAAGAACTCTGACGAGGAAGACAATGCAGAGCTTATTCGGAACGTATTTGTGAGTATAAAAAAATCAGGTAAATTTTATTATCAGATAAGTTCTAGATATGTATCGAGGCATACATACATTTATGAGTGAAGACACTAATCACCCTCGGTATATAATCGAAAACTTTATGAAAATTCGATTTTTTTACCCAATAAAGAGTAAAAACCTTAGAAATTTGTCGTTTGGTTTTAGTTCTAACTGGTAGACAATTACTGTACTAAATCGATACCTCCTAAGTATACTGAGTCAACTGACATTTTAATAATTTTATAGGAGAGCCATTTTAAGGCAAATTGTTTATATTTTAATGAAATCAAACTAATTCGGAATAAATTTAATGTTTTTTCAATAAAGATTGAAAGCTTTTCCTTTGGTATAACATGATTTTGCTGAATTTTGTTTTTAAATGATATTTTATGTACATGACTCATTATACACGGGCGGGACTGAATAGTAAAATGGTTTAACTACCAGTTATATTCATGTACGTTGTACATGAAAATCCATGGCTTACTCGAAAATATTACGAAATATGATAATCATTTTATTAATATCATACTACTTTTGGTTATTTTCGATTTTTTTTTGTCCCACTTAATAATAAAATGTTGAAATTACATCACTTGACTCATTATACTCGGAAAGTACTTACCTATGTTAGTAGTTAAAACCTCAACGTATACTGGACTAATATTATTAATCGAGGCTTTTTAATTACTCATTTTAGGTATTTCGAATACCTAACGAAATTAATAAAGGTTAGGAAGAAGTAGTCATTAACAAAACAACACATTTAAAGAATCACAATGTATTTTTCGTTTATTTATTTCGTTTATTATACTAAGTAGGACCCTTTTTTGTAGTACTATGTAGTATCATTAAAGTTTCTTGAAAAGTAACAAACATCAATAAAAATAATAGGAACTAAAAATGGTAACTTACGTTAAACAATATTAATAAAAATAATAGATATGAATAATATAAATATCTAAAAATCTAGGAAATTCTAACGCTCAAAAAATTGCTATAAGGTTTAACAAAATAAATAAAAATAATTAAAGGTTGAACGAATCAAAAATCAGTCTGAATCACTGTCATGTCCTTTATTAAATCCTGAGACACTTCAATAACTGTGTGTGTATCTAAAAGCTGTATATCATTGATCAGGCATATAAAGCTTTTTATCTTTGTCTGTCTTTCAATTAAAGCGTGCATACTGTCACCTTCACTTTGTGAATAACCCACTATTAGAGCAATGGCTAATAGATATACTACACTTTAAACTATCTAACATATACATTAAGAAATACATCCTATTTCTATTTTGGCCTCCACAGTTGTCTGACTAAAACCGGTAATCTTTGATACCTTCACCACCCGTATCTTATATAAACTTAAAATGATAGCTGGAGATTTCAATTGCACCTCTCTTTGCTGTCTGCTGATACCATCAAAAGCAATCACCTTGGCGAGATCCCAGAATGAATATCGTGAAATTATACAAATAATGTTTCCGTTTATAATAAAAAGTACTCACGCTCCCGTGAGGTACATAGTTCATACATTAAAACACTTTTGAAGATCAGATGCTGATGTAAGGATTTCCTTACTTTGTAACGCTGATTTTTTATCTTTTGTTTTAATTTTTCTAGCTTTCTCTCTTTTTTTAAATGCTCTTCATGCTTTTCTTTATCTGTCTGTAGAACTTGCTTGTATGTTCATAAATGTGACATTGTTCACAAAAATCTTTTTTGGGTTTATAAAACCTATATATAGATATCTCGATATTGTCTCACGGTAGTCCATAAACCATTCGATTCATGAACAGTTTTGGGAAGGATAAAAAGCCTTTCAGATAATTTTTACTTGATTTTTGGCGAGTGTAATGTGACTCTACAGGAGAAAATGCTTCAACGTGATCTATAACACTGTGAACGTTATCGGATGGATTATAAGTTCATCCAAAGACCACGCTGATCTGATTTAATAAATCCATTACCTTTATCGAACTTTTCTAAATCTGTATAAGCAAAATTAAAAATAATAGAAATGGTTCTCAAGAACTTAGTTTTGCAAACCGATATTTTTGACGACAATATTTTTCTCTTTTTTTCCAGCTTTTACAGCATATCTTGCCAAAAAACCCATTGTCTTGAGTGGTCCAATAATCCAAAACATTCTGTTAATTTCTCACTGCATTTTGTCCGACAAGTTGAGGGGCAAGAAGTTTTCATAATTCTCGTACCATGTTCTCTTCCGTTTCTACTGACATATTCCAATCCTCTATTAAGCTTATATTTCCTCTCCTTATCCTTACATTTTTTATGAAAACTCTTAACCTTTCTTTATCTTTTTTCGCAATGGAAATGCGCTTTTGGCGTTATTGGACGGTGAGTATGTGATATCATTAATGTCGGAAATTAACAGGAGATGAGTCAAAAGAATTATACGGCGATGGTACTGGAGTAATATCACAATAATTTTCTATATTACTATTCTGGATGGGCGAATTACCTGGAGTGTTCTCTATGACTGTTGTTCTCAGTTATCAACATTCGATACCCAAGGCGAAGAGCAAAGAATATAATCTAGGAATAATATGTAAGGATTAGAAGGGATATTCTGCGATACTTCCTTGCTATCATTCTAATCAATATCATCAAGTATTAATAGCTCCTCTTCCATAAAATTTGCATCCGGTGGCAATGGAGACTCTAAAACAAACAACAATTAAAAACGCAAGAATTCATATTTTTATATTTAACGTGCCAATATCAAGTTATCAAATTTATAACACATAAAAAAATATATTATACCACAATTAAAACGAAAATATCAAAAATTGAATTAGTACATTATTATTGCCAGATAAGTCAAGTGTCTTTTTTATTAAGTTTGTTCGTTGTAAACAGGTGTAAATATAGTTGTATCAGTATACGACGTACCTACTAAGCGACGTGTAACAATTATCAAACAAAAATGGCAAAATCACACTATATGTAACATAAATAAAGTATATAAATGTAACTTACCATATCCATCCCTGTTTTGCATTATATCACCGATTCCTGAGATATTGCTAATTGTATCATTCACCTTATTATTGAGAAAATTAAAAAAAATTCGCGCCCTAGCCGTCATTTATCGTATACTGAGCCATAATAAACTTGTATCAATGCGTCCCTCCTCACGCCCCGCGAACACTGATACAATGTTATTTGGATCAGTATACAATGTACGATTTTAACTGATGTTGAAATTGATTTAGTATACGTGAAATTATCTCCGTAATTATAGGTGTTTTTTTTAAAAAAATAACACTAACATTAAGATCATGGTTTATTATGTACTTTTGTATAAAAAAAACAAAATACCTAAATTTGTTAGATGACTCAGTATACTTAGGAGGTATCGTAATATGCTCTATCACTTTAGACGCTCTCGATTCAAAACTGTATACATTCACTATCT
Organism: Pieris melete; assembly: GCA_963693345.1. Taxonomy (NCBI): domain Eukaryota; kingdom Metazoa; phylum Arthropoda; class Insecta; order Lepidoptera; family Pieridae; genus Pieris; species Pieris melete. The sequence goes on along the minus strand of CAVNZK010000015.1, from coordinate 1,624,247 downwards.
TAAGCAACCTCTTTTAAATCTGTTCAAGTTACTTACTTTCTAGTAGAGACTAGAAGTGGCGTATATATACCATCTGGGGCCTGTGGCAAATTCTTTTTATGGGACCCTTTCAGTAAATATCGTCTCAAACTCAGTTTAATTTTAATAAACTTCGAAATCTTCAGCGTACTCAATTACACGTTGTATATGTCCCACTAATGGCCATAGGCCTCCTCTCTTAGGCGAGAGGGAATGGTCTGTAGTCCCTCGCTAGCCCAATGCGTATTGGAGACTTCACATTCATCCATAGAACATAATATCTCTTGGGCAGAGACCTTCTTGGGTCGGGGGCCCGTGGCATTTTGCCAGCCCTGCCACCCTATTGTTACGCCACTGGAGATTAGTTGCACACGACACTGGTCATTCTAGTTTGGGGGCTAAAGCATTTTCTCGTTTTACTTTACATCTTTTTTATTATGTATAATACAATTTCTCGTAATTTCTTTCTTGTTACACAAAACTTGCAGGCATTATATGCTTATCCTATATACTCGAAGACTGGTGGGTGGCCTCCTAGTGTTGAGAAACTAATAGCTGAGAAAAGTGAAAAAGAAGGATACAGTCGATCCCGCTTGCCCACATTCACTGAGGAAGAAATTGAATTAATTAAAGGTACGCAGAAAAGACATACTAAGTAGGTCAAATGGAAAATCATAGTTTCGGAACCACAAGTTAGTACCTACTAGGAGAGAAGAAGAGTAAAATAATTGTGTAAAGGCAGATATAATAAATGAAGTTATGATTAATAAATGAATGGAGGATTGATACAAGCGTGGATGGACAAAAATAATGTTTTTTTTAAATTTGTATTAACGAAAAAACAGTGCAAGAGCTATTGCTCCGTGTATATAATGCCATCAAAAACATAACTTGTAAAAAAACACCAAGGCTCGCAACAAAGTACTTTTACCGCTCTGCCCTGCGATTCTGTAACTCACTTTTCGAACTCACACAGCGGTTTTCGCATCGGCGGTCGCGCTCAAATTAGTCGCGAAGCAGTCATTTTACGATTTGGCATTCTGATAAGGTCATTGTTTATCATTGGCAGGTTTCCAATTTTATCCACTACAAAGTAGAGTGTCGAAAATGGATGGTACTGGTTAAAGTGAAACTGATGTAAATGGCTGTGAAAAAGAGAATTTATTTACAGGTACATATGACTTTTATGGACTGAACTACTACACTTCGCGAATGGTTGGGACGGCTCAGCCAGGCCAAGAGCTGTCCTGGCCAGTGTCAGGCAGCTCGGAATTCGGTTTGGCATTTTCGATTGATCCTAGCTGGAAGAGTGGTCATGCGTGGATGATTGTAAGTTTGATATATCTAGAAAGACATGCTTGCTTAAAAAAACATATGTGTACATGTGTACGCGCGTTAGAAGTTATACTTCTTTGGCGAAATCATTTTCTTCGGGCATTTTAGGGACGTTTTCCTCTTCGAAATGCATTTTTCTTGTCCATTTTAATGGTCACATCCAACCGAAACGATATAATATTATGCACTAATCATGATATTTTACAATAAACAATATGATTTTTGTCACGGGTTTTCTCGTATAGAAATCTTTTTTTAAATTTAAATAAACACAACTCGACACGACTTTGGAACAGATATTCAGGGTGTCGGTTTTTTTGTGACGGTGTGCGCACGCATCGTAAAAAATTACTCTCATAATTTTTCCCTAACATCTTCGTTACAATATTATGATGACGCCGGACATGGTCACCTAAAATGCCATAGTCACTTTTAATTCACTTATCTAAGTACGACAGAAAGGACATATACATTCATACTTATAATTTTATTTTAAAATTGTTATTATTTTAGTATATTTATTTTGTGACTGTTGTCATTACCTTTCAAAAACACATCGATTATGGATTATTGAAGAATAACGGCATTAAATGTCGAGGTTTTAGAGGGTTTTGGGAAGAAATGTCGCCGGTTTAATACCGCCATTTCACGGATATGCCCAATGAAGTATGATTGTTTAATCAAACTGCATTCTCTAGTACTCGCAGAACTTTGTATCTACAATGTTAATTTCCTATTGCAGAACTACCCTCCAGGTATTCGTCGTCAGTTGCATTGGCTGAAGCAGCAGTTCGGTGATATTGAATTCAAGATTATGGAGAATGGGTACTCCACAGCCGAACCCGTTATGTATGATGAGGGAAGAGTAAACTACTACAAGGACCATTTGGAACAGGTAAGTTCTTGTGGTTACGTGGTGAAAACTTATTTCTTGCAACTTCTCTGTAATGGGCAGGCTTTGGTAAAATTGAAAAAAAAAGTATTTGCCCAGTTCTAGCGATTTATTAAAAAGATGATTTCTTAAACCTTTAAATGTTTGTCAATTGTTCTTGTATATGTTTGATCTAAGTGTCGCACCATTTTCTTTGCTACCAATAAAAATGTTTTAGGTAAATATGTGTTAAATATAAAAAATCTAATACATATATACAATTCTCATATCACGGTGTTTGTAATGAAACTCCTCTGAAATGGCTCGACCGACTTTCGTGAAATTTTGTGTGCTTATCGGTTACGTCTGCGAATCGGACATCATCTATTTATCATCCCCCGACATGTTATGGGTCTACCCGTAATTTTTTTTTATATTTTTGAGACAAAATTGTTTGGTCTTCATTTCTTTATGACACAGCATACAAAAATACATACACTGAATTTTCACCCCTCTACGATCAACCCCTATTTTTTATTATCGTAGATAGTAATTTTTATTGAACTAAAAATGCCAAGAAATAATATACATAGTAAAACAACGTTTGCCGGGTCAGCTAGTTACTAATAATTATAAACGTGATTAATGAAACTCATGAAGGAATAATAAAAATCCTTTCATTTATATAGGTTCATTCAAATTTCTTTATTTTTTTTTGACATTCACAAGTGTACATTGTGTTACCTATATGAATAAATGATTTTGACTTTTGACTTTCAAGCGGCGGTTGAACAGGCATCTCCTGGACTGAAGTACTCTTCAATACGCCAGCTCTCACTCAACATCAAAGGATATCTGGCCAAACGTCTGCCCAGTTCTATATATAAAAAAAACAAATCCTACGTTTATTATTCCTACTGTATACTTTTATAACTGCGGAGAATGCGAACGTATTACCTCGAAATGAAATTACAGATAGTTGATAAATTAGCTTGACTACCTCTTATGTTTTTAGGTGCTTCTTGCTATAAACGAGGATAAAGTCAATGTTACGGCCTACACTGCGTGGTCCCTTATTGACAACTATGAGTGGACTAGTGGATACACGTAAGAACTATTTCTTTTTACGCGATTACTTCACATTGAAATAATAATATTTTGAGATTTTATTAATGCAATATAGTTTTGAGCGATTTTTAGCAATCAGGAAGAAAATTTTGTTTAAATTTAATTTAGATTCCAAATACCTTTTGAATGTATTTTTTTTTATTTTTTGGATAATTTTTTTATTATGTGGCATTAAAAATACATACAACCATAAATTTTCACCTATTCATATTTCATTTTTCCCCTTTACGATCAACCTCTATTTTTCAATTGTTAATTAAAAACTTATGACTTGAACTCTGAGGTTGTATGTAGATAAAAACCTAAAAAGATAGGCTAAGTAAAATCACATCAAGGAGAAACGAAGTTCGCGGGGTAGTTATTTTATAAATAAAATATATCCTTAAAAACACAAATCATTAACTTAGAGTTAATTTATCTACGAGATGTCGTTTTCAACAATTTGTATGTTTTTCAACTTAATCCTTTTTACAAAGTGTATTTACATTGTACATAGAGGTGAATCAGGGCTTTAGAACTCTGAAATAAATCTATTGCTATATTATACGCTGCTAATTTTTAACTGTATTTCAGGTCAAGATTCGGCTTGGTGAACATTGATTTTAGCGATCCAGATCGCAAGCGCACCCCTAGAGCCTCCGCCCTATATTACGCGGCTGTGATAAAGAGCCACTCCCTTGACCTACCTCATCATTAGTCGCGTGCATTTTTGACAAAATTATCACGTGACCTGAAATGGCACATTGGTGTATGACTGACTTGTAATTCTTTTGTCTCTGTACTAAGCTGAAATTGATGATAAATGATTTTACTTAATTAAATTATATCAATTGTTATAAAATAAATAATTCTAAATTGTATTATCGTTTTAATAACATAAAATCCATTGTCTCTGTTTAACCTATGCTTATAATGCATATTGGTTGCTTTGTATAAACTATTGAAATATTTATTTATTTATTTAATTATAAGTAATCTTACAGCTAACATACATAATATTACAAAACAAACACTTATACAGTACAAAAAGCCAACACAGATTACGTAGATAAACAATATTATATAAGAAAAATGAAACAAATAAGCGCATCAATTGACAAAAATATATACAGAAATTTAATATTCAAAACAATAAATAATACCAAATACAACCTAAACAAAATTCGAGTCTTCCCGCCCCTTCAAATATTTTCTCACATGTTCTTTCTCAAATATTCATACGAAAATTCTATACGCAACATATGTAAATAATAGTTGCCTTGAAAGTGGTGTTTATGATGGATGAAAGAAAACTGCAAAAGTTTATTACAAATAAAAGCAATCAAATTGTTTATTATGTGATATTATAAGTATCTCAAAATTTATAATCTAAGAACTCCCTCACATATAGAATACCTCCTACTCTCCTTTAAAAATCTCATCATCTTCCCTTTGTAAGAATAAAAGTAGTATTCTGTAAGCTCAGGATGGCGTAGCTTTTTTTTAATTAAGCTTGCTTCTGGTACCCAAGCCCTGCTGCTCTTATAAACGGAAACATAACATTAAAAAAATGTATAATAGGTTTCTAAGACACAGTCGTGCAAGTAGATTACATCCCAGATGAAGAAAATATTTTAAATTTTTCCGTTAATTGTAAAAATAATTGTTCACATATAAGGAGAGTTGCATACAAATATTCGAATTCCATCAATGAAACTTAACAACCAGGATATACTGCTACTAAATATGATATTCTTTAAAGTATTAAATTATAAAAAAAACAATGGAAAATCAATTATAACTCCATTGTTTATGTTAAAAAATTACAACATAAATATAGGGTGTTCTCAGAGTTCGACTGGGGCTTACTGGCCCATGACGTTACCTTTAGGGTTTAAGGCATGCTGGTTTCCTCACGATGACTTCTATCACCGTAAGCGAGTTCAATCCATATTTGTGCTGCAGAAGCGGGCTGTTTGAGGTTGTTGTGTTTCCCCAAGGGAATCGGTACGGAATAAGTTTAAGGAATTTAATATTATGACACTATCAGGTCAATTTATTATTGAAGACTTGTTGTATATACAAAATATAAACGATTTTAAGACAAATGGTGACTTTCACCAGTATAATACTCGAAACAGAACTAATTTGAGTCTACCAGGCTCCAGAAGATAAACCACTCATTACATGGAAATTGTATTCGTTTTTACTACAAACTCGAAATCAAAGAATTGTCACTAAATAAAGTCAAAGCCCTCCTTAAACGTTAATCAATCAATAAAGCTTTTTTATAAATATGATGAATATTTAAATAATCCTAATCCTTGGGATTGATTTGCTTCAGTTTAAAGCATTTGTATAACTCAAAACTTAGCAATTAAAAATTCTTGCCAGTTCTTCTTGCCCCCTCTATGCCCTTGACTAGCGAACTGGTAGTACATGAAAATTAACAATTAATTTAACTTATTTTCTGAAGTTCATAAGTGTACTTGTTTACTTATATGAATAAAGTTATTTTGAGTTTGAGTTAATTGCCAGTTCTTTTTCTGGTCTACGGCAGTGATTTGAGAACAGGCAGTTACCTATTGTAAATTTAGAAGCATTTTTTTACTGACGTCATAAGTGTAGATTGTGTTTCACCTTTTTTTGAAACACAAAAGATAAAATTAACACCATGTATAGGATTGCTTTTTTTAATAAAAATGAGTAAAGGCGGAAATGTGTAGTAATAGTACGGAAAATGTATCGATTGAGTGTGGTTCTCAGGTGAGTTTATACGTATAATTTTATTATCATTAGTGTTTAAAAGTAGAAAACAAGAACAGAGTGTCTTCTATTATTATGGACTGTTAGTTGTGTTAATGGACACTTATATGTTAAAGATCCTTTGGTTAGAGATTCTAGCGTGTTGTTCCCACGAGAATGTAAGTGCGTGCTCCTATTTCACCATGCCTCCTGCTGATAGAGGACAAATATTTGTTTTTTATTTATTTTATTATTATTTATTACTCAAGATGTCATGTGGAACATGGTGTAATGGTTGCAGTCTCTTACAAACGTTGTGCAAAATTAGTATAGATTATATTTTTAATATCAAATGAGACAAATCTTATATTATCTAATATCTACTATTGCATTAGCCGAGGTAATCACAAAGGTTGAAATTGTTATATTTAATGTTATTTTAAAGTTATTTTCTCGAGATGTCCTTATTTTATTAATGAATTCGCATTTTATGTTTCTTAATAGATTGGACGCCATTTCCTTTTTATTATCATATAGCTGACTTTATCGTTAATATAAAAGTATATTTATTAATTGTCATTTAGTATTTACAGTAAATACTATGAGTATGTAGATTAAATCGGTATTACGTAACGTGGCAACTAAGTAATAAATATATTACAAATAAAATGATATTAAAAAATCATTTCCTTACAGTGTCTTAAAAGTCTTTAAGTGTATCGCCTCCATCGATATTCGGCGTCTACTGTCTAACAGGCGTCTAAATAGATCTTTAATATTGTAACATCTTTAAGCGTTTGTAAACTTATAGAAAAACGTATTTGAATATGATAGAAAAATAATAAACATTATCATAGAAACTAAATCAGATCAAATTCACTTTCTTTTTCGATGCATTTGTTAACGCAGTGATGGAAAGAGATCATGTTTTTTAATTAAACGTGTTAGAATATAAATATGTTAACAAATTCCGATGAGAGAATCCATTGGCGGTTTGTGTATAGCACTCCCCGGATAGTAAATTTTAATCTAACCCAATTTTGTTTTTAAAGTTTGCTGGTGGTAGCATGTGTGGGGCGAAAATTTCCGCCAGGATTCAAATTCGGGGCAGCAACAGCGTCCTATCAGGTGGAAGGTGCCTGGAATGTTAGCGGTAAGTATATTTCAATAAAATATAATAATTTTGTGTTTTGTAGAAACAAAGGAGAAAATTTTGTTGGTGATATATTATCGACCTGTTTCTGTTCATTGATACATTATTCATCGTCAAAATTTGTCTAACACACAATTAGATCAAGAATATGCTGTACAAAACGCGTTTAGTTTACTAACAGAATGTATTTATGGTTTATTCCATAGACAAATCACCAAGTATATGGGACACATTCACCCATGACAATCCAGATTTAATCGCCGACAAATCGAATGGTGATGTGGCCTGTGACTCGTACCACCAGTGGGAAACAGATATAGGCTTAGCCAAGGACCTGGGTCTGCATTTTTACAGGTGATCTTATAAAATTGTTTTTACCATAATAATTTAAAACATTGTTTATTTACACTTCGTTACCATAATATACAAAATCATACATATAAAAAAAATAAGAAAAGCATGTTACGTAAGTTATTAGGCAACATATATTAAGCGATTCCTTCCACGCAATATGGAACAATAAAAAAAGAATCACCTACAGAGGCTGAAGTACAAGAAGTGCATAATTAATTAACAAAAAAAAATATATAAATAATAATACCGATATATAAACAAAAATTTAAAAGCTAATCCAAAGGTTAATTGAGTCACAATTAATATATACGAGTAAAAGTAGTAGCTAATTACGAAAATTCAAACATTACCATGTTTTAGGCTTAGGAACAAACAAACCTATCCATCCAGCCCTTATTCTCCCAGAGTGTTAAGGTGGATTTCTTCGTAAGGCTTTTTCTGAAAAAATCGTTTATAATACATTAATATATTTTAAAAGCAATACTTTTTGCGTGCTGCTGCTTTTTTTTAAATTTACCTTGACTAAATTTCGTGTATATTTAATTAAAATGCCATTTGAATGGTGAGGCAATAAACTTCTTGATACATCAGGAATAAAACTCCTAAAGAGAACGAAAAAGAATATAAGTGCAAGTGCGGTATCTCGGACTCACTCACGAACATAGTGTCTAATCATTATATAACACTAAGACTGTTAATGAACACTACCTTAGTTTAAGCAATTTATTAGTATTGTAGAAAATTAAGTCAACATAATATTACTTATTAGCCATAATTATTATTGGCCGGCAACGCACCCACTAAAAATGGGTGTCTATGGGCTGCGTAGACTGCCCTTTTTGGTCGTCCCGCAGCTCGTTTGCCCCCCTATTTTATAAAAAAAAAAAAAAAAAATAGGCTAGATTGTAATTCATGTAAAGTCGCTCTCTTTTCTATTTTGTGAACTTTATAATTTAAAAAATCAGTCTTGAGTAAAAAAAGTCAATCAGTTTTAAGCATTTTTATCAACGCAAAGACCATCTACCTCCATCAGTTTGCTATGCCCAACTATGTCCAAGGTCGACGATAGAGGGTATTGAAGAGCATAAAGGCATTGCCCTCATTAGTTCTTTTATTAAAGAATAATTACGAAATATTATACAATAGATAAAAAATAAAAAATACATTATAATTTTTTTTTAATTGTTATTATTATCCTTCAACATTAAATACTAACTTGATTAATACTTCGATTTAATATTATGAGAACTTATAAATATTGTAAAGAAAATTTTCTGTCATAATTCTTTATTCTGTAAATATTATTATATACTAGCTGACCTGGCTAACTTCGTTCCGCCCTACAACCTTATAATATCGTTGTTACTTTAATTTAACTTAGTTTAGGATTTCATTAATGTTAAGTATTAATACAACTTTTTTGCAAATACAGAAATGTTTTATTGCTTGCCATTGCGAAAGAAGAATTGTAGTTTTACCCATTAGGCATCTTCTCTCTAGCGTCAATATGGCGATACTGCATGTTAAGCACTTTCTGATATCCAACATCTTTTGATCAGGATCAAAGCATGGTTATGAATCTCCTCATTCACCTCAAGATCTGAATTTCTTGAACTGGACACGAATTCGACGTAAAATGATGCGTAGTTTCGTCAACAGATGGCACCATATGGTTTTTGCATTCGTAAAATTAATTAATTAATTTATTGTTATTCGATAACTTATCCGATATTTTATTGCTTATTCTGCTATTCGGGACGGAAACAAATCCAACAAATCAAAAACCATGACAATCGGTCCAGCCGTTCTTGAGTTATAAGTGTTGTAACAAACACGACTTTCTTTTATATATATAGATTATATGCATAGATAAAAGGCATTGTTTTAGTCGTGAATTTTCTTCCACAACTGAGCTATTTTTAAGGCAGTTTTTGCCGCGCACCACAACTGTGTGGAACCAGCTGCCCACTGTAGTATTTCCGAGCCAATTCGACTTAGGGTCGTTCAAGAAAAGTACCTACCAATTCTTAAAAGGCCGGCAACGCACTCGCGAGCCGTCTGGCATTGAGAGTGTCCATTGCCGGCAGTATCACTTAATGTTAACATCAGATGAGCCTACTGCCGTGTTTTATAAAAATCTAGTTATATAAAAATATAGTTAGAATACCAATATACGCTTAATTTACTTACATATTTTACAATACTTTATACCATATATAGAGCAGTGACCTCTTACAGGATATCAAAATTGTCGTCCCTTACTCATTCCCTAGGTTTAAAATCAACAATATCTTCCAAATTCCTTCTGTCAAAACCAACCTAGGAGTTCAGGCACCTTTCGTTAGAATTCTTCGCGATTTTAACAAATTAAACACAGCTTATCCGGAGCTGATTATATTCGGTAGTGGGCTGATCGGTTTTAGAGAAAGCATTGTGGGGTGCCTTTCTAGAACCTAATTTCGCTGTTTTGCTGATGATTTTTCTTTTTTTTCTGCTTAGTGCCAACAAATTTCTGTAATTTTATTTTATTTTAATGTGTGCTTGTATTATCGTATATGTTTTAATTGTATTTTTTTTAAATTTCTATTTAATTTTTTTTTGAGAAACTTATGCTAACATTAATTGTCACACATTTTATATGTAAGATTTTGTAAAATAATTAGTAGATATAGGACTGTGTGTGAAGTCGTAAGCTTAATAACTAAATATGTACTTACATATGTATTTATTGATTAATTTCTTAGTTAGCATGCAAGCATGCAGAGCATGCACTATATAAAAAATTAAACCTATTTCAAATATCTCGCAACTGAAAAGTAAAAATATATGTATAATATTGAGAAATATTCAATAATTTACCGCTTCAATAACGCTTTTATTATTGTATTATATTAATTTTTATTAATACAAAATAAACTTTTATAGACGTGCAATGGCTACAGTGTTTCACGTAACTAAATTGTGAAGAATAATTACTCGTTACATTCTGAGTACATTATGTGTACACTATTCTCAAAAGCCAGTATTTTTCAGATTCTCAATATCGTGGCCCCGATTACTACCCAACGGCCATTCTAATTACGTAAGCGAAGATGGGAAGCGATATTACAACAATTTGATAAACGGTCTTATTGAAAATGGAATTGAACCAGTGGTCACCTTATACCATTGGGACCTACCACAAAAACTGCAAGAATTTGGTAATTATAACATCAAGTATTTGTACCTTTGGTGAGGATCCGGTGAGGACCTGAACAAAATATAATTTTATAAAACTATAAATATAATAATAATTACCCACTTAAAAGACAGCTGTGATGGCGGATCCACACACGCCCGGCGGCCTGGCCGCCGGCCGTGCCGCCGGGCATGCATTTTTTACCTGCGGCACGCAAGCAAGCGTGAATGCAAGGCGGTCTGTAAGCCGGCGGCAGACCCGGCGGCATAAGCTGGCGGCATGTGTGGATGCGCCATTAGATTAGTGGTTAATATGCGATTTTCAGCCGAGGTCTTACGTTCAAAGGAGTCCCACACAAATGGAGGTGCGAAAACACTTGCTCCTACTGTGAAAGAAAACATCGTTTATTAGACTAAAAAACTCTGTACCCGCACTTGGCTACCTTTGCATTTAATTGGAAACAATTGGGATATAAATACAATTTATTCATTTAAATCAGTAAAGAGTCTCTCTTTCTCTTCAGGTGGTTGGACAAATCCTGATCTAGCAAGTTCGTTTGAGGAATACGCGAATGTCGCCTTCGGTCTTTTTGGAGATCGGGTCAAGACCTGGTTAACTTTTAACGAGCCGGTTAGCTTCTGTGAAGTATCGTATGAAGCTGGAAAATCTGCACCCGGCGTCGCTCTACCTGGAATAGGAAATTATATATGTGCTAAGGTTGTGATGCTGGCTCATGCGAGAGCTTACAGGCTATACGATACAAAGTTCAGGGCGAAGTATAGGGGTAAGTGAAACAGTTACCTGACTTACCTTTTTGATAGGGAATCCTGGAAAGTCTACCCCCCTATTTTTTAAAAAGTAAATCAATTTTATGTTATTGAAGTTATACTTCTTTAGGCGCGATATGAAAAATTTATGAGAGTGAAATTTTACGATGCGCGCGCACCGTGACACAAAATTCAGTATGGGCGCCGAGCGTGCGCGAGATGGGAATAAGACAATCTACTTGTAGTACCTTTTAAACAAATAAAGCAGTTTTAATTATTTTTTCAAAGAAATTTAGCAATGCTTTTTCACAAAGACCTATTTATACTTAGTTAAAAGGTTATGAAACATACCTAGTTATTAAATTGAATTTATAATATAATAATAATTATTATTAATTAATAATTGAATGATATACTAAATATTAAATATTGTTAAATTATTAACGGTTAATATTGATTATTAATTATTTAATATTTTAAAAAAATAAAGAAAGCCAAAGAAGTATAACTTCTTACGCGCGTACATAAATACACGCACCATTTTTTTTTTATCTAAGTAATGCATCGCTTTCTGTTAAATTGTATTTAGTTAACACGGTCTGAGAACTTCAGTTAAAGCGGCGCAATTAGGCGCGGTTTGATCAAACAGCGGACGGGGCGGGACGGCCACGACTGAATATGCATAAAAAAATTCATAAGAATCGGTCGAGCTGTTTCGGAGGAGTATGGAAATGAACGTTGAGACACGAAAATTTTATATATAGAGATATAGGAAATGTCACACAGAGCCGTCGCCAGTGGATTTACCAGCAGGCTATACTGGAGTGTGGCAGATTTTTGGGGCGGCAAATTTGGGGAGCGAATATTTTTTGCTACCTCATAGAAATAAAACAGATTTTGACGTTTTCTGATGTTTTACAGATAAAAGTCTGCAACAAATTTTCCCGTCGAATTTCACCTCTCACTTGTCATTGTACATTTGGTGTAGCAAACTTCCATATTCTAGAGTAAAACGGCGCGCAGTTCGCCCCCCCTCCCCCAATTGAAAACAGCGGAACGGCTAAAAATGTATTTACCTCTTCCCATGTATATGAAAACATAACCGAAGGAATGCGAGGTTTAAATAAAACAATTTCTGTGGGGTTTAGTTTTCTATCTATATTTTAGTAATAAATAAAATCAAATATGATATTGTATGAAAACGGACTCTTAATCAAATTTTTTTTAAAACAAAATGGCCTCAAAGAGCTAGTGAAATTATTTATTTCTTCGTTCACGTTTTATATTCTCACTGTATAACTATTAAAGTAACGTAACAAAATTGGGTACGTTTCTTAAACTTATAAAAACTTTTAAATAATAGCTTAACCATTTATTTGTTTCAGGAAAGGTTGGTCTCACGAACCAACACCTCTGGTTTGAACCAAAGAACTCTGGCGAAGAAGAGAACGCAGAGCTTATGCGGAACTTAATGGTAAGTATAAATAAAGGTATTCATTTTGTACAGCCTAATTGGTAATGTTTTCCACGAAATCTTGGAGATATTATCGAATACATAATTGTATATAGAAAATGCAGTAATAAATTAATTGGGTATATCAGGTCAATTTTACTATCATAATCATAATCAAAATCAGTCAAATAGAAGAGACTGCCCACAATATACTCTGGGGGCTATTGCACATCTCATTTTCCTTAACATCTTTTTTATTATGTGTAATACAGTTTTTTTTATTTATTTTTCGTTTAACATTTTAAAATGATACAGATTTTGTTGCTTTGGTTACTGTTTTAGTACATTGTGTTAAATAAAGTGTAGTATTAGTGCATTTATTCAATTAATAATTGGATTCGGCATGGCCCAATGTTTCTTTTGAAACATTCTAATTCGGTCTTTTGATGTATAAAAATTTCAGGCATTATACTCTTATCCTATTTACTCGAAGACTGGTGGGTGGCCTCCTAGTGTTGAGAAAAGAATCGCTGAGATAAGTGCAAAACAAGGATACAGTCGATCCCGCTTGCCCGAATTCACACCGGAAGAAATTGAATTTATTAAAGGTAAGAAGGAAATACTACGTAGGTCAGTTGCTGTATTTGGTGTATCAATACCAGGTTTTGATAAAAACAAAATACGTCAGTATACAAAAAATACACATTGTGTGTGTTCTTTGATAAAAATTCATAGTTCCGTGACCACAAGTACTAGGAGAGAAAAAGAGTTAAAGAATATTGACGTAATGATACAAGCGTGGATGGACAAAAATTTGTTATAAACGAACTAATTTTAAAACCAACGTATAGATAGTGCAATCCACGAAGACGCGCCCCACTATTCCTTCTAACCGTTTATAGTATATGTGTGCAAGCTTCCGTCAATGTCGAGTGTTATCGGTACACACGCACACTACAATGAATAGACTAATCAGGAGAGAGTGTCATGGGCAAAATGAAAGATACCGACTACAAGGAAAGGGTGTTTTTTATTTTTAGGTGTATATATTTAGTTAACATACGATAATATTACCATTTAAATACCATAAATGAAAAACGTGAAATAGTTTTACTGAACTTGATTGAGAAATGAAAATCGTCAATCACTAGTTTCAGAAATATGTGATTCAAAGGCTGATATATCACCGACTTTTACATATCTGGCTTTTAAGTACACGCTGAGATGTTCTCGACATTTAAAAAAATATAAAGTAGAGCAACTTTTGTGACGACTTTGGAATCCCCGTACCCCGCGATCCCCTCAACCAATAATTGCTGGGGCGCGTATTCGTGAATTGCTCTATCTATAACTGATGTAATTGGCTGTATTTCACCAATGAGAGATTATTGTTTCAGGTACATATGACTTTTATGGTCTCAACTACTACACCTCGCGATTGGTTGAGACGGCTAAGCCTGGCGAAAAGCTCACCTGGTTTCCACTGACAGGAAGCTCGGAATTCGGTTTGGCATTAACAGCTGATCCTAGCTGGAAGGCTGGTCTTGCATGGCTGGTTGTAAGTTTGATATATAAGATATGTTTTTAATAAAAAGTGCGGGCGTACAAAGTACACATGTCATAAGTGAATCTTCTTTGGCAAACTAATTTTTAAGTCATATTTATACAAATAACTTTAGATTTCCGAGACTTAGAGAGAGGGGAAAAGGAATTTCAAGTATTTAATTGTCATTGAAATATTAAAAGTGTCGTTAATTGAAACAAATTATTTATTTATTTCTTTGATAATAAAAACACATGGCATTTTAATTTACAATTTGTTATTTGAGATTTCAGTAAATTATTTTGCATAAAATATATAATACTAATATTTCAATTTAAAAATATAATTTCTATAATTCGCCCTTCTCACTCTCTCTCAATCGGTCTAAATCGCTCTCTCCCTTTTCGAAGCGTTTCATCCGTAAAAAATATTACCCTCATGCACCTAAAGAAGTTTCACTTCAAAAACTTTTTTTTTTTAAGACAATTCACACCAATTGAGTGTGTCCTAGTCCCATGTCCCATGCTAAGCTGGTGAAGCTTGTGTTATGGGTACTAGGCAACGGATATACATACATATTATAGATAGATATACATATAAATACATATTTAAACACTCGAGACCTAAGCACAACACCAAATGCTCATCACATCGATGTTCGTCTCAACCGGGGATCGAACCCGGGACCCATGGATTCGCAGTCAGGGGTACTAACCACTAGACCAATGAGTAGACTTTATAGTGGGGTTGCGACGATAACGAAGATAATAAAATAAATTACAATTTATGGGTCTGATAAAAAACCAACGGACTTATTTTGGCTTAACTAATGTTAGGTTACATAACTCCCGACATTATTTTTTTATTTTATTTTTAATAATATTGGGACTCGTCTATCCTTTACGGCTTGATAAGATGTGGAGATGTGCTAGCGGCTACGCATTACGATTACGATACGATTTCACGCAGTCGCGTCCAGATGTCGTCACATTTAACGTATCAAAGGCGTTTTTGAAGTCGACAAAAGTTACGTAAGGTGTTTATATCATCGGTGCACGATTTATTAGGGAAAAATTCAGTTTGCTCATTTCATGTTTCATGAAAAACATCGAGTACAATGGAAGAGTGTGATGACAATAATAATGTGAACTTTGTAACAAACGCTACGGCTGAACATCTTTCATGCCGCGCTAGTTAAACGGCTAGGCTGTTAGTTGAACCGCTAATTAAGCTAGTTGTCTGCGACATGTATACCTTTCTCAAACACATCGATATCAATTGCGTTATTTATGAATAACGGCGTTAAATGTCGAAGTTTGGAAGTTTGGATTTTATTCAAGTAGAATTGACGCCGCTTTAATACCTGAAGTATGAAGTATAATTGGACCTGGAGGGACCGTGGATCGTTTAAACTACTGCATGCTAAAGGCTGTATAATTTTTTTTAATTTTGTTGCAGAGCTACCCTCCAGGTTTTCGCCGTCTGTTGCTTTGGCTGAAGCACCAGTTCGGTGATATTGAATTCAAGATTATGGAGAATGGGTACGCCACATCCAAACCCGTTATGTATGATGAGGAAAGAGTAATGTACTACAGGGACCATTTGGAACAGGTAATTTTTTGTAGCACCCTCATTTCTTCCAACTTTTTAGTAATGGACTGATATGGCTCCAGTTCAAACAATTTGTATGACAATACTTGGCGATTAAAAAGAGTGGCGGAAAGTTTCTTGCCAGTTCTTCTTACCCGCTCTACGCCCTTGACTTGCGAACTGGTAGTTAATGTAGTAAATGTAAATCTACGATTAATTTAACTTGACGATTCAAAAGTGTACTTGGTTACCCATTTGAATAAAGATATTTTGAGTTTGAGTTTAAATAAGTATTTTGATATGCATCCTAAGTCAATTTAAAAATATAACTTCCCTACCTGCGTAAGAGTTAATCGTCATGAGATGCGTCAAATCTATCTATCTAAATTACCTCTTATCGTCGCTGTAGAATGATAACCTCGTATATCCAGAGAACCAAACATTACAGGAAACAAAAAAAATGTTTATTTTCGTCAATGTTCGTAAATATATTTATGCGTTTTGCCATAGTTTTAAATACTTCATGATTATACCGGTTAAATGACATAAGAGTCTAAGAATAAAAATAAATAGTTTTTTGACATACGAGGTTTTTTTTTATAGTATGGCAAGACATACGAGGTTTTTTTCTTTTTTTTATATTATGGCAAGACATACGAGGTTTTTTTTGTTTTTTTTATATTATGGCAAGACATACGAGGTTTTTTTTGTTTTTTTTATATTATGGCAAGACATACGAGGTTATCATTCTACAGTGACATTATGTACTTTAAGGTTCTTCTTGCTATAAACGAGGATAAAGTCTTTGTAACGGCCTACACTGCGTGGTCTCTTATTGACAACTATGAGTGGACTAGTGGATACACGTAAGAAAATTGAACTTTTATTTTACTGATTATTTAACATTTCAATAAAACTTCCGTAACGGAGATACAAGATAATTTCAAGCGTTGCTTAGCAACGTGCCCAGGCAGTAGTAGCTTTGAATGTTTTGTCCTTATCACTCACATTCGTCATGATCGTCGAACAATGTCGGATTTGAAAAACATCCAAAATCCACTTTTTATCATATTTGAATACTACATAGAATAAATATTTCGGCTATATAAAAAAAATCCATGTGTTTTAAATTTCAAATTATTCAGTCGGTAAAGTGACGGATTTGGTAGACGCTCATAGAAGCATGTGATTTTTCTATAAAATTGAGTTATTATTTTTATTTTGTTTCAAAACAAACCCTTTTGTTTACTTGTTGCCAAATTTCATAATAACAGAATATGAATTTAAAAAGTGATGACAAAAAAAACTAACATGATTATATTATTTTGAAATGGCTGTCCTGTAAAGTTTACTAATTGTCAGATCCGTCACTATACTACGACTATGACGATATAAACAAGTAAAAGAGATAAAATATCCATAATCTTTGACTTATAGTTAATTTATCTAGGTCGTTTTCAACAATTTCACTTACGATTTTGTATTTTTGTCGCTTAATTAACATAAGGACACGTTCACACTAAAATTACCTTAGTAGCCTTAACAGTAGTGTATGTAGAAAGTCGAAATCTATATTTGTATGAAAATGACAGTACGTGTCGACAAATTTTCATACCAAGTTAGTTTTCGTCAATATCTCTTGTTCATTTTGTCAAGTTGTATTGACGTTCTGATATTGTGGCAATAAAACTGACATCTAGTAAGACGCTGCTAAATTTGTACTGTATTTCAGGTCAAGATTCGGCTTAGTGAACGTTGACTTCAACGATCCGAATCGCAGGCGGACCCCTAGAGCCTCCGCCCACTATTACGCGGCTGTGATAAAGAGTCACTCACTTGACCTTTCATAGTCTCGTGGATATTTTTTTTTTTTTTAAAAAGATCGTAACTTAAGATGTAACATTGGGTGTTGGTTGAAACTTATGGTAAATCATTTTACTAAACGAGTTAAATTATTTTAAAAAAAAAGTGCGTCCGTACAAAGTACAGTCAGAAGTGAAAATTCTTTGGCAAACAAGTCGTCTCTTGTTCATATACAAATCTAAAACTTTCCGTGACTTAAAGGGAGGGAAAAAGGAAGATATGTTAGGAATTTCATGGATTTAATTATCAAAAATTAATACAAATTATACATTTAATTGTTTTAATTTATTTCTTCGATAGTAAAAACACGTAGCATTTTAATTTACTATTCGTCATTTGAGATTTCATAAATTCTCTTTCCGAAATTGTAATTTTAAAAATAGCATTTCTATAAGGTAATTCGCCCTTCTCACTCTCTCAATCGGTCTCAATCGCTCTCTCCCTTTTCTTCGACAAAAACGCTGCACATCTTCGTGACGCTAATATTATTGTTATTGCGTTTCATCCGGAAAATTTTACCCGTATGCGCCTAAAGAAGTTTCACTCCAAAAATAACGTGTGGTGGCGCTACAACCTTTTTTAGGTTGTTCAGATTTCTGTATCTGTTTCATGATCATTTGTCAATCTAATACGAAAGTAGATGTTCAGGTTCCTGTAACACATGCCATTGACTTTTTGGGTCTAAGATAAGCCGGTTTCCTCCCGCTAATGTTAATGAGATAGAGAGAAAGTCCTTTGGTGCACAGCCGAGGAGCGAACCTACGACCTCAGCGATGAGAGTCACACGCTGAAGACACTAGGCCAACACTGCTGCATAACTATATCAACTATTATAAAATAAATAATCAATTGTTTATATTGTTTTAATTAATTTCGTAAAGTACACATAAAATCCATTGTCTTTGTTTTTATCATACCTCAACTGTATATTATTTAATTACCAAAATACTACATAAATTTTTCAAAGTGATATATATATATATATATATATTATAATGGATGAATTTAAAAACTGCACAATCCGCCATATCAACTGGCATACAAATGTCTAATTATAAATAAAAGGAAAAAATTATTTTTTATTTGATATTATAAGTTAGTATCTCGAAACTTATATTCCAAAAACTCCCTCACACAAAGTGCCTTTAAAATTCTCATCATTTTCCATTTGAAAGCTTAACGGTAGTGTGCTGTAACCTCTGGGAAGGTGATTAAAAAGTTTGATAGCTGCTGGTACCACAATCATGTTGGCTCCCTCTGTAGTTGTGGATACATATACTGCCTTATTCATAAATACTAATTCTGTGTGATACTGTTTTAACTGAAGCTTTAAGTTTTCTTTTCATTACAGCGGAAGTATAATTTGATAACTTATCCGTACCGTACCGTAGATACAGTAGTAAAAATAGTATAATCTTTTTTTTAATTATAACTAGCATTACAATAAATAAACAGATTTATTGATGAATATTTTTTAGATCCCAAATGTGTACTGCTTAATGTTTCTATCAATAACGCAGTATGGAAACCGTCATGTGTAGGACCCAAACAATCTATATCTCTCCTTTATTATTCCTCAATAGGCAGACATTAGTATCGCTATGGCAACCCAATATACTCAACAACTATGGTTGTTTGTTATTATTTTAATATATGCACAGTCTCTGCCCAATTTTCTTGTTATTTTATTTTAAAAAGCAAGTATATTACCTTTGTAAATATTGGCGCCTGCAAGAAATTTATGAGCAATCTATTAATTTAGTTTTAATCTAAACAACTTGAACTCTTTTAAATAAGTTCTCTTGTTTCTCTTTACACAACATGGGAGAAAAGAAAAAGCAGCGTTTCAACTAAATTACTAATTTTAGTTAGCGTGATTTATTGGTCTTGGTAAGGTTTAAAATAAAATCAATTAAAAAAAACAAATTTTATTAAATCATCCTTGATTATAAAACTGATGTTGAGGATTCGTGTTATTAAAGATACCGCAAAAATTATTTGTCTCCAAATCACATTTCTCCTTTGTCACCGTGGACTCCTCTTCTATGGTTGGCGAGTTAGTCGTTTCGAGGATTCTTGCACACACACACACGAACCACATGACTGTTAGCCTCAGCAACATTCCTACAAGGTACAATGTTAAGCGTTAATAGGTTTGTATGTTCTGACGTCGTAAGGTCCAGTGACCTTAGGGCGACATTCAGAAATGAGACTTAGTTCGCGTTGCTTGCCCTTAGTTTACTATAAGCAAGATACACACGTTTATAAGGCAAAAAATTATTTACTTCGATAACATTGGACACTAAATTAAATGCTATTAGTATTGGTGCTTAGTTGGTGTGTTTATAATTTAATGTTTAGGAATATTTCTGATGAAGCAAGAAGTGGCAGTTTCTTGTTTTGTTTATATGTAATATTATGTTCATAGTTTAAATTTTGTATAATTAAGTTTTAAGTATTAGTACAAAGTTACTGTAGGAATAGAAAATGAATAAATAAATTATGATGCCTAATACTGTTTATATGAGAAATTATTATTTAAAAATTCATATATTATGTGACTTTGCCTACACTTTTAATACGTAAGAATCCAAAGTGCTTTTGACAATTATCATTGTTTTAGAGTCGCGGGTAATTTTTATTGTATTTTTCCTATTTCGATCAACTTTTGTTCCCCCAAGGTCAACTGCGTTATACACTTATACATGCTCTTAAAATATTTTTAAAAATATGTAAGAAGGAAGTAATCGTTGAAAGTTGTTTTAATAATCCATTATTAATTCCGTTTGAACATGTTATCCAAATTAAATTTTACGTGTCCCATTTCTCGTAATATTATATATACCTTTATAGAATTTGGAAAAGTAACATTAAATTGTTTTATGAACAATTAATAAAATTATGTAGGTTATGTAGTTAGACAAGTCATCATTGTCTGTACGAACAAGAAAAACATCAGCAAGGCAATCATTAATTAAAAACACCAAACAGATACAACAAAATGTTTCGGTCATATATCTATCAAATATATTGTCTGTAGTCAATGACTTTTCTCTTACGAGTTAAATGAAATCTAAAGATATAGTTTTAAAATACGTACCATAAGAAACACAAATAACAACACAAGGCACAAACTTGAAACTACGTCGAATGTATGAGTCACGGCTTAGTCACTACATCATTGCATTATCAATAATTGTTTCCTGTACTAAAGTTTCATAGATTTTTTGGACCGATGGACAACTGTTTGGCAAATGTCAATGAAAATAATTATATCGTAATTTCCGCCTAGTGTCTGACAAGACATTCTGGCTTCTCGTTTGTTGCTTGCTGAGCAATTCGTGTGATATGGACAGGAGTGGATTATATGTCTGACTGCATCTATTTAGAATGTATACTATGGCTAATTGCTTGGAAAAAAAATACGACAAAAACAAGAGTACTTCAGACTTTTTATTAAATTATCGAGTGAGCGCCATCTACTCGTCACTTCAAATAGAACTGTAAATAATAAATGTTTGTAGCTTACTCCTACGTCCAATAGATGGCGTAATTATAATAAAAAACTTTAGAATAATAGCAAACAAAAATATATGCAGTGGTAAACGAAATAAATATTGACCTAATTAAACTAAAATAACATTATGATGTTATAAAAAAAATTGCCTATGAGAACGCTGTGATAACTGCCACCTTGTGGCTGTTTAAAAATATGACGACACGCCATAAAACTAACTTCTGTGAAGGAAAGATATTTTTTTTTTTATAAAATATTGTTTTACTTATGCAGTATGCTTCTCAAATGATTTTTAAGTACAAGAAATTTTAAAAATAGGAATAGTTGGGTCACGATTTGCTACAAATTCAATTTGCGAAAATCTCTTAAACGAATACGCACTAAAGTATTTCCAAACCAATTCGACTTAGGGCTCTTGATAAAAAGAGCCCTAAGTCGAAGAGTCGAAGTCAATTTTCCATACAATTTCATTAGTTTACATAAATTCTTTTCGAATAGTGTATGTTCATGCGTTCGTTTAGTTCCAAATTGGCCCACGGAAATTCGCTCAATTCTCCTTTAAAAATTTTATCATTTCTTTTATAATGTTAACTATTATACCTATTCCTTTGGTACAATATTAACTAATTATCGAAAGCAGTGACCAAAACAGAATCATGAAAAGTCAAGTAAAAATAATTTACAGGTTACCTACACCCTATGCAAAGGCAATTGCCCCTCAGTGAAGCTAGGAAATACCACCCCTCATCACCGGAATTGTGTCAGATATCTTGGTCTTCATCTTGATAGGCGTATGACATGGAATGATCACATCAAAAAGAAGCGAGATGAACTGAATATTAGATATAAAAGCAACCTGTGGTTGCTAGGCCGAAACAGCAAACTGTCTGTAGACAATAAACTACTACTAGTGTACAAGTCGATCCTGAAACCTGAATGGATGTACGGCCTTCAACTATGGGATAGTGCTTGTAACTCCTCCATCATGCGCATACAAAGAATGCAGAACATTATTCTCCGGACCATCAGTAATGTCCCCTGGTATGTGACTAATGTTGAGATCCACGAACACCTGGGAATGCTCACAGTGAGAGAAGAAATAACTAATATCAAGACCAGATACAGGGAACGGCTAGCAGCTCACCCCAATGCCCTTGCACGACAGCTCACGATGCAGAGCTATGTTAAACGCCTTAAGCGAAAAGACATTCTATAATGTGAAGAATTATGAGTAGATGTTCTCACTGGAGGACACACTCCGAACGAGATAAGCATCCAACATATTTGCTAAAAGTGAAAGCACTGATTGCAGATGGAGAATATACAAAAAAAAAAAAATAATTTTGTCTATTTTTTAATTCGCCGAGAATCAAATTCAGGTTTTCTCTTGGAAAACCTGTCTGCAACAGCATGGAGGTGGTGGCAAGAAAGTAGGTTACATATTATATTCCAATTCTAAGCAGTCAGGTATTAGGACCGATTAAAATTATTACCGAATTTAAACGATGTCTTTAGAATGTTGGTTTTTGTTAGGGCTTCAGCAGTTTATATTACTACAAGCATCTTGCAGCGTAGCAACTGGTTCACTAACATACATAGCTGCGGTTAAAAATTTCAACCATACAGACAATTGATTATACATTTCTTTAAGATATTTAATAGACATGATTTACTCTTTCTCCATCCAATTTCACAATAATTTGTATTGTAAAGCTCTGTGATAATCTTTTAGTGAATTTCGATACCTAATCTTTCAATTTGATCTATTTTATTACAAATCACGGATAGGCTTAACATCGCCCGCCGTCTATACATTATATAACATTTTTCCCAGGGCTGGGAGAGAGGGGCCACACGTCTGTTCGCCGCCAACGCGTTCGCACGCGCGTCATGTTGTAAGCTTGTGTTCTGTGCACGAGAAAAATGTCAAAATACAAGTTTTTAATTGTTCTTCTATTCTCTGTGGTCCTGGTTGCTGGTGAGTTGTTATTTTTTAAAGCCGTAAACGATGTGTTTGTCTGTGATTGATTGTTTAACCCTTTCGCAGTTTATTTGTTATTCCTCCAGGACAACAATGTAGATAATTAATATTTTTATCTAGAAGCTTTAATTTTTGGTTAAATGACCAACCATAAAATCCATATTATTTACAATAGTAGTTATTTTTTATTTATTCCTTGTTTTATAGGTAAAGGTCATCGATATTTGATTCTCAATTGATCAGTGTTTGATTAAGTAACGTTTTATTTTATTTGTGATTTATTTTACGAATTATCTCAAATAGCTGATTGTTTTTGGTATTTGAATAAGAAGAAAACTGCTTATTAGAAATGAAATTAATTAACATTAATTTATTTTAAGATTTAAAAAGATATTTCCGTTTTTTAGAGCTTTATAAAAAGTAAACTCACATTTATATGAAATGACGTCGTTATTCCACGAAATGCTATAAATTAAAATAGTTTTAAAATTTTATTAATTATTTGAATTGACATTATTTTATCGCAGTAAATCTAATAAATTGTTAATTAAACGATATGTAGAGGGAATTGCGGAATGTTAAAAACAGAATAAAATTACAATTCACCAGTATTATTATTTTATGTTAAGAACTTTTAAAATAAATACTAAATAGTTATACCGATAAACAATTTTCTTACATCTCGATGACTAAGAACAAAATAAAATAAATACTCTTTATAATTTTAATAAAATAAACACGTTTCGGTTAGAAATGTCACTTAGGAAATTATACAGATTAGAAGGTAAAACAAAAGACGATACGTAGGCGCGTTTCTTATGATTGAAGTTACGTCTTAAAGGAGGCTTATATAGCAAGGATAAAATTCGAGAACAGAAACACGAGCATCTGCTAGGAATAGGTTTAAAGAAAAGTATAGCCATTTTGAAGACTCGTATTTTAATAGCTTCAAACTAACCGTAACCAGTTTTCCTTTAGTGTATTTCTTTGAAAAATAACTTATATTCTTTGTTAGGTTTAAACTTTAAAGTAATTTCGTTGCATATAAAGCAGTTTCATTTTAAACATGGAATGTGCGTTTGTTACGTAAATTTAATATGTGCCTACTTTTTCGTCATTTCCATGTAGATCATATAAATTTAAAAAACATAATAATAATATATAATAGATAATTAGGTTAGTAATATACTAGCTTCCCGTCCTGGCTTTATACGTGCAATCGTGACGCGTAAACTTAGAAAGTTATATACCTAAACCTTCTTGACGAATCATTGTCGATATTGGTGAAACCGCAGTAAATTCTGTAAAGTAGTTTTTGAGGTTTTTGCTAACAAACAGGCGAACGCGAACGGACGAGATGAAGGCGTTATTGCTGTATAAAATATCGCTGCGACTGACTTTTTTGTAGGCATTATCAGGCTCTACAACTTTTCTCTAATACTCAATCATATATCTCTCATCGTTAAGGCACCGTTCGTAAGAAACGTTTTCGTTCGACCGTTTTTTCTCTGACGTACTTGGCAAATCCGACAACCACGAAAGAGTCTTTTAATCGGGTGAAAATATAGCTTATCTAACAAATACCATGGCATGCTATTGGTAAGAGAATTTTCAAAACGGTTCAGTAGATCAAGAGATTTTTATGGATCAGGACGCAAACCAGCTTTGAATGTAGGGTTGGCAGCACTTTGAATGAAGTAATAACCGCCTGCAACGACGAGGGTTGGCAACACACCTGGTTGCTGACTTTTCAGGGAATGGTACGCTCTTTCTTAGTAGACCACTAAGTCGTATCGGTTCTGAAATACCTCTACTGGTATTACCCCTATCAACCTCCCAAACTTTACATGTTCATATAATTAATATAGGTGTAGTCTTGTAATGCTCCAGTGAGGTATATAATAGATACATTTTCCGCCTGTGTAATAAATACATATCTTTAAGGCTTTTAGTGCCTGACACGGACTGATTTTAAGCTTAATGTTACCGTCAGTTTAATCACAATATTTTCCTTTACTTTAGACTATAAATTGTTTTTATAGAAATAACATTTTGGTTAACCGGCATTCAAATGCATTCAGAAATGAGAGTTGTATGCTTTTGGACAAAAAAAATGATGTATGTTAAGTATGTCATTTGTATTTTTTTGTTAAGCTATATTTTAAAATTAAATCAATATAATTGTATGAACTATTTATATTGTTGAGATGAAAATAGATTTGCTATTGCGCGAGCAATTTAAACGAATAAAATTGTGGTGAATATTTACAGCTACGCCCTGCAATTGATACGGCGTAGCACTCTCGTAGATTTTTAGTTCGTAGCGCTGTTACAATGTAGCGTAAACTGTAAGAGCTACGATATCACCTCCTAGTTTTTCACATAGGTTTAAGCGCGACTTTCAAAGCCGTGGTCCAATGCATATTTTTTACAATCAACAGCTTTTATTATTAATCAAAACAAAACATAATTTATTCATATGACACAATGTATGAACTTAATTAACGTCAATAAATATAAAATCGGACATGTTTATAAATGTAAATTTAATACCAGTTCTCAAATCAAGAATGTCAAACAGAACTGGTACTTAATGTTAGTTTTTTGTTTTTAAGGTTAACTCTTTCAACCATCATGCACATTATTTAACAAACCAATACTTTATTTAATAATAAGCCTTTTTAGTTCCTGTTTTACAATAGTTGGTACATTACAGTAACCAATTATATTGATTATGTTAGTAGGTTAGCTTAGATTACGTTAGTAATACATATATATTATTTATGAATTAACAGGAACCCCGGTTTAGGTAAAGGCCTCCTCCAAAGATGCCCATTTTTGGTAGTCCTGTGCTATGGAGTGCCAGTTTTTGCCAGCAAATCTTTTCAGATCATCTTCCCTATATCCTAAGGGTCTGCCCTTCCGCCTCTTGCCTTGTGGTCCTTTACATTGGGTTACTCGTTTGGTCCACTTTCTGCTAGACATTCTTGCTACATGGCCAGCCCAATGCCATTTCAGTTTTTGAGCAAAAGCTAAAGCGTTTGTAACTTTAGTGACGGCTTTTATCTTTGTGTGTCTTATTTTGTCCATTTTCTTTATGTTTAATATACTTCGCTCTAAACCT
The DNA here is from genome assembly GCA_963693345.1 of Pieris melete. Taxonomy (NCBI): domain Eukaryota; kingdom Metazoa; phylum Arthropoda; class Insecta; order Lepidoptera; family Pieridae; genus Pieris; species Pieris melete. The sequence goes on along the minus strand of CAVNZK010000015.1, from coordinate 1,597,648 downwards.
CTTTGACATATATTGATTTTATTCACAATATAATATAATACTTTATGCAATGTTACAATAATCGGAACTGTTGGACACGTAATTCATATATGATTTTAGTTCTCACTAATAGTTTAATATTCTAGACAATAATTAAATACCCAACGCTTGGTGTATCACTTATAAAAGTAACTAATTATTATTTTAAATTAAAATAGTTTATCCTCTATAGGCATTCTGAAATACTGTTGAAGTAACATACAAATATATAGTATCAAAATGAATTATGGTAGAAATAATTAATGTACACCACAATGTGAGCATATCGTAGACCCGAAAGTCGAAGATTAGGCACAGAAGGTTGATCACCTAGTTACCTATAATGAGAAAATTTGCTAAGAAACGCCAAGATAGAGTTACTAGATAATTAATAAATTGTTTTAAAGTTCTGAAGCTAAAGGACATACTTCTGCACCTTCATTAATACTTTTAAAGTCAGTAGATTATCCTTCTGTGTCTACTAAACCAAAACAATAATTATTTTGCCAGGAATCGAACTCAGGTAACGTGAATGTGTCATGCAAGTGACCTATGGATTTTAATACTCCACTTAAAATATCTTCAAATTAAATGTTTTTATGCTTGCGTAATAGGAATCGCAACCAATATTATATATACTATTATAATAATTGGAATTGTAGGACACGTAATTGATCTTTCATTGCAATCTGGCAATAATGATATTAATAAAAAACAATACCCACCGCTGTATATAATAAATTTAAAAAATAATTATTATTATTTAAAAAATATTATTGTAAAAATACATAATACATTTACAAAGTATTCTATTGCAGCAACTATCTGTCAAATTGTGTTGAAAAGAGACAGCAGTAATTATCTATTTAATAATTAATTTAAAAATATTATAAAAAGTTTTATTATACAATTAAAATAACTACGTGTCAAAATTGTATAACTATTTGTATTTAAAATTGATTCACGGTTATTTTAATATATACACTTACAACGCACGCAGTACATAAATCTAACACGGCATTAATTATTGTTTCCGAAGACAATGCAATGATATACATAGTTCCGGTGTTGAATAAACTATTCAGGAACAAACTCCGCACGCAATAATTTGTACTGTTCTAAACTACTGATTTTATGACAATCGAATTGAATTGATATTGCCGCATGTGGTTTTTTTATGGGACAGGAACTAGCAGGCACTCTAAATAAAGTGAGTCTCTGAAATCTGCCGCCTATGGGTTATGGGGGGCTAGCGGACGTGTAGCCAACCGTTCAGGGAATGGTACGCTCTTTTCTTGAAGGCTCCTAGGTCGCATCGGTTCGAAAATACGTCTAGCAGCTGGTTCCACAAAGAGGTGGTGCGTGCGATCAATCGCCAGTTGTCGAGATGGATAGGATAGAATTTTGAATTCTGCCTCAACGTGTGATGATGGAATAACAATAACACACACTGCGACTGTATATAATAATTTGAGTAGTTTATAAAACAAAATTTTAATAAAAGGCGGATAGATCTCGCGTCAGGGGAAGGCAAAAAGTCAAGATTTGATGAATAAGTATTATATTATATTATAATAACTTTATAATATACTAGCTGATCCGGCAAACGTCATTTTACCATGTATAATAAAAAATAGGGGTTGATCGTAGAGGGGTGAAAGTTAGGGGTTGTATGTATTTTTGTATGTTGTATCATAAAAAAATAGAAATTAAAAATTTTGTCTAAAAAATAAAAAATAAAATTTAGGGGTGGACTACCCCTAACATTTAGGGGGATGAAAAATAGATGTTGGCCGATTCTCATAGATACCGGATAAGCACAAAAAATTTCATCAAAATCGGTCGAGCCGTTTCGGAGGAGTTCGATTACGCACCCCGTGACAGAAGAATTTTATATATTAGATTAACAAAATTATCGATTTGGAGAGTTCATACAGAATCTGTAAACTAACAAAAGTTACCATAAAATCACTTAATTTTTACAATTCTTAAAAAGTCGGCAACGTACTCGCGAGCCCTCTGGCATTGAGTGTTCATGTTATCACTTAACATCAGGTGAGTTTCCTGCCCGTTTGCCCCCTGTTCAATCAAAAAATAGAAACAAATATATATATATGCGTAGTGTATCCTCTTCATATATACCATATGATTTTATCAAGCTTAAATAACCCGTAAAGTTAATAGAACTTCCCTATGATAAGAGTACAGCGAATACTGGACCGAAATCAGGCTTTGTTTAGATAGAATCGGAATAAGTTTATTTTGTATCTTCTAACTCTAACTTGTATTTTATTCCCTACGTATCCCGAATTTATTCATAGTGCAATATATGTTTATCTTTAAAATAACTTATTTATTATATACAATATATATTTTGTTATTTTTTAGACGTGGACTGAGGACTGGTATAGTATGAGTTTGCTATTTTTAAACTATAATAATTAAGTTGAAATACAAAAATAATAAAACATAATGTGAGATATGTATCTTTATTATTTTTTTTATTTATATATTTCAATTTCACGCTAAATCTAAGAAAATACCTGTTATTACGTATTACTAAATTGACTTTTAATCATTAAGAATTAAGGCTCTATAAACCATTATTTAAGGGATCTTATAACACGTTTACGAAGTGACATTAAACAAATGACAAGAGGAGGTTTTTGAGAATTTTAAGTAAAAATGAACAGTTAATTCAAATCTAAATAACTTTATCACCTGGCCTTATAGTTGAATTATTAATTTGCTTAGTAACAATTATAAAAATCGACCCACAAACTGCTATTTTAAATTTCCAAATCCTATAAATTTAAAGTACCATTAGACCCACCCGACCAAAGGCTCTTTTGTGATAGTAATATTCGAGAAAACACTTGTGTTTCACAAACTTTAAGTTTCGTAAGTTCTCCTAACGTGTCCTTTGGGTGATGTTACGTTAAGTATGTTACAAAAAAGTTCCTGATTTTATTTTCTTGAATATTTTTCTCCGAAAGGTCCAGTTTATGTACCTATAAAGCTGGACCGTTAATGAAAAACCCCATAACGCTGAACGGATAACAAAAGCCTTCTTAAGTTCAATTCTTATTTTGTTAATATTTGTTCTGTTTCGCTCCGTATTATACGATTTATCAGGTATTTTTGTGTCTTAAGCATAATATTTACTCTGTAGTTTCTGAAAATAAATAATCTTTGACTTAAAACTAAAAAAATGTGAGCCGTCACGGGACGCCTGGCAGATGTGAAACATCGACATTATTTTGTAAAAGTAATATGCAGAAAAGAACAGATTGTGATAGGAACTAAATATGTCAGATAACGATAACTATTTAATGAATAAACATTTATATTCATTAAATACAAAAATTTACGAATTTATTTCAAATCGTGACTACTTAATTCGTTCAATCAGTGACTTCGAATTACACACACCGTACACACTACTGTTTACACCATCATATTATAGCGGGTGACGCGTCGCCACGGAATTCGTCGCCACGCCAGAAATCGGTTTTACGTGCGGCTATAGATGTTTTACATCAAAAAGACACGAGTAAAAACCCCTTTACATTTTGTACAGTTAAGGGTAGTTTTAATATCGTATCGCACGTTTCAAAATCCGTAAATCAAACACTTTCAAAGTATTCAAAGACAATATAACCTTAACAGATGTTCCCATAATCATTTTCGAAATGTAATTGCACTAATACCAACAATTCCACGAGGAATAGAAAATTACATTAATGGTGACAGATGAACCGGATGAACGTTGCCGGGTAACCGGGTATACACCAAGGAGTTATCCGGTTTAAGCCATGTTATACGTACGTGCGTGATAAATGACATTTCGAATTTCAATTTTAGAATTGGAATGTAAAATTGTGTTACTTAAAGCTAATTGGCTTTAAGTAACAATTTTAAACAATTTTCTCTTACATGAATGAAAATTGTTATCTTTTCAATCACACTTCCATTCAGACGACAATTCAATTTCGTTTTATCTCTGAAGATAATTCCAATTCTTATACTATTTTAATGATTTGGGATGACAAAACTCGCCTATGTTTGTAATTAATAATATTGTTTATTAAAATTGATGTAATTTATATTTAAGCTGCTATATCGTCTCATAATTTTGAGTAGTTTTATTGTTATTTAGTGTATTTTTGTGTTTTATTCTTTGTACTTTCTTAGCGCCATTTAATTTTTATTACTTTTTCTGTTACTTCATATTTTTAATATTTATGTACTATTTCTCTGATAAGTGCTAGCCCTAGTACACTAAGCCAGCTTCTCATAGCCATTTTTGCTTTAACATTTTGTTATTATTATTATTTATTTTTTTTAAATTTATAATGCTACAAATGTAATTTTTTTTTTTGTATCTCACACACTGTTTTGTTGTGTTTTTTTTTAATATTTTTATTACTCTTTAATGTTAATATGCTACGGTTTCGATATTTGTAAATATGTGAGGAACATGTATACTAACTTTTTTAGTATAGTAGTTTATTCTAAGAGTACATTGTCTTCACATATAATTATTTAACAAATGTAACAAAATATTGTAAACCTATTTTAAAAGAGTAAGTGTGGAGTTTCTTGCCCATTCTTCTCCACACGAAACTACCTAGGGCAACTAGAATCTTCTTTATATATTTTTTTTGACGTTCAAAAGTGCCATTTTAGATGGTCTAATTGAAATAAATGATTTGACTTTGACCATTTGGTGATGATAAAGCAATAGCGGAACTTATCTCCATCTTCAAGGGGCAGCTAAACTCTCGTGCAAATTTTATTTGTATACTTCTGTTGCTGTGTTATTTTTACATAATAATGTAACCTAAATCTTGGTATTTGAAAACCACTGTTGTTTGTCTTGCAGTCTTGTTACGCACGACAAACGCATATACGTTAGACTATCTAATAGCTGACTGAATATTTTGTTTGTTCGATTTTAATTTGGGAACAGATCACCACATTCATTTAGAAGATACATGCCCCGAGTAGCTTTGGTTAAATAATTCCGTCGCCTACGGACACTCGCATTGCCAGAAGGCTCGCAAGTGCGTTGCCGGCCTGATGCTTTATGGTTTGAAGTTTATATGTACGCATAAAACGCTAAATTAGTCTAATTTGGGATGTCTGTCAGTATAATCAGTTATACTGACAGACAGACAAGTTATCAGTTACTTAATGCAGAAATTTTGAACAGCCTGACAAATGAACAATATTCATTGAATTACCCGATAAAGAAACACCCATATGTAATAAACATAATAATTCAAAGAGACAAAATAATTATCAAATGAGACAAAATTATAAGTACGACGGATAATTAACTTATGCTCGACGGACTAAACTCATTTCTTTTTCGTTGTGTTCGTTAGGTTCGTTGTCAGAACGAGTATTAAAATTTAAAAGAAAAAACTCTAAAACTTCCGGTCTGACATTAGTCCGACGGTTCTATTTTTGAAACTGATTTCCGGCGAAATATTTTTCATAATCGCTTGGGGCTATCAATTTTATTCTGTAAAATTCAAAACCGTAAACCACCAAAGGAATTACTACTTCCCCCGTACATTTTAAATTATTTTGAACCCCTTAAGTGTATAATTAACCTTTAAGTCTCACGAGATCATTACAAGCTACTATGACAACTTTGATTTACAGCGACCCACTTTGCCCAGTTTTAATTGAAACATCAAAAATTTAACTGTGAGAGGTCTCTAGGGTTCTTATAATACTAGACGAATGGGGGTAGGTATTAATATTTCAAGTACTTAGTACTTGAATATGAAATTAGAGTAAGGGCTTGGCCGTGAAGCAATCAAAATTTGTCGGGCGGGCTAGATTTTATGTAAATAAATTTTATACAAATATCTTATTACATTTATTTATTTTGGGTAAAAATTTACATTACATGGTAGCTACATACATACGCTAGCCATTATCATTATAATTTAATAACGTTAATGTCAAATTAGTTCAAAAAGGTTCATTTTATTTGCCAATATTAATAGATCTACAAATTAACGACTATTTGATAGTCTGTAATTTCTGTTGAAGCAATGGTGTTATTATTAGGCCATCCTGACAGATCTATTAATATTGGCAAATAAAATAAACCATATAACGATTTTGAACTAATTTGACATTGATTTTAATAAATTATAATGAAAATGGCAGCCGATACCAGCCCCATTGGTCCGACATGAACATAAATAAAAAGGATTTAAAAATATAATTGTTATAAAAATACTGTATATTATGATATATATGTGGTGTCTTGTTGCGTAAATGCATAAGACTAAAATATAATTATTATTAAGCTAACCCAATTACGACATAATCTGTAGCAAGGGTTCTGTGGGATGGAAGTCCAGAGTCCTCCTTTTATATTATTTAATACTTTTGATAAGTTTGTATCGTGAAAGTTTGACAATCTCCTAGTACGATTTTATTGCACAATGGGTATTCGTAAGCAGTTTGTCTTATTGGCGTTATGTTAACGTAACTTAAATTACGAATTTGCCTAAATAAATATTAAATTTGAATAAACGACTCCATTACACGTAAAAAACAGATGCCACGTTTTTATCAGTGCCATTCAATTATAATACACCTGAGTACTATCGATTAAACGAACAAATAAACCCGGTTAAATACACTCGGATATAACCAAATACCCGGATAACCGGACAATGCAGTCTATCATGAATGTTGGAACAACGCCAACACTGCAATAAGGTAGATGTTTAATATAATTGAATTTGGGACGTAGCTGGCGATACCACGAATTGTTTTAGCGAAATGACCCGGTTACACCCGGGTATGCCAAGAAACTCACATAATAAAGAAAGTAGATAGTTTGGCAGTGCTCGTAGTAGGTGAAACATTCACGCTTGATTCACGGATTTTGCTTTTTCATGAACTGGAATTTGTACTTCTACCACGTAACAAAGTAATAGATGTCTGCGAAAAATCTCATGTTTAGGCAATCTTTAAGACGTTTCACAGAAATGTATGATAGAGCCGAGCCACTTTTCAAAGTCAAAGTCAAATCGTTTATTTCAATTAGACCATCTAAAATGGCACTTTTGAACGTCAAAAAAAAATATATAAAGATGATTCTAGTTGCCCCTTCCAAAAGGTAGTTTCGTGTGGAGAAGAATGGGCAAGAAACTCCACACTTACTCTTTTAAAATAGGTTTACAATATTTTGTTACATTTGTTAAATAATTATATGTGAAGACAATGTACTCTTAGAATAAACTACTATACTAAAAAGTTAGTAAGTATACATGTTCCTCACATATTTACAAATATCGAAACCGTAGAATATTAACATTAAAGAGTAATAAAAATATTAATAAAAAACACAACAAAACAGTGTGTGAGATACAAAAAAAAAAATAATAATAATTACATTTGTAGCATTATATAGATTAAAAAATAATAATAATAATAAGCAAAAAATCAGCAACCAATTTGATTTTGTCCAGGCTATAGAGCCAATCATAGGATTGTCCTATGGAGCAGGACCAGCATGTTTCCAAGCATTCTTATCTTGAATATAATCATCTAATTTGTAATATGCTTGTTTACAAAGTGTACTTTTAATAAAACATTTAAATTTTCGTTCATTTAGTTTTAAAATGTCACAAGGTATTTTATTGTAACATTTCACACAGTACCCCATTAATGAATTTTGAACTTTGGCTAATCTGAAAGATGGTTGAGCTATTTTATCTTTATTTCTAGTACTAAAATTATGTCTTTCATTTATTTTACTAAAAAGATGTAGATTCTTTCTTACATACATAATATTTTCATAAATGAATTGGCAAGGTACTGTCATAATATTAATCTTTTTAAATAGTTCCCTGAGAGATTCGCAACGACGTAGATTATAAATGGCTCTGACCGCTCTCTTTTGCAAAATAATTTATTAATTTATAAATTTTGACTTTAGCTATCATAAAACTACATAAGTGTAGCATTTATTTGTATTTTTGAGGTCTTTTAACAAATATTACGTTTAAACATCAGGTGAAAGTGATGTCAATAAATCAGATATCGTGGTTTAATCGGGAAATACATGTAATCATTTGTTAACCGTACCTAGTTTACTCATCAAATATATAAAAACGTGTTTATTCATTTTAACAATGCTTTATAATATGTAAGATTTGGTAACCCTTTTAAGTATTATGAAATAGAGACGATATCGTCACACTCACCTCACATACGTGTGCATATGCACAAGTATGTGAGGAACGATTCTTTTTGTTGTATGTGTATTTTACGTTTTAGTAAGTGAAACGAAATAAATTGAAAGTGTTTTAAAACATTTTTCTGTATCACATGTATCAAGGTTTATAATATGCAGTACCTATCTGTAAAGCTTGAAGTAAATAAAGTAAGCAAAACCTATCCTAACCTGAAGTAAATGTTTTTTTAGGTATTTTATCATTTTTCGTTATGAAAAATTTATTATAAATTTCAATTTAATTACGAACAGTCTGAGTAATGTTACCATTGCTATCTAATGCTGCATACGCGAATATATGGTGTTGTATATCCTTTGTCTAATCCAAAGTCAACAAACACTAAACAGTGGTTAAAACATTATGATCGTTCCATGGTTAACAGACCTGGACCTAATCAAAGTCTAATAATAATAATAGCCTTAATATTCTGAAACTCTGTGATCTTTAATATATTATCATTACAGTATATCTTGAAGTTCGGTGTGCCTCCACTGTTCTCCATCCCTTGCATTGTGTCCTGCTGTTAATTTGAGTTTGTCCTCCCATCTATTGCGTTGTCGGCCTCTTCTTCGTTTTCCGTCTCTAGGGTAGCATTCCGTCAATATTTTGCACCACATGAAAGAAATATATTATTAAGATAATAATTATGTTTTAGGACGACCACACCTTATTGTAAAACGATGAAGTTTTTGTAAGTATATAAGTCTTTTAGCCCTGTGGCTGGGGTGGATATTTTTGCATTATTTTTCTTTGGGAAGTATTTTTCTTGACCGTAGAAGAGTAGGTATAGTTTGACGTTTTCAATAATTTATAGTACATTTAACGAAGGTGTCGTAACAAAAAATACCGCGAAAGTTAATTAAACCGAATATATTTTAATTAACGTATATTCCAATGACCTATTTACGGAACGTAAAATATTCGTGAAATGAAAATATTTATTGCTATAAATACAATTTTCGACATTAAGCTCGGAATTTTCAGATGAAAAACAGTGAAAAACGTAGTGTGAATAGGTATTCAGTTTGAGTGTGTGTAGAGGCTTTTGTATTATGTGGGTCAGGGAGTTAAATTGTCTATGACTGAAATGCCGAAGGGTGGACTGCGTAAAACCTTTTTTAGGGTAAAAACAAAGAATTTTAGTATAATAATAATAATAATAATAATAATAAAATATTTATTTGTTTTCTCTCACACAAAAAATACAGACACAGAATACAAATTTCAGCATTAACAGGCAAAATCTGTGTGAGAGACTGGCGACTGTACTAGGATACCTGTATTACAGATTGCCAGTCCCTCCGCATCCGGACCGAATGGAATTTAAGTAGGTACATCAATTTGATCGAGAAACTATTACAAATATTACAAATATTACAAATATACTCACATTTAAGTGGGTGTATGTGATGGTGCATGTATGGTTTAGTGTATGTAAGTGTTAATGTATGTATGTGTTAGTGAATTTATGACTTAGTGTATATATGTCTTAGAGAAGCATACATGAGCATGGGTGATAGTGTACCTATGTACTCGTATACATAACGTGTTAGTGTTAGGTATTAGCTGAGGACTACTAACAACTTCTCAGTCCCCTCGTAGTCTAGATTTTTAAGCCATTTGACTGTAGCCATGTTCTTGTTTTATATAATACACAAATGTTCAGCTAAGTCTCTTGAGACCATAATTCAAATGATAGTGTATAAAGAAATATATTTCATAAGACTATTCGATATGGCCGTAAATAATATATTTTAGAATGTAATTTTATTTAACAATACGTCTTTAAAGCGGCTTCAATGCGAAATTTCTTTGTATCTATGGTTGGATTTATTTCTAGATCTAGATAAAACTTTTTACAATTTATTCCTAGGCGAGGAATGAGTATAGTCATATTATATTCATTTCTTGGTAGGAAAATATAATGAGAAAAATCTACATTAAATGTATAAGTAGGTTCTATCTAATACCAAAACAATTTTGTTATTATTTAGTTCGAACGTTACATACACCATTGCTGAATAATTATTATCATTCAAATGTGATTTAAAATTAAATATAAATCTACGTCAATTCAGCAAATTTAAATAAATATTCAGATATCAAAATTCCAACTCCACTCGAGGTAGTGATCCATAAAAAAGCAATCTTCTATCGGAGCGTGAAATCTCTTCTTGAATTACGTTAAATCCGTTCCAAATTTAAAACTTAACGGTAATTCGCTTTAAAAATTTTATCCGGGCGCACTGACCGGGTTATAGCAAGATACCCGGTCTGTTGCACTCGGTGTTGCCAGTGTTTTCTTGAAAAGTTAGATAAAATTCTCAAGAAAAGATTTTATTATGTGAGATATGGAATAATCATTGTTCTTTAAATTACTACAACGTTTATTTCTTATACAGAACATAATTTAGAAAACCCATTTTACATTTGTAAAAATGGTTGATATACAGCAAACTTCAACTCCGAGTTCTATTTTTTTTTCTAATTCCAATAAAACTTTGATGCTACCAGCATTTTGATCTTTAGTCTGGCAACATTGGTTCTTGGAGCGTTGCCAACCAAACGAGGTATAAATCTAATCCGGCTAACCGGTGCGCTGTGATGGATGCCCGGCACATTCTCACCCGGTTATCCGGGTCGTACGTCACGTTAAGTGTATGCGCAATTTATGGGTGTATACAGCTAAATATATTGGCATTACTTAGAGCACCTGAAAGGGTGAAAAGGGACTTGATATAGCAAACGCGATTCACGTTGATAGGATTTCGATAGCCATAGTTAACTACGAAGTTCGGTGGAGTTTTTGAATGGTTTAATCAATAATGGTTGAACTATTTTTAGCACATACAGATTAGAAAGTTTGCACCCTTTTTGAAGTGAAACTTCTTAAGGCGCATGAGGGTATTTTTTTTAGGGATGAAACGCAATAATAATATTAGCGTCACGAAGATGTGCAGCGTTTTTGTCGAAGAGAGCGATTGCGACCGATTGAGAAAAGAAGAAGAAGATTCACCTGTCTCCTGTTACCTATGGAGAATATCTCACCCGGATTTCCGAGTAGCAGGGTCCTGTCACAATGTATGGAGTTGTATGATTCAAGTATTAGATACTTCGCGTGGACAAACGTGCCTCAGATGGGAAGATCAAGCCGTTGCTTCTGTGCACCGTCGTGTCAGTACTCCTAATGATACTTCGGACTTTGAGGACATCCCGTAGGAGTATCAAAGTTGTGCCCGAAGTTTCTCTCACGATCAGGCCCAGTAGAAGATGAATCCTTTTTTATTAGATTATTTTCATACAAATGTTATACTCATATGCAAACCATTCATATTTTGTCGTAGCTCAAACGCGAACCAATACCGACAATGATGCACGTCGTCAGCACTTCTCCATTTTTTATTCAAAAAAGGTGACAGTTGAAAAACTGTGATAAAAGTCGCTTAGACTTTTCCCATAAATCCGAATCGCATTGAGGATTCTCTTTGATTAATCTTGAGTAATTGTTCTTTTTATGGAATCGTAATTTTTGCTGGCATCGCCATTTATCTTATAAAATTATATTCAAATTAAATATGGCATTTAATTTTTTTGTAATTACTGTTAGAAAATTTCGTTATTACGAAAATTAAATTGTTATTGAGAGTAGTCTGTAGAAGTCATGGTTTTATCAAGCGATATCGAGTAAAATATATTGTAAAACACGATACGGACGATACTTTTGACATATTAAATAAAAAACTGCTGTCGGATATGTTTCTCACTCACACAGACATTCATTGTGATTCCGGAAGGTTAAGATGAACACTTTATTATAATGTTATGTAAATTCACTGAAATATGGATTTATTGTTAAAGATGTCGAAGAAAATCTACCCAAACAACAGCTGAACGCCGGTTAGAGCGCTTTTTAAGGTTCTTTCTCCCACGTATCAGCACTATGTGAAATCAGCTACCTACTGAATTATTTTCGAACCAATTCGACTTAGGCTCCTTCAAGATAAAAGCGTATTAATTACTAAAAGCCGGCAACGTTCTTGCGAGCCTTCTGGCAGTGTGTGTGTAAATGGGCGGCGGTATCACTTAGCATCAGATGAGGGGGCTCACTTGTCCTATGTGCTATAAAACAAAAGCGGGTGAAGCTGCGGTCGAAAGCTAAATGTAGAATAGTTATTAGGCAATTAAGTAGGCGCCTGGTAGTACCGGTGACACACACGGTACGCAGAGCTAGTGCTTTCCTCTCTCAACGAATAAGTATCGCAATACAGAGAGGAAATGCTGCCAGCGTTAGGGGTACACTGCCACAGGGCCAAAACTGTTTAAATTTGTTTTAAATTTCTATTTATAAATTTTTAATTATTATTATACTGTATATTTGTGTGTTGGAATAAATAATTATCCCAATTATAAGGCAATTGTATTACTAGGACGAAACAAATACTGAAATAACAAAAGCTTCTAACGGTAATTACAGAAACTTTAAATGTCATAGCATTTAATAAGTCTCGTTTACATAGAATCCTTAATGCAGCACAAAGTTTTCTCTAGAGAATATTTAAATTTCATATTGTACCTAACTTTAGGGCGTAACCGCACAGTGTGTGAATATTCAGTAGGAAAATCCAAGTAAGTAAGTTTGACACCAAATAATATCCACATTTTATAGTATCCGTCGTATTTTATAATTAATAATTAAATTTTACAAATTAATTACAAGAAACAATGTGCTATTAACAATTTAAGATAAATGCGTCACAACTAACAACCAAGCGCTTAGGCCAATCGTGCGTCTCCATCGCTTGTGTCGCGCTCTCGCTTGTGCGGAAATACTTCCTGATTTTTGGTTTAAAAACTGACATAATCTACTAATTTAATTCATTTTTGTAACACACAAACATCAATTTCCTTATTTCGATAAAATATTGTTGATGAGGAAACGCACACGGACCACAACAAGGTATATAATCCAATTCCTAGAAATGAGAGATTCGGATTACGTAATCAATCACCACGATAGAAAAAGCCGCTAGCGGAACATGCTCATAACTTCCTAAGGCGACACTATTACCGAGGCATAAGAAATAAACTGCATTGTTAATTTTTTTTATTCTCTAATATGGTACTGTTATCTTAATATACGAAGTCGGGTTTGTTGGACAACTTATAACAGATGAACCTATTTTCGTGGTTTTGTTTTGTTATATCTCCGTGCCAAAGACAAATACAAAAACCATCCAGTCCGTTGCCGAATAACAATTAAAAACATTTGAATGTTGCGAATAAAATCCTATAGGTACAAAATGTTAATCGATAACTGTCATATTAGGTGGTACGAAGTTTTCATGGCCAGCTAGTTTTATATAAAAGTTACACCCAAATAAGTGCTATTAGAGTTACTAAAATACTATTACGTCTCTTTCTGTTAAATTCTGTTAATATTATAACGAAAAAGTGACACATTATGATTCTAGTTTAAACAGTGCACTTAGACTCACTTAGGTTTTATGATCTTGTTTTTCTTATTAAAAAAATGTACGTGTACTAGTGTACACACGTTAGAAGTGAAACTTCTTTATGACCTTATTTTTCGAAAAATTATCTATATGCAACTGTACAGAAATTAGTTAATTTAAGTTAAATTAGATAAAGTTTAACAAAAGGCTTTTAATATATTATAAATTTTTGTTATTAATGGTTTAGAATCTCTTTGAATCAACCGTGGTAGGGACAAGAAAAAGACGCGCGTAACGGTCAAATGTGACGCGTAACCGAAACATGTGACGCGTAACCGAAAAATGTTACACTAAATTTTTTTCCAACCCCGATAAAGAAGTTTCACTTCAATAACTCCTTAAACCGCTCAAATTAAGAGTATTTCCTCTAACTTTGATTTTGTTCCCTTTAGAGTAGAGACTCTTAGGTCGTGAGGTTCAAGTTCAAGACACTAATGAAAAATTTGGCGTCGGGTAGATAGTACCGGTGACCCCAGAGCTGGTGCTCTTGCTTAATGCATCTGATGTCTGTGCTGTGCACCAATAGACTTTCTTTCTATGTGTGCATTTGACGCTCGAAAACATCGTGAGGAAACCGACCCAAAAAGTTAACGGCGTGCATCAGGCATTAAACCTAAAATAGTTGTAGCGCCACTGATTTTTTTTTAGTTTTTTATTATCCATTTTTAATTAATATTACTTAAGAATATTGTAAATATATTTTATTTATAAATCGGTTTCTAGGTTGCAATAAAAAACATAATCACACTAATAAAATAATATCATCATCATCAATGGGTATACAGCCCCTTGTGGGCCTTAACCTCCTTAATTACACTTCGCCATCGGAATCTATCTAGTGTTTCCCGCGTCCAATTGTGAACTCCTATTGTTTCGAGGTTCTTGATAAATCCATCCCACCAACGCAGCCTCGGTCTACCGGGCTTTCTCTTACCAGGTTGTGAATTCAGTAAGGACCTTGGGGTTCTGTCGTTTTCCATTCGGTGAACATGTCCCAGCCACTTGAGCCTGTTGTACTTTATGAATTGGACGATGTTGGCGTCGTCTAGGATGTTATAAAGTTCTTCATTGTAGCGAATACGCCAAATACCGTCGTCGCAAACAGGACCAAAGATTCTTCGAAGAATCTTCCGCTCGAAAATAAGGAGAGAGATCTCGTCTTTCTTGCTAAGGGGCCAGGTTTCAGAACCATAACCATACAATAATATATTTTGTATAATAGCGTGGCAATATATGCATTTTTAGATCATTCTACTCTATAAGTTCCGTCTACTGTGGCCACATTAAGGTTTTTCTAGTTTCATTACAGTTTGCTGGCAACTTCATAAAGTTTCAGCTGCAATATTAACTCTGTAATGTTTTTATAGTGCCCGTGTTTTACACTGCTATCAAAACTTTTCTATTCTTCTTGCATTACTATTTTTAATGCTATTTAGTTTTGTTATCACTTAAATGTGGATTATAGGTACTTAAAATAAATAAACAGTGGCGCTACAACCTCTTTAGGTCTTGGTCTTAGATTCTGAATCTGTTTCATGATCATTTTTAAATCTTATGAAAAATTGATAAGAGTGAAATTTTACGATGCGCGCGCACCGTGACACAAAATTAACAGAATGAAGTTGCCCACGGAAGATGCTATGGCATTGGACATGATTTAAAAACAACATTCGACTAATAATAGAATTTATGTTACACTTAATGTAAGAGAATAATAATAAATATTTATTTATTTAATTTTTCAAATGTAAATTGAACTTTATTGACTACAATGACTCCTTTTCCAATCTTTGATTATTTAATTGTAATTAATTATTTGCATGCAATCAAAAACTATTTTTAATTATGCCAAAAAAGTATAACTTCTTACGCGCGTACATAAATACACGCACCCTTTTTATTTTTTACTATGTAGGCTTATAAACACGTGTCCAAAAACACTTTAAAAATATTCTAAAGTAATAAATTTGTTAGTTTATATGTATAGTAGCGCATCCGCATCGTCTTAGTGCGGGCAACCATACTCATTAATCATTATTGATATTGGCGTAAACCGCAATATTTCGTGCAGTAGTTATTCAGTTTATCGCAAATATATAGACATTTGAAAAGACATAGACGCGGCAAACTTGTTATTATATAAAAATTAGACATATACTATCGCTATTTTGTAAGCATTATCAAGCTCTTCAACTTTTCTCTAGTACTTATGATTAAGTTCTTCGACTTTGCAAATCCGACCACTTTAAAATCTTATTTCCTATTTTCGCTTTAATACTTATATTTTATTTTCAAATAACGTGGCTTTCCATTAGTAAAATAATTTCCAAACCGGTTCAGTAGATGCAGAGATTAGACAACCTCACAAATTCTACCTCTTTATAGCATAATTAAATAAAATGAAATACTATCTAATATTAGGAATCCATGCGTCGGGTTGTCTCTGTCTTCCTAAAATATGGCGAGGGGGCCGATGGTCATGCGTCATACTCGTGAACGGGTGCTACTTGTGGTGACTGGTCGGACTTGAATTCGTGTATGCGGTGATGTTAGTTATTTCGACTATGTATTTGTCTGTTGTTCCCACGAGAACGTAAGTGCGATCTCCTATTTCACCATGCTCCTGCTGATAGAAGACAAATCTTTGTATTTATTTTATTATTATTTATTACTTATGATGTCATGTGGAACACGGTGTAATGGTTGCAGCTCCTTACAAACGTTGTGTAAAACAAAAACTTGGCGATTAAAAAAATTGGCGGAGAGTTAAATGCTAGTTCTTCTGTTCCGTTCTACGCCCTTGATTTGAGAACTGACAGTAAATGTGAAATCAGAAGCATTTAATGTATATTTCTTTTTTGACGTTTGTAAGTGTACATTGTGTTACCTATATGAATAAATGATTTTGATTGATTCATTATTATATATTACCTAAATACTAATATACTTTACCTAAATAATAGACTATTGATGGCAACGCACTGGCGAGCCCTCTGGTATTGAGAGCGTCCACGGTCGGCATCACTTAACATCAGATGACCCTCCTGTCCGTTTGCCCCGTGTTCTATAAAAAACAAAAAAAGAACTACTGAGGGCATTCGATTTGATGCAAGCCAAGACCAATGAAAAAATAAAGTGTGTGTCTGTCAGCTACGACGCACGATTGGAGTTTACTCCTTACGAACGATAAAATGGCGATAATGTTCTGTGGCTGTCGACTATATTTTAATACTAAAGGTGGTAAGAATATATGTTTTTATAATTTAAATGTTAGTAGTAGTAATAAAACGTACCTACATCATCTATGCCCAAATAGGATTTTCTTTCTGTGACCAAAGTTACCTTTATAGTAAGAGAAGAATAAGAATGAACAATCTTTTTAGTTTTAATTTCACTGACCATTACTATTGACAAAACTCTATTGCACTCCTTTTATTTTTTACACCTGTCAACACTGACAATGTTGTAACGTGGCTGTCAAAACGTGAATTCAAAATAGAAAAGTCTGTGTAATGTATTCCATCTCATTCTTTTACACGTTCAATCCATTTGTCTCTTTCTATATAACGCCTCAACTTTTCGTGTTACACTTGATTTTACTCCTCATAAAATTTCCGTACCGGGCCTTATAACTCAAATTGTTTCTTAAGGAGTTAACTCCAAAAACCTGAAACTAATTTCTTCAAATGCCAACAATCTATAAGATGTCATTATTGATGTTACAATCAACCACACCTTGTCGTCTGTCAAAGTGTGGTGTCGTTATATTATGATAAAGAAGAACTTTAAAATGACAATATATTTGTCGGATAGAAAGGTTACTTTGTCTCTAAATTAAAACACTAAACTTGTGTTTAACTGCCAGGTACATCATAAAGTACGTGCAATTACTTAGTGTTGCTATAATCATAGTAAATTTAGCGTTGTTTTTATGATAGTAACATAAAGACTGTATAAAGTACAGCACCTGTTCTTTAATAAAAACACAGTTCGATTCCCCTTTTCGCAAGCAGTTAAAGGAATCAGGGCGATTAATCAGAACCAGTCCGAACAAACAGTTATTTTCGTCGCAACAAAGGGACTACTGATTACACCATTACGAGCAATAGGTGATGTTTAATGGAAGTTGTTAGAGCATTGTAGATAATTTATAAACAGTATTCTTAAATTGTAGTTATTGTAGTTGTAGTATATGTGTGCTTATTTATCGGTATATTTATTTTAAATAATAATTTAGAAATCAAAACCTTAAAATATATTTATAAGATATACATACGTTCTATTTTATGGTTATATCTCTACGAAACCTGTCTTCGAACGAAAAAGTCGCGGCGTGTCTGGAAAAAAAGGGTGATAACTTGCCTATTTAATGCATCAAATGATCACGAAACCTAGACCTAGATGTTTGTAGCTGGTCCTGATTTGCGGTAACTACGATTGAATCGATTCTATACGAATTCTGGAATAAAATAAAAACAAAAGATTTGTTGTTGTTTAAAATTGACATTTTGTACAGAAAAATGCCAAATTTTATTATATAGACAAACTTATATTACCTATTATTTTATTTTTGATCTTAAGATATACTATTTTTTACTAATTTGACTCAAGTGGGGCTAAGCCCTAAGGCGAAATAAAAAAAAATCTGATTTTCTGAAGCCTCAGATTTCTGAATCTGTTTTATGATTATTTTTAAATCTAATAGGCAAGCAGGTGATCAGCCTTCAGTGCCTGACACACGCCGTCGACTTTGTGGGTCTATGACATGTCGGTTTCCTCACGATGTTTTCCTTCACTGTTCGAGCAAATGTTAAATGCGCATATAGAAAGTCCATTGGTGCACAGCCGAGGATCGAACCTACGACCTCAGGTATGAGAGTCGCACGCTGAAGCCACTAGGCCAACACTGCTCTAAGGCTAAATAAGGGCCGTAAAAGACGTCATCGTTGTCCTGTCCGAGAATTTATTAGAACCCATAACGAATCCGAGTATCAGCCTTGAACGAATGTTCGCGAAAACAGTACATACTTCTCCATCTCGACATTGTTTTGTAATAAAATATTAAATTTTTTGTGTTAATATATGGTTAATTATGTAGTAGTTAGTAATAATAACAATCAAATATACAGTATTCACAATTTTTTTAACCTTCCATTCTTTTTTCTTTGTTTATATGAAACTAGTAGACTCGGCCAAGCGTTGCTGTGGCTAAGATTTTTGTTATATTACATAGTTGTAAACTATTCAAGAAAAACGGCAGGAGAACACCAATCCACCATGCGTTTTTGGTGGTAATGCCATTAAATTGTAGCTTATGTGAAACGTTGGTAATTATTTTGATAAGGATCAATACGTATAGGTACGAATAAAGAGCCTTTTTTAGGCTTAGGTTATTAATAAAAAAATAATAATAAAAGGACGCTTATTGTGACGTAACTATAAAAGATAGAGACATGCTGTCGTGACATTTTCTATAGATAGTGATGTGTCCTGAAAAAATTTAATACATCATTTTGTTCTATCATTAATATTTTTTAAAATGAAACATAGCCAATGTCACTCGGGAATAGTGTAGCTTGCCAACGGTGAAAGAATTTTTGAAATCGGTCCAGTAGTTTCGGAGCCTATTCATTTCAAACAAACAAAAAATCAAACCTTTCCTCTTTATAATATTAGTATAGATCTATAAGTGTAGTTTGAAACTTTTCAGTCTAAAATGAACAGGTATGAGATTTTTCCATGGCATAACTTGACCGACT
This sequence comes from Pieris melete, assembly GCA_963693345.1. Lineage (NCBI taxonomy): Eukaryota > Metazoa > Arthropoda > Insecta > Lepidoptera > Pieridae > Pieris > Pieris melete. The sequence goes on along the minus strand of CAVNZK010000015.1, from coordinate 1,578,085 downwards.
TTAAAATGGAAAACAAAAGTGTAATATTCATTTGTGCATTTCAAGTTCCGTTTTCATTCTTCCCTGGTTCGTTCATTGTTTTCATAATTATTTGCGAAAATCTGCATTTTCAAATGAAAACATGATTTAGTTCGGTATAAAACTACTTAATGAAGTTTTGACTTGCAATTTTTAACTCGACGCTCTTTTCGCTTCAATTTAGGTATTTCAATTTTATTTTTAAGCGACTGTTTAAAGCATATAAATAATAATGTTAATTGGTAGTAAATTAATTTACTTTGTAATCGTATATTTTGTGCTGTTTTTTCTTAATAATAGGTAAATTATTGCATTCAACTTATACTTACTATCCTATTACTATGTATAATAATAATTCGCCAAAGTTTCGGGTTTTGACACTAATTATGAGGATATTGATATTTTCCACCTCACCACAGAGGATGTGAGGAAATATTTGAAGAAGCGGGAAGACTGATTTTGTTTAGCAGTAACAATTTAGTTTTTTCTTTGAAATATCAAGTATTAGTTGCCGTTTGATTAATGTTAAATTTCATATTTTTGTCTATTAATGTACTTATGTTTTCTGTTTCATATATATTGTTTATTGATGTAATCTGTTTTGGCTTTGTATATCGTCTAAGTGTTTGTTTTATAATATGTATGTTAGCTGTAAGATTCATTAACGAAAATTGCTTATTTTTAGTTAATTAGCTTAGCTCTGGCTTCCGTACTTCAAAAAAATATATTGGATTTTGACATACAGGAGTGTTAATAGGGGCAGGTCCGCGCTAATGCTTTTTTTTATAGAACTGGCTCACCTGATGTTAAGTGATACCGCCGCCACCCATGTACATTCTCAATGAAATGATACGCTCTTTTTTTGAAGGACCCTGTGTCCTTAGTCGTTAATTACATCATCAAGTTTAGGTTTCCTAGAAAAGCGGTGCCGTTAACTAACGGCCGTCTTTACTTTTTACCATAATGCAAAAAAAAACAATCATTTTCGCTCATCCAAGTCACGTTTCCACTCATTGTATTAATTAAATATGGGAACCGCTACACGCTAAAAACGTTGAACTTATGTTTATCATCGCTATGATGGCTGTCATGCAAATGACAGCACCGCTATTTGACGTTACGGTGACACTCAACGTTCTCTAGTAAACCTACTCCGATGTTATTTATAGACAACGTATGGGTGACGTCATCTAACGTTACATTACGGCCGTTAGATAAGCTTTTCTAGGAAACCTAAGCTTTAGAGTTGAGACCCTTGACTTTGTGTCCTATATGTCGACATCGTATTTATTTTATTACCATATTTACAGATTCACCATAAAACAGTTTAAACGTAAAAACAATTTAATCATAATATTCGCATATTAACATAAGCTACTTTACTTCTTACGAAATATATAGTTACTTTGGCCATAAAATTTAAATGAATGGCCATTACATGTGGAAATATATTATCGCTATTATAAGAATCAGTTTCGTAACCCAGTCGGATGTCAAAAAACTAAACAATACATAATGATAATGTGTTATGTTCTGTGAGAATGTCATTCATTGATTTGATCTTGCTGGAAATGGCTGGTATATGACAATGTACCTAGTTTAGGACTGATTAACTCGATTTTACAAGCTAATAAATAATAATAAAAACAGTTTTATTTCCAATCATTACAAAAACAAATGTATTATATACAGCTTAGATTATTTTACATTTTTATATTTGTTTTTTCGGTAACGGGTAAAGACCTCCTCCAGCTTTTTGCAACTGACTCTGTATATGGCTCTCTTTCTCTATTCGTTTCCTGCTACCGCTTCTATTTCTTCTATCCACCTTCTTTTTGGGCAACCTCTTCTCCTTCATCTTCTTGGTCCTTTCCGTACAGTTGTCTTTAAAGTCCACCTTTTATCTGTGTATCTATATGCCCCGCCCATTGCCACTTTTGTTTTAGGGTATAGGGCACACCGCACAAGCTAATAGATGTACTCCAATTATTTTAATTTGTTTAAAGTAGCCAAACAGATCGGATTTATTTCTGTTTTTATTTCAGTACACTTATTAAAAACCAAGATCTGTTCTGTTCGTTATAAACCAACAATTACAATATTTCGCATTCGTAAACTGTATATAAAAATTACCCTTTACCGAAACGCTTTTAATTATCACAAATTGATAAATATTAAAATGATGACTGTGCGAATAAATCGGAATATATTTATTTATATTTCGGCCTATTTCCGAAATGGGCCGGAAACATTTCCTGCATTTGTGATGGCAGATGGATCAAGAAGACCCTTATCGTGGGAAAAAAAAAGAGAGGATGCCGATCAGAAACTTGGGAAGATGGAATAAAAGGGATTGCGGGGCAGAATTGGACAATTGTGGCGAGGTGGATTGGGCGAACTGGCAACACTGGTGGCTGGTCGTAAAAAAAAACGATCTCTAGATTTAAATTTAGTAAAATTAATAAAAGTGTACTAATTAAGTTAAATAAGTGTAATATCGTTTCAAATAAGTATTGTGTATTACATGTAGTCATTGTACAGTGTTTTTTTTGTCGCGAGAGCTTCGCAAAACAAGAAACTTAAACCGGCTGTCAACTTAACGCCTCAACGGCGACGGATTTCAAAAAACCTCATAACCCGGGGAGTATTCTGTTCTTTTAATGTTATTATAGTTAATATTTACATCTTACATAACATCACAAAATACTGCTCAGGCATCTGAGCCACGTCCATCACACATTGGCACGGTTTTATGTCTCCTTTTACTTGACAACTGGTGGAAGTAAAATCGAAGACGAAAACATTCGCCGAGACAATTACTTAATACTACATAATTACTGCACAAAATAAGCTCATTAAGTGTTCCATGTTAATAAAATACTTAACTTGTAATGTAAATTTACCTTTTATTGTAGCTTAAAACTTAGTACTTAATAACAACCAAAGCAGTGTTTTAACATTTTGTTCTTGCACTGTTATTTAGCTGCAAACCTTTCACACATTCCAGGTCACTAACATTAAGGAAAATGATGACCCGCAGAGTTACCATCAAGGAGATGGAAACAAAACTGAGAGCTACTTTGAAGGAGCTTGAAGTTTCTAAAGCTTTATGCGAACAGTTGCTCCAGGAGAGGGACGACAGTGAGGTGGAAGTGAAAAATGTTGTTGACAAGAACACCTTCCTCAAAAATGAGTTAGCTAAGCTACACATTGAGCACATGGACTTAGCTGACCAACACAATCAACTGAAAATCCAAGTGTCAACACTTCAAGAGTGCAGTGACACTCATGAACTGGCTTTGAACCGTATTTCAGAACTTGAACAAGAATTGTGTGATGCCCATAGGGCCCTTTCTCTCTCAGAATCTGTCAAGTTTAGCAAGCAGGTTTCTAAAACCAATAGCCTATTTAATGAGTTGGTAGTCAGTACGTCAAAACCAGTGTGTGAGCCGGCTGTAACAATAGATTTGACTGGTGATGACACCTTACCATTGTGTCCTATAGTTATGAGTCACAACAAATTAAAAAAATATATTAAAATTAAAAAAACTATTAAACGGTCACAGAGAACAATAAAAAAACATAATCTCTTAAAATTAAATCTTTCCCTTAGAAAAGACCGGGTAGCTTTATCAAATAAATTAAATACTTGTATTGTCCAGCTAGAGGAATGTAGGGAAAAGTATGATATTGATACTCAGCTTCTCCAACATGATTTACTATACAAGGAGGACTTGCTGAAGAATATTTATGAGAAATATGAGATATCACAACAACAACTGAGTGAGCGCCTGCTTGAAGCTGGGGAGCTGCTGGACTTGGTGAAATGCAATGCTGAGATGTATGAGTCGCTGACCAACAATCTCTCAAGCACCAGTGCGAGCCATCCGCCACCTCCTCAGCTCAATCTTGACTTATCTCCTCCGGTGCTAGCTCTTACAGCAAAGGCCGGTGTTGATACACAGAAAAATAAAACCATTTTCTTTTGTGATGAAATAGGTTCAGGCTTTGGAAAAATCCTACATAATTACCTTAGCCATAGTTTTACCAATCATAGTTACCATAACATAAGTTTTAAACAAATAATTAAACAAATTAAAAATTCAAACCTGGACAATTATTCTGCTTTAGTTTTATTACTAGGTAACAGCATTGGTATTACCAAAAAGGACATAGTGGATGGTGTCAGCACCTTATTAAAATTAAACATAGGAAAGCTGATGTTATGTGCTTTTCCCTACTCTGATACTCTGTCAGAGGTTGAAAATAATCATATTTTTAAATTGAATAATACTATTCACATGTTGACATGTCGTCATAGTGACAAATTATTATATTTTGACACTAATAAGTTTGTTAGTGGTTCTAAGTTAACTCAGAGAACTTTATCTCTGTCTTTTGAATGTAGACGGTTGATTGCTATGTTAATAGCATACAATATTAACAAGGTTATAGCTAATATAACAAATTCTAGGATTAGTGACGAGACTGTGTTGCCTAGTTACACTAACAACACAGTGATTGATAATATATCTTTATGTTGTACGAAGGAGGGTCCACCTATAATACCAACATACTTAGAGGCCAATACCAGTCAGATAGAGTATATTCTTCCTGCTGGAACACATACCTTAGGTTATTCTACAACTGTAGAGGTCACTCCGGATAGTACTTTAAACTAGGCTGTAAGACAACAGAAGTTAACCGTTTAAATAATCAATTATTATTTGTGGATAATAAAAAGGTATCTTCTGGCAATTTAACATGTTTTAATAAACCAAAAGGAAAGCAACATACTTTAAGATTATTTCATCAGAATATTCAAGGTTGCTCTTCCAAATTACTGGAAATAGAAATGTTTTTAGAAAAAACCAAGTTCGATATTATTTGTTTAACTGAACATTGGTTAAATGATCATCAGATAATGTCTATTAATTATGAAAATTATTGTGTAGTTAGCTATTTCAGCCGGAAGTGTATGATACACGGTGGATCATTAATATTAATCAAAAATTCTGTTAAATCTAAAGAAAGGAAAGACATTATCAGATTGTCAGTTGAACATTCTATAGAGTTGTCCTGTGTCGAGCTCGATAAGCATGTTGTAGTATGTGTTTACAGACCTCCGGGCTATCAGAATCTATCTGTATTTGATTCTGTAATGGAAGATGTGTTAAAAAAACTTAGTACTAGTAGTAAATCAATCATCATAAGTGGTGATTTTAATATTAACTTATTAGAAACAAACTCAAATAGTATCAGATTAATAAGTCTTTTTAAATCATTTAATCTGTCTAATGTTTTTATGGAACCAACTAGAGTGACAGCTTCTTCTGCCACTTGTATAGATAATATTTTTTGTAATTGTGATTACTTACATAAAGAAATTGTAAATAAATTGCCTTCTGATCACAGTGGACAAACAATAACGTTTTGTGCCTACATACCTGTACAAAAAATTCAAATAAGGTATAGGCCAATTACATGTAAAAATTTAGAGAAATTAAATAATACCTTGACCAGTAAATTGTGTGTTCAAAACTTTAATAATATTTGGGACCCTAATGAGTTCTATGCGGAGTTTTTACCTTGTTAAAATCGCAATTTAATGACATTGTTCCACAAAAGACAAAAAGTATTTACACCAAGTTCTTATTTAGTGATTGGGCGACTCCAGGTATTCGTAAGAGCAGGGATAAACTTTTTGAACTGTATGGCCTAAGGCAACATGTAAAAAATACAAACTTTCATCATCATGTTGCGAAATATTCAAAAACTTTTAAAAGTGTGTGCAAAATTGCTAAAGCACTTTATATTAGTAATAAAATAAAATCAGCGGATGACAAAATAAAAACTACCTGGCAAATAATAAATAATGAAACTGGTAGAAAAAAACAGCGTAATACTGAATTTAACTTAGAGACTGCACATGGCCCAATAAACTCAAATGCAGAAATAGCTCAGGAATTTGAAAACTTTTTTATCAATATTCCCTTTAAAACTACCGAAGCTTTAAGTTCATCATCCGCACTTTCTTTTGCGTTACTTACGAAGAATGTAAGGGCATGCCCTACGGAGTTTCGATTTCAATATACAAACCCCCAGGCTGTTATGAAAGCTTTTAAAGATCTTAAAATTAAATCAACAGAAGATCTTTGGGGATTGTCTGTAAAAGTCTGTAGTTCTATCATCGAAACTATTGCGCCTTATTTAGCTTTCATATTTAACACCAGCATAGACCAAGGAGTCTTTCCGGATCTCATGAAACACAGTAAAGTAGTTCCGTTGTTCAAATCTGGTGATAGTAAAGAACCCAATAATTATAGACCTGTGTCAATTCTGCCAGCTCTCAGTAAGGTGTTTGAAAAGTTAATGCTCAATCAAATGTTATGTCACTTTAATAAAAACTCCATCTTTCATGAACAACAGTACGGTTTCACCAAAGGGCGTTGTACAACTGACGCCGGTGTCTCCCTAATCAAGAACATTTTTAACGCTTGGGAGGAAGCACAAGATGCCATTGGAATCTTTTGCGACCTTTCGAAGGCGTTCGATTGCGTAAACCATGAGACTCTTCTGCTGAAACTTAATCACTACGGGATTAAGAACAAAGCTCTGGACTTACTAAGATCTTACTTGAAAAACAGACAGGTTAAAGTTCAGGTTAACGGCATAAACTCGTTAGGGTCTGAAATTACAATGGGCGTTCCTCAAGGTTCAATATTGGGTCCATTCCTCTTTTTAGTATACATAAATGATTTACCCCAATTAGTACAGAATAAACCGAAGATGGTGTTATTTGCAGATGACACATCATTGATTTTTAAAGTAGATCGACGGTCACAAAATCGTGACGACGTGAATAACTCTATTCTTCGGGTCCAAAATTGGTTTACGGTAAACAATTTGGAACTGAATGATAAAAAAACTAAATGTATTAGATTTACGTTGCCAAATGTTAAAAGTAAGGAATGTGACATAATGTTGAATGAAGGAAAACTGGAATTTATTAATCAAACGGTTTTCCTAGGCATCACGCTAGACGAGAAGTTACAATGGGGACCTCATATCGCATCTCTAGCAGGGCGGCTGAGCTCAGCCGCTTATGCGGTTAGAAAGATAAGATATTTAACCAATGTAGAAACTGCGCGTTTGGTCTATTTTAGCTACTTTCACAGCATAATGTCTTACGGCATTTTACTGTGGGGTCGGGCTGCTGACATAGAATCCATTTTTATTTTGCAAAAGAGAGCGGTCAGAGCCATTTATAATCTACGTCGTTGCGAATCTCTCAGGGAACTATTTAAAAAGATTAATATTTTGACAGTACCTTGCCAATTCATTTATGAAAATATTATGTATGTAAGAAAGAATCTACATCTTTTTAGTAAAATAAATGAAAGACATAATTTTAGTACTAGAAATAAAGATAAAATAGCTCAACCATCTTTCAGATTAGCCAAAGTTCAAAATTCATTTATGGGGTACTGTGTGAAATGTTACAATAAAATACCTTGTGACATTTTAAAACTAAATGAACGAAAATTTAAATGTTTTATTAAAAGTACACTTTGTAAACAAGCATATTACAAATTAGATGATTATATTCAAGATAAGAATGCTTGGAAACATGCTGGTCCTGCTCCATAGGACAATCCTATGATTGGCTCTATAGCCTGGACAAAATCAAATTGGTTGCTGATTTTTTGCTTATTATTATTATTATTTTTTAATCTATATAATGCTACAAATGTAATGATTATTATTATTTTTTTTTTGTATCTCACACACTGTTTTGTTGTGTTTTTTTTTAATATTTTTATTACTCTTTAATGTTAATATTCTACGGTTTCGATATTTGTAAATATGTGAGGAACATGTATACTAACTTTTTTAGTATAGTAGTTTATTCTAAGAGTACATTGTCTTCACATATAATTATTTAACAAATGTAACAAAATATTGTAAACCTAGTTTAAAAGAGTAAGTGTGGAGTTTCTTGCCCATTCTTCTCCACACGAAACTACCTTTTGGAAGGGGCAACTAGAATCATCTTTATATATATATTTTTTTTTTTGACGTTCAAAAGTGCCATTTTAGATGGTCTAATTGAAATAAACGATTTGACTTTGACTTTGACTTTGAGGAATAGAGACAAGTACCTATAAAGCCGGGTCCACATTTGTAGCATTTCGGTGTATCGTATCTCCGTTGCGTGGCTTCGGCGCGTATCATGATCGTTAGTTTGGACGCAAAATGATACCCGTTTATGATACATGCCGTATCGGATACGGCCCGATCCGCACTAAGCGCGTATCTTGATACACTTCGTATCCGATACGCGTATCACGATCGGTGGTATGGACGTATTTTGATACTGTATCACGATACTGTATCGCGATACGATACTTGATACACCGCGAACCATCCTGTGTCGGTTTTTTCGCGATCATCAAAGGGAATACACAACATCAATGGGTGACATGCGAGTGAAATTTTTGTATTTTCCGCTGGTATGCGGAAATTTTAAATCTCGCATCAATGGTATTCCACCATGTTTGTTTCGGTTTCTAAACACTTCCAGCGCCGTCTACGTCTAGATTTAACTTTTTTTGAAGTATTTGACGTACTATTAATGATAATATAACAGGCGCTAGTCACCGCCAAACTGTGAGCAATTGCTGACATGGCTAAACCGTTTGGGAACGAAGACATGACTGAACATTACGAGAAGGGAAAGGTGCACTGAAAGACACGCGCATCATGATACATCGGAAGAAAAGTGAAGCGTCTATATTTGTAAAGTTAAAGCCGATACACTGACATGATACAGCATTTGATAAGTATGGACGCCTTTTTTACAAGATACGCCTTAAATATACGACATGGACAAAATGGGCGTCCATATTTATGATACAGATACTAGATACGATACGGCTGATCGTGATACGTCAACATGCTACAAATGTGGACCCAGCTTATGAATTCGTTGGAAGTCGAGTACTAGTGTAAAACATAATGACATGGACTTACTGTAGTGTAGAACTTGAATAAAGGCTATTATCTTAATATATATAAATTACGTGTCACGTTTTTTGTCCGCTATGGACTCCTAAACTACTTAACCGATTTTAAATTAAACTTACACACCGTGTGCAGTTTGATCCAACTTAAAAGATAGGATAATATTATTTTATTGCAAATTATCTGTTGATTATTTGACAGTCACAATTCTAACAGATGGCGCTGTGTTGAAAGTACCAAAGTTTCACATAAGCTACTATTTAATGGCATAACCACCAAAAAAGCATGGTCGTCCCTATGACTCTTACTGTTTCCCTTGGATAGTTTACTACTATTAAATGTAACAAAAACCTTAGCCACAGCAACGCTTTGCCGAGTCTACTAGTTATATATACATTTTGATGATTAAAGGCACACAATTATTTTCGGTAAATTGTATTTTCACATTTGAGATACAACAAATAAAAGAGTATTTTAACTGGGTATCTTTGTTTTCCTCTGGATTGTCAACCCCATGTCACAATCCAATGTAATCGATTATAACAAGTGTTATAGACCGTTGTTAACGCCATTGATATGTAAACGATTCGAACAATCGAAAATCGATTCAAACCCTAAACGGTTTACTCAATTTAATAGTTATAAGTCTTCATATGCACTATAACATTTTAAATTCTTAGGGTCTGTTTCACAATGTACGAATAAGTTCTAAATAAATTCCAAATTAGCTATTTATTACTTACTAGCTGGCCTGGCGAACATCGTACCGCCTACCAGTCGATTCTTTATTTTTTTAAATACTTATTCTGCTATTCGGGACACCGGTCTAGCTAGTAAGATAAAAAATAGAAAGTTGATAAGACAACAAATACATTATGTCAAAAAATAAAAATTTACCTTCCCGGAACCCCTCCACTAAGACTTGAACTTTATGATATGGTATTAAAGTTCAAATTGACTTTTAAGTATTATGACGAATATTATGTATAGGAATATAGAAAACTGTTGTTTTTAGACTTATTCAGTCAATTTTTTAATTTTTCTAATAAAAATAATATTATAAAAAAAGAATTGGCCAAATCGGTCAAGCCGTTTTCATGTTATGTCGTGACAACGGAAAACGGGTTTCATTTTTATATATATAGATTGGTAGGATAAACACTATGGTTGCCTTTCACGACTGTCAGATAGCGCTAATCGTCACATAAAGTCCATCATAAGCTATAAGTCCGATGAATGTCAAATAGCACAATTTATCTTCCAAATAATTTATGTGTTGCATAGCTATTTGGTACTTTATTCATACATTGTGAAACAGACCCTTAGTATACAATCGTTTAAAAATGAATTTAAAACGTCAAAGCCTCAGAAAAAGTATGAATATATAAAACAATGCTATATGCAATATAAAACAATTTAGACGGCTCATTGGTCTAGTGCGTAGTATCTCTCACTGCGAATCCATGGGTCCCGGCTGAGACAAAACATCGATGTGATGAGCATTTGGTGTTGTGCTTAGGTCTTGGGTGTTTAAATATGCCAGTTCTTTTCTTCCGTTCTACGCCCTTGATTTGAGAACTGGCAGTAAATGTAAAATTAGAAGCATTAATATGTATTTCTTTAATGACGCATCACAAGTGTACATTGTGTTACCTACGTGTATAAATGATTTTTTTGAATTTTATGTATTTATATGTCTATCTATCTATAATATGTATCTAAATCCGTTGCCTAGTACCCATGACACAGGCTTCATCAGCATGGGACTAGGTCAATTGGTGTGAATTGTAAAAAAAAAGCTTCTCAAAACAAAAGGAACATCTGGAAATAATAACATAATTTGTGTTAACCATTATTATTCAACTAAATTTTAAAACTTATTTCCGAACCAATTCGCCTTAGGGTCCTTCATGAAATGAGTCGACCAATTCTTAAAAGGCTGGCAACGCACTCGCGTACCCTCATCAGTGAGCCTCCTGCCCGTTTGCCCTCTTCTATAATATTATTTTTATATTGTATTCCAATCCTAACTTTTAACTCTAACTATAAAAATGAACAAAAAAATATTCACCCTATTTTAAAACAATCATTTTTCCCAATCTTCAACAGTAAATTACAAAAACCTTAGTTCTATCGCATCAAACATAAAACATATACCCTGTTGGCTATTCAAAGAAAAATAGCTCTTTTTCCCATTAGAGAGAGTCTACATTGAACATCACTATTTTATCATTCAGAGCTCGTAATTCAAGTCTTTCCAGTGTTCTTCAAAAGATAATGTTAGTCGTAAAGCCGCTGACACTACCGAGGTAGTTATCTCGTATTTTGTGTGTACTTGTGAACTCCAATGATGAAATGAATCCTCCATGTTGAAAATTCTAGAATGGTAGAATTCAATACCGCCGAACTTGGCTTACAATAATTGGAGAAAGATGATTTTTTTTTATATTCCGAAACTAAGCTAAGCCAGCTAGGCTAAGTTAAGTATAGCTTATCGTATTAGTTTTTCCACCCTATTTTGTTTGTGCCACCGTCATCAAATTTTTTCCAGCTACCCTTTCAATCCCGTCGGCCCATCGCTCTATTAATCTGCCCTTGTTCCTATTTCCTTTTAGACCAGTCCACCGAATGTAAAACTTAAAAGTCAGATCAATTCTCACCCTTAGGTTGTGTACTCTGGCTGTGCAATAATTAATTCTTATTTCTATGTGCGCTTATAGCTCGGTGGGTGAAGTAAAACACAACCGCACATAAGCATAGTAGTATCACTTACGTGTATCAGGGTGTATGCCCATATGACGTAGCAGCAATCAAATACTGAAATGAATGTCTCTTAAAATTATAAGTCCAATGCTGCCTAACATATCTAGTTATTGTAGCATACCTGGCAGTATTTGTATTGCTTAATTTTTAAACACAATTTCATTTCTACCAGCTCTTATTCTATAAAGTCGAACGGGTCACAAGCTACGGAATATGGAAAGAGCGCTCTCTTCAATTAAAACTTTATTAAGTTTTATATTGTTCATGTTATTGACTCATTTCTGTGTATACTAGCAAGACTTATGTGATACCTACACACATAAGTTGTGGAATGAGTGGTTTTTTAAATTAAATATTATTATAGAACAGAGGCTAAACGAGTTGGAGGCTCATCTGATGTTAAGTGATGGCCCATGGTCACTCTCAATACCAGAGGGCTCGCGAGTGCGTTGCCGGCCTTTTAAGAATTAGTACGCACTTTTCTTGAAGGATCCTGAGTCGAATTGGGCAGCTGGTTCCAAATAGTGGTGGTGCGCTGCCTAAAAAACGCTCAGTTGTGAAACAACAGGCGTCGAGATGATACGGGTGGAATTACGTATTCTGCCACGACGTCCGTTCTCTTAGTAGTGTGAGTAGTATTCTTCAAGAGTGGTATATGCAAAGAAAATCTGTCAACCGATTGATTAGTACTAGAGGTTATTCCATCCAACTTATACAGACTCTTATAAAATGTGTTTTAAAGACTGAACCGTGTTAGTACGGTTTAAAATAATAACGATACTAAAGGAATCTTTTGCACATATACAGTTTATTTTTTCTCTACGTTAGACATCTTAGTCATTATAAGTGATTTGATAGACACCCATTTTTAGTGGATGCGTTGCCGGCTTTTGATGGAGGAGTATACTCGAATTTTGAACATTTGGAGGTCGTATCTCTCAGTTCGCTAGTTCCAAAAAGAATTGCCTTGTGAAACGGACTGTGGAAGACTTCTAGCCATCAAGGTGATGTTGGTGAATGGTGATGTTAGAATACATACGGCTCGGTGTTGAAATGAGGTAGGAACTCTCACCGAAGTACACTTTATAGAAAACGCAAAGTCTCTGCGTAGAGAGACGATATATAGTACAGAGATTCCTAATATATAATACCCTTCAGTACTAAGGGTGTATTAATATATAGGATATTAGAGTTATTATACATCCAAGTTGATAGTTCAATCTGAGGCAATATTAGACAACTTACAGCTGAAGTGTTACCTAGATTAAACCGCACTGAACTTTATTGGCTACGTTGTATTTGATAGTAACTCTTGTATATATCCTTAAATACAATTTGATGCCATATGCCGATATAAAAGCGCTCTGTAAGAAAAATCTAACATTTAGTTATAGAAAATTATAAATAAAAATATTCTTTAAAAGTGCTACAAGGGTGATAAGTAGAAAAGGGTTCGCGAAGATGCTACGTAATATGCTACGCGCTACGAGCCACGTCGATAGGCGCGTAATTCCAGGGCAGTTAAAAAAACGCACTGTTAATACCTCTGGGCGGGAGCTCCCTAGTACCAGCTCTTTCCACTTGACCGTATTCAACGAAGAGTATCAAATTCAAATTGTGGCGTGATCTCTTCGCCTTGCATAGAGCGGTAGAATATCTCTGTATCTTTTACCGCATTTACGTAGAGAGTGTTAAGAGGAGAAGTTCGGATTAATAGCTGAGTTTCATCACCCAGCTTTCGGGCTGAATACGAAACTCTATGTATTTCCGAAAAATAAATTTGGTGCTCAGCCGTGATTCGAAAGTACGACCTCCGTATTGCGGGTGGCAGCCACAAATCACTAGACCAAAATTCCTATATAAATGATATAGCAACGGCTAATTATAAACAGAAAACTTATATACTTTTTGTCTCAAGGTTGGACTTGAGAGCCGCCTCAATCAGCCTTTATTACCTCGAGAGTTCTTTGTGAAGCATTTTTACATTTTTCCTTGGTAAAGAGTACTCATTTCTCTTCATGTTTTACGTTCGAATAAACTCAAAATTGTTAGTATTATACCCTATTTGAACCTTTCTTATTAGGTCGTTTAGTAAGATATATAAAAGATAATATAGGCTATCTCGCTCTTACAACTTAGTTACTAACATTGATGAAAATATTGATATATTTTACAACATTCTTCCAACTTACCGTAATTTTGTTTATCATTAATGAGCTTTAAGTTTTCATTTAGTTTAGTTATTATTATTACTTGTTTAGTTATTGTTTTGTGGTTGCTTGTTTAAGTTTTCCCCTTGCTAGCTTGCTTATATTCTAATATAATTGATGTGTATGTGTGTAAAATTTGTTATGTCATATTTTCTTGTATAATTTTTTGCGCACACATTGTTTTAAAACTTATAAATAAATAATAAAAAACTTATGTTCACGCGTTAATTATACTTCTTTGGCGTAACAACATAAAAAACTTTTCAAAATTTTTATCTTTCGCCTTATTATACGTTTGTAGAAAAAACGACACTAACAATAGAAAAAAAATTTACTCTCGTAATTTTTTCCTTCGTCCGTAACTTCAAAGAAACTAAAATGCTAACTTCAGGGTGTCGGTTTTTTGTGGTAAAAAATGATGAGAATAATTTTTACGAATTTTTTGGAACCAAGGAATTCTAAAATTCATCATAGCTTCTAATGATAATTATGTATAAGATCTTAATGTTATGTACGTAAACAAATACGCGTCGTAGTTTTCCTATCGAAGCCGAGAAGCGTGACGTTCGACTGTCTTCCGGGTAAAAGTTATTCACAGGCTGTGGACACGCTCATAAGCGGAGCGGGTAATACGATAGTATATGTAACTCCATGTCGCACATGCTATTAGATACTGTGTACCGCCTTGGTCGGCGTTAATATAATAAAATCTTAATATGTTACATTAGAAAACAACTGTGGTTTGTATAAATATAACAATAGCAGTCTTGTTTAGAAACGCGACAAATGCATATAAAAGTAGTTTTTCAACTTATTTTTTATGTTGGTTAACGTGAGGCTGTCTAATAAATGACTGGGTTATTATTTAATTAATTGGGCTTGGTAAGCTTAGGTTGACCTTCTAAGTAATAACAGGTGCGTAAATGTGTATACACCATGCCTAAAAGTCTAACTGCAAACAATGGTGGTTAGTTATTGAAGTTTTATACACAAAATATGACTAAGTTTCTTAATATTGAATAATAATCTCGAATATACATTGGGAGATAGTAAAGAAAAGTATCTACTTTTTACAGAAACGCACACCCATTGCTTCAAATAAACTACGTTTTGCTAAAACAGTACCCATGTATGTTAATTACATTATTAGAAGTTTAAAAAAATCTTAAATTGCTATCGCTTCCGCTTCTATCGTACTAATTTTGCAGTAACAATAGTTGCGTGTTGTCGATTGATACAGTTTTTGTATCATACATGGCATTTTCTTAACCCAATTATTCGTCTTCCTTGCCTCGATATTTTCATGAAATCTTCGCCGTATTAAATTTCAAATCTGAAAGTATAATCAAAAGATATTTTCGGATATGAAGTGATCTATTCTATCCCTATTAGAGTATCGACAGTCATTTCATTAAGTTTGATTCACTGTTACTATTTGTATGGCAGTTAATTTTACACAGAATTGCTCCAATTTGTTTTTAAACCCTTAAAATATATCTTACTTTTACAATAACTGTGGAACGAAATGATCAAGTACTTCGCTGTCTTTTTCACGTACGAGGTTTCAAGTTAACACAGTTATATATATTCTTGCAATGTTTAAAAAGCCCGAGAAACGACTACTGTGCGTTTAAAGACTACATAGCATAATACAAAAAGGTTGAATCATTTAGGCTAAGGAGAGAAAAAAATCTATATAAATAAATTTAACAAAGTATACCTCGGATGTGTTGTGTGATGGTGTGTATAGCTGTGTATATGGTGTGTGTGTGGTCGTGTCTTCTCTTACGCCTCGTAAGTTACGCCTCGAATATATGGTACATCGAAATTTACAACTAAAAACATTGTTTTCCAGTGTCCGCCCTCCCCAGTCCGACAACAGAAGAGGATGATGACGAGGACGACACTACCCCAAGCCGTGCTGACGCTGATGATGATGGAAGGGTATACAAGAACCCTCGCAACTCGCCGTCCGCTCTGTGCCCTAGGGACGAGGAGCAGGCAACATTGCTGGTAAGTAAGAGTTAGAGTATATAGTATATATTCGTAAGAATCTATTGAACTAGGAATAAACATTGAAGAAGACTGTGAGGAAATCAGTAGGGTTCAATACTTTGTGTTTTCAAAAATATCTATTAAAATTTCAAGAGGAGAAAATCTAATAAATTATCAACGCCTGTACTCCGCAAGTTCTTACGATTAAAACGTTACGGCGCGTTACATGGGGGGGGGGGTCAATATTCTCCAAAAATTGCGTAACGTAATACTTAAACGCTCCCAGGAACAAAATGACCATTTTAAAAATCACTGGTTGTTCAAGATTACTGGCGGTAGGCTGTATCGTTTATGAAATATTTTATCTAGCTTAGCTACCAGAATGCGGTTAGAGTTTATTTTAAAAAACCTTTATTCCCAGTGGCATCACTCGAAAAATATCATCGCATGCCTTTGATGGTTGCAAAATAAAATAGTTTTGTTTCCTTTTATTTAAAATGTTCTATATTTCTATATATATTTCTAAGTCTAATACTCGGAACTAGAGGTCTACTAACACTTATTCATAAACAAATAATCAGTCTAAACAAAGCATAGTTAGCTTTTTTTTTAAGACAATTCACACCAATTGACCTAGTCCCATGCTAAGCTGGTGAAGCTTGTGTTATGGGCAACGAGAACATACATATTATAGATAGATAGACATATAGATACATATTTAAAAACCTTAGACCTTAGACTTAAGCACAACACCAAATGCTCATCACATCGATGTTCGTCTCAGCCGGGCATCGAACCCGGGACCCATGGATTCACAGTTATGGGTACTAACCACTAGACCAATGAGTCGTCATAGTCATAGCTCTTTTCATTGTGGCGTAAACGCAATTCGACAGAAAGAGACGAATACTCTACTCGAATTATTTCCCACACACATCTTTACACTACTACTATGTTAGAACTACACGATATTACCTACACCGATAATAATTCTACAATAATAATACAATTAATAAAATCATCTTATATAAATAATCTCTTGTGAACTCAGACGGAGTACAAACGAATAGGTCTACTTCGAGAAAGAGAAGTCTCATTAATTACGTGTTTCGCTCACGTGAGCCGGGGTTCGTAACCAAGTTGGAGTGTGCGCGCACGTCCTATAGTTGTGACCTCAGATTCTTGCTTGGGGACCCATAAACACAGTTCATTATATCTTATTATTTATATTTGTTACTAGATAACAAGCAAACAAACCGTTTATTGTTAAATCAGTATTCTTATAATGTAATATATAAAATTCTCGTGTTGCGGTGTTTGTTGTTAAACTCCTCCGAAACGGCTCCACCGATTGTCATGAAATTTTGTGTGCATATTGGATATGTCTGAGAATCGGACATCTATTTTTCATCCCCCTAAATGTTAAGGGTAGTCCACCCCTAAATATTTTTTTTTATTTTTAGATATTTTTTTCTGTTTTTATTTTTTTATATACAGCATTAAAAAATACATACAACCCCTAACTTTCACCCCTCTACGATCAACCCCTATTTTTTATTATAAATGATATACATGGCAAAACGATGTTTGCCGGATCAGCTAGTTTAATTATAAAATATCCTTTTAGGGGCAGAAATGTCTTCGCAAATGCTCATCAGATGAAGACTGTAAAAGCAAGAAGAAGAAGTGTTTGTGTGACGGCGCCTGTGGCATGTCCTGTATTAAGCCAGGTATGTAGGGTAGAAAATAGTTCATACAATACATCACACTTTATGAGCTATGGATACAATATATAAGATTCCGTAAACCTCCCAAAGCTTGCGGGCATTACGCCTGTTATATCGACCCGAAGCAAATTATTTTATTTCTGGAACCCAGGATTAGGTTACTATACTCTCCAATGCAACGTCACGGAGGCGGTCAATCACTAAGCACTATGTAATATTTATGTCGCCGCCAACTAGCTTAATAAGCCGTTCAATTAACAGTCTAGCCTTTTAACTAAACAGCGCCGTTTAACTAGCGGCCTGAAAGATATTCAGCCGTAGTGTTTGTAACTACATTTAATAAACTGGCTGGCTAATGATTAGGCCATTCGTACGATAGAGTTACTATATGGCAGAAATAAAAGAGAGGAAACATCTGACATAAAAATTAAATTACTTGAGTCAGTCACAGCTAAATTCACAATATAATTGTCACTACACTCTTCCATTGTACATGTTGTTTTTCATGAAACTTTGGAAAACACCATCAAAGTTGGGGTTTGCCGTCGCCATATTGACAGTTTGAAGAGTTCTGTTTCGAGTTTGAGAGTGGCAGAAAGAGGAACTTAATTTAAATTAACAGTCAACAGGCTAGGCAAGTAATAAAACGTCATCGATCCAAGTCATTTTCGTAGCTGTTTGATCAACTGGCTGAATATCTATCAGGCCGCAAGTTAAGAGGCTAGGCTGTTGATTGAATGGCTAATTCAGGTAGTTGGGCTGCGACACATATATATTTTATAATTTCTACTTCGTATTCTGGTGTACATCACACGCTAGATCAGATATTTTCGTAACTAGATATGTTTATTGGCGGTAATTAAATACTATGGAGACGATTATATCAATCGACATCCAGGAAACGTGTAGACGAAGATTCTTATTACGTGAACAACTCGACCCCGATTCACGCGTGTACCGAGGAAACTAATCAATTGTTCCTTGTCAGACACACAGGGACGGATTTGTTAGGAATGAGGCCTATGAAAGCCTTATTAACATTGATGCCTTTTTAATAATTGATGTTTAAAATAAAATAAAGATAATTAATTTATATACGTTATGCTAACGAACTGAATTCAATTAAATTAGAGGGTTCTAATTAATAAATAACCTTAAAATATAATAACTAAAATATATTATTAAAAGGAGTCCCTTTAGGCAAGGTTCCGAATATACTATTATTATTAATTATCATTAATAATTATAGATAAATGAAAATGGAATGTATAAGTAACAAACATTGTTCCTTATAATATAGTTTTTGCTTTAAGTATATAAAATCATGTAGTTATTATAAAATTAAACGCAAAAATTTTATATTTCTTCATGTTTTACATTTAACATACAAAATAACAATAAAAAAACCTCTTGTTTTAAATAATTCACATTTCAATATTTCAACATCGGATTCTTTCTAGATTTTTGTGTGCCCTTTTTTGGCAAAGGCCTCCCGCCATTTCTGTCTGCACTGTGCCACTCTCTGCCATGCTGCTGTTTCCTCAATCTGGTCTATCCATCTTCTAAATTGTCTATCTGTTTTGCATTTTTTGTACAGTTAACAGTTTAATACTTACATTTACTTACCTTTACCGTACCGTACCTTAACTGTATCTAAGACTTACTTTAAATACTTGATCAAAGAGAAGAGGAAATCATTGTTTGCTTATTTATTTTTTAATAAATAAATCAGTGGCGCTACAACCTCTTTAGGCCTTGGCCTCAGATTTCTGAATCTGTTTCATGATCATTTTTAAATCTAATAGGCAAGTAGGTGATCAGCCTCCAGTGCCTGACACACGCCGTCGACTTTTTGTGAATGTTAAATGCGCACATAGAAAGAAAGTCCATTGGTGCACAGCCGGGGATCAAACCTTCGATCTCAGGGATGAGAGTCGCACGCTGAAGCCGCTAGACCAACACTGCTCTAATTGCTTATTTTTTTCCGGCATTAAAAACAGCACGAGATTGTGGCATGATGGGATAACGCATGTAACTTTAATAGCTAAAGAACTAAATATAACGTATCAATGTCTTTAATGGGATCCATAACTGTTTAATAACTATAATTTAATATAACACGTTCGCTAACCGGGCCTTACGCTGTTTGGTGGGGCCTATAACTCTGTAAATCCCTCTTAAAATTCACTTACATACATTTTTCCAAGTTTTATTGAATCGTAAAGCTTCCTTAAGCTCAAGATTGTTATATAAAGAGCTTAACATGTAATGGATGAGGCTTCAGAATCGCTTGAGCTATGTTTTATTGATATAGCCAGAGTAACGTCGTTGTATCTCTAACGTGGTATGACATATATAACAATACAAGTATTATTATAAGAATTTATTCATTTTTCAATTATTCAATGGCTGGAAATTATCATACAGTTTATTCCAAAACACGTTAGGTAGTGTTTGACCTTTGGATACTGCGGGTATCCATTTGCTTCGATAGTTATCTTCGTTAACGTTCCTACTTCTTCCATATAATACCAAAAAATAGTTAAAACTGTAAATATAGAATAATTCATAAATGTGTGTAGATAGAACTCTTTTAGGTCTGGGCCTTAGATTTTTGTATTTGTTTCATGATCATTTGTCAATCTAAAAAGCAAGTAGGTGTTCCGCCTCCTGTGCCTGACACACGCCGTCGACTTTTTGAGTCCTCACGATGTTTTCCTTCACCGTTCGAGCGAATGTTTAATGCGCACATAGAAAGAAAGTCCATTGGTGCATAGCCGGGGATCGAACCTACGACCTCAGGGATGAGAGTCGCACGCTGAAGCCACTAGGCCAACACTTCTCTAGAATAATTAATACATAGATAAATATACAATATGTTTGTTATAGGGAACCGATTTCGAATGTATTTATTCAGAGTCAGGTCAGGTCATGACCCCCATGACTTGCCTGGATCCGCCCATGGTTACTGTCTTATTTCCATTTAAAAGAATCGTTGGTTATTTATGTATGTCATAAATTAGTCTATAAAGTACAGGAACAAAGAGAAAAACTTCTTTTTATACGCTTTATATTAGCTTCACAAAGCAAATGTAATCCCAGTGCTTACATAATAACAATAATGTATTAAATTCCGTTTGATTGATCTAGGAAATAAATTGTCCCACGCTGTGTAACCCAAACACGTCGTAAATTTCTGTTTCCTCACGATATTTACCTTTATTTTACAAGCAATTAAAAAAAGGAAAAATCATAGAATAAAAATCTTACATATTGCAACAAATTAGTTAATTTATTATTTAAATTAATTAGTTAAATCTGTAAATATAGAATAATTCATCAAAAAATCAGTGGCGCTACAACCTTTTTAGGTCTGGGCCTCAGATTTCTGTATCTGTTTCATGATCATTTGTCAATGTAATAGGCAAGTAGGTGATCTGCCTCCTGGGCCTGACTGGCCGTCGACTTTTGGGTCTAGGGTATACCGGTTTCCTCACGATGTTTTCCTTCACCATTCGAGCGAATGTAAAATGCGGACATAGAAAGTCCATTGGTGCACAACTGCGATTCGAACGCACAACCTCAAGGTTGAGAATCGCTTAACTAGGCTAACATAGGATTTCTGTGAAATAACTAACGGCTTTCAAAGCAAAGATTAGCTTGTAGAACGATGTCACGGACCATAGAGTGTAGAACCACTTGACCTTAGAAATGAAAAGCGATGCAACCACATTTACCTGTATGCGTGACCTTACTTGAAATGCTTCCAAATGAATACTTTTTATTCAGTTTATGTCGTGCGACTCTCATACCTGAGGTCGTAGGTTCGATCCCCGGCTGTGCACCAATGGACTTTCTTTCTATGTGCGCATTTAACATTCGCTCGAACGCTGAAGGAAAACATCGTGAGGAAAACGACATGTCTTAGACCCAAAAAGTTGACGGCGTGTGTCAGACACTGGAGGCTGATCACCTACTTGCCTATTAGATTTAAAAATGATCATGAAACAGATATAGAATTCTGAAGCCCAGACCGAAAAAGGTTGTAGCGCCATTGATTTTTTTTTAAATATCTTTTTGGCGCTGAGTTTCATTATCAAGGCACAATACAAAATTCCACCTCTGTGTGTTAACGACTGCCACCACTATAATATAGTAAAACCATCAAGGTATTATCGAACCTATTGTAGCGTTCTTCAAGAAAACAGCATGCTTGTAGCGCATTTACACCTTTTGTTAATGTATAATGTCCATTTTCCCGTTGTATCACCTAACGTTAGGTGATGCGCGAAAAAAAAAAAAATAACATCACGTCAACTAAGCCGTTTTGCGTCTTTAACTTGCGATACGTTTTAATTACAAACAATATTATTGGATTTTAATTACGCTTACATTGATTAAATAGTATTGTAATTAAGTCATATTGTATTTATAAATCATACTAATATTATATTATAATGTTTCTTAGTTTGTAGGGCGTAGTCTCTGGATCTACAGATTATTTTACTAATAAAAAGCCTCGTAATTTGTGATTGTACATAGGCTATATATTAACCCGAAAATGGATAGACTTTCGGGTCACGCCGAGTCGTTAGTTATTTATCAACCCAAATCCGTCATATTACTGTTACTATTGTGATTGGTCGAAAGTCTAATCATAGAGACGATAGACCAATATTAGTCAAATGAAACGCGCCATCGTCTTTTTATTTATTGTGGTATATCTAAAAGATTTGAATGTAAACCAATTATTAATAATTGTTATTAGACTTTCTTGGCCTTTAATACCGTGTTTGTAAGGGCAAATAAGTTATTACAATTAGGTTTTCACAATGTATGGATAAAGTACCAAATAGCTATGCAACACATAATTATTTGGAAGAGACATTGTGCTATTTGACAGTCATCGGACTCATAACTTATGATGGACTTTATGTGACGAATAGCGCTATCTGACAGTCGTGAAACGCAACAATAGTGTTTATTCCTACTAATAAGTAATAAATAGCTAATTTGGAACTTATGTAGAACTTATCTGTACATTGTGAAACAGACCCTTAGAGTAATCAAGGAATCAATGTAACGGAGATTATTATAAACTATTCAAAATATGTAAAATTTTACCGGCTAGCCTGAAACATAGATTCCTTGTACTTGTAAATAACCATGGTAAGCAGGATCGTTTTACTAGTTTGGTGTTATATGATATAACTGACACAAGGTCAATGTCCAAAAGTAAATTTGAAATACCCATGGTGCAAAATTATTATGGAGATAGAACGTTGAAGAAGCGGATTCCAATAGTTTACCCGAGGACATAAGACGTGAGACTTCATTGGATAAATTTAGAGGTTTATTAAAAAACCATTTGTTAAATATGCTGTAACCTATAAGTAAATTAAGTGTATTAGTATTAGTTATGTTTATTTAAGGCGAGTCACCTGCAGTCAAACTGCGTAAGCAGTTTTGCGGGGCATGGTTTGATTTAAGGTGTAACTTTTTTTTGTGAATAAATATATTTAAATAAAAAATACTAATATGTGAAGTAACCGAACTCAACTGTATTTATACAGAGTCAGGTCAGGTCATGACCCCCAAGACATGCCCATGCTTACTGTGCTATATCCATATAAAAAGAATCGTTGATTTTTTTCCGTATGCCATAAATTGATAAGTAGACAATAGAGTAGGCAGGTTACGTAGTGATCGAATCGAAGCTTTTCAATGCTCGCAAATCTAGTCCCAGTGTTTAATTAATAACGATAATAAAATATGTATATGCCACTAATTATTACAACATATACACTGCGCTAAATATAAATTTTTCTTAAGGTGTTCAAGTTAAGTATAAATTAAAGCGGGTTATTTAATAGCCTGAGATATTACCAACGAAATATAATAAATAGCTTGAAAAGTAAGTGTGAAAATGTCGGGCTTATGCAGAGAAGCGCTCGCTCATATAAAATTTAAAACCGTCAGTCCTCATGAATACTGTCTTAGTTTATAGATATAAAACGAAATAGAAAAGTTTACATAGGAGTACATTAGAAAATTTGATCCATAAAATACGAAACCATCAAAATAAGGTTTTACTTATATTAAAACACAGATTCTAAATCTATCTATATATATATATATAAGAAAAATGGTCTTCGTTTGAGGCTCCTTCACGCCTAAACCACTAATCGTATCGACATGAAATTACATTCGATGTGAATTTTTTCCTAGATGGTTTATGGCAATTTATTTTTTAAATTCCATACGGACTCCACCGCGAAAACATTCGGGGAGGCTTCCTAGAACCTCAAAACGTCAACGTCTGTTAAGCGGTCTACACACCAAAGCCGCTGACCCGGCGGCACGGATCGCCGGCCCAACCCGCCGGCCTTATTTTATACAATCATGCCGCCGGCTTGCGCCCGCGCGGGCAAGCCGGCGGGGCAGCATGCCGATGCCGACGGCATCCCTCTCTACTCACTCAGTCAGTTGCCCGCCGGCTTTCATAGAGTAGTGACGTATCACTTATACATTCTCTGTTGTTGTGAAGTGTCGGCACTTTATTTTTCAACTAACCAATATGGAGTGGGACGATGCAACAGTTATAAAACTAATAGACCTCTATCATTTAAAAGAAATATTATGGAACCCAAAAAACCGTGACTACAAAAGCCGGCCAAAGCGTTACGACGCATTTAATGAAATTGCCAGTGAATTTGCTACCGATGTTCCGGAAATCGAGAGAAAGATAAAAAATTTAACTAGTCATTATTACCGAGAGAAAAAAAAAGAAGATAATTCAAATAAGTCTGGTGCGGGTACTGATGATATTTATCATAGTAAATGGTTTGCCTACAAATCACTAAATTTTCTGCAGAACAAAAATGTGCCTACTGGAACCACCGATACTGTAATTAAAGATTTAATTTTTTTTTATTTATAATCAGGCAACTAGGGCCCCATAGACATATAATTATATTAGTTTATTTATTAGTGTATCTTTGTATTTACATTTTAACCCTTTCCCGGGCATTGGCAAAAAAGTTGCCACTCAGGTAAAAAAAAATGTGTTTGAAAAAAAATTAATTGAAATGTTTAAGACTTATTCAGTGCCTTTAATAAAATCCATAATAAAAAAATACACAATAAATTTTGATTTTGACTAGATATACTTATTTATTTTTTATTAAATAAAAGTAAAACGGCTAAACGGGCAGTCTTTTTCGTCTTTTTTCGCAGGACAGAATTTCCTGAACTTAGGTATTTTAACGTTATTGACAATCTTTCCACTGGTGAAACTGCTTTTCTGTAATTTGTGTCTTGTTTAGCTATTTTGTGTCCAACAATATTCAGTAAATATTCAAAGTCGGTACTGGTTAATGACAGGAAAGTCTTAAAAGAAATGGGTTTGTATAGAACCAAGTCGTCTTCCTTTAAATCACTTAATCTTTGACAAGTACTGTATTTATTGCGACTCATTAAACTTGGCCTAACCCAACACTTTCGTGTGTTGAGGGATCCACCGATAATAACTCCACAAACTGCTATTATTAAATCACTGTTATCGTCCTCCTCCATGTCAATCTGAAAATACTACTTCTGAATTATTCGAAACACACACGTCCAATCTCTACGACTATTTGGCAATTACTAGAACACCACATGCCGCGGCTGTCGTGCCGCCGGCTTTGCCGCCGGCAAAGTCGTTCGGCTTAGACATTCTGAAGCCGCCGTGTTAACCCGCCGGCACTAAGCCGCCGGGCTGTGCCGCCGGGTCAGCGGCTTTGGTCTGTAGACCGCTTTAAAAACTCGATTTTCGAAAATTTTAAATTTTCTTACCGCGAAGTTAAAAAGAAGAATAATAAAAGTATGAAAAAAATAATAATAATGAAACATAAAATTTTATTTATTTCCTATTTTAATTCGCCTAGCAAAGCGGGCGAGAAATGGCTAGTCTATATATACAGTAGAACCTCGTTAAGTCGAACCTCGATAAGTCAAAAACCTCCAAATCTCGAAAAAATGTTTTGTTCCCTTCCCTTAAAACACCAAAACCTCCATTACTTGAAATATTGACCCTCTGTTAATCGAAATAATCACCGACTCCCTCCAAGCCATTTTGGTACATATTTTCACTCTATAACTCGAAAAATTAAATTTGACCTCTGTATCTCGAACATAGGAACGTTTTATTTTAATACCTTTACAACTTGATCATTTGGAATTTATTATCTCTATTGTTCGAACAAAAATAAATTACCGACTTTAATAACTTGCCGGCAATGTGAGTACACTATTGTTTCTTAGAAAACATTTTAAGAGTATACAATAATAAATTTATGACTCGTGGAAACACGTGTTTGCTTGCTTTTTGTCAGGTGTTCAATTTTGATTCCCTTTGAAATTCAGCTAAGCCAGTCATTTGTTTTCGACTTAAATACTGTCAGAAGTAGTTTGGTTCTACTGCAATACACATCAATTAGTGCAACAGTTAACATGAGTGCTGTGAAACGTGTACTAAAAACTTTCGAGTCTTGCTGAAAAATTAGAAGTGCTCGAAGCTGTGAAGAGCTGTCAAAAAAATAAAGATGTTGCTGAACAATTTGGCCTGCCAATGAGTACTCTTAACAATAATAAAAAATGAATCAGACATCATGAGAAAAATACAAAACGGTCAAAGTTTGTCCTGCAAAAGAAGTTGATTTATAATAAATAAAAATATGTTTGTCACCTCTGCAAGTTGAATTTTTATTTATTTTACCTCTCTAACTCAAAATTTATAAGAATAAACCTCAAACTCTTTATGTCGAATCAAAATCCGCCTAAGTCGAAATCCTCCATAAGTTGAAAACTCTATAACTCGAATTTTTTGGCGTCTCCCTTGATGTTCGACTTATAGAGGTTCTACTGTATATTATAAAAATGTTATGTTGGTTTGTGTACGCTTCAAAAACTCAAAAATTTCTGCACCGATTGAGCTGAAATGTTAGCATGATATATAATCCGCATCAAGGATTGTTTTTATCCAATTTTTTTCCACAAGTATTGCAAAATTAAACTTATATGAAATGTTTTCGTCGTTTTGTTTCTAGTTTGTCAACCATTCAATCACAATTTACAACAGCGAAGCGTGGCAGGGAACAGCTAGTTATAAATGATTAAAATTTTAATCTACTTGAAGTCTGAACGACAATAACCTAACGTACGAAATGACACAACACAAACTAATTTAACTACTACATTATTAACCAAAGAGAGTGACGCTTATTTTACATTAAACAATATTGAAAACTGGGACAAAATCCTAAACACTGTATATTTTAGGACATCAATTTGTTATCGCGTTTTACACACGCACAATGCCATCTTTTGTTTAATAAAAAATATAATAATGAATTTAGACACAACCTCATAAAAGAAAATGTGTCTATCCTTAGATTATTATAAAAACAAATGCCATCTCAAAACTCATTAAAAGATGTATTAATTCATCAACCAAGTAATAAATTTCCTTCTATAATTTTAAATGCTACCTGTCGCCTGCAGGTTTTGAATTATTCATATTCATCTCGCTTTGTGTAAACAGCTCTGCCTCGGATGATACGATGAATAATATTCTAAAGATTCAATAGTATTTCAAGTGGTTTTGAGAAATTGCCCAAATTCCGGTTGTAACGTTTGTGGATGTTTCGTTTACGAAGCGAATGTAAAGGAATACGAATTATCCGTTCCCTGACAAGTCTTGTAGTAGCAAATATGTCAAACAAAGTCGATTTTGTTTTTATTTCAAATGGAATTTTAAAACAGCGAACGTATTTAGGTACTATTTCTACACCTAGGTATAGCAATAGTACCTAAATAATAGTTAATTGAATAAATTGAAAATAATAAAATCTATTTATCAATTAAACTAAAAGGTTGAATTGTCTTCTGAATAATATAGTGGGTATTTGATTAAATATGTAGTAAAAAAGTTTATTTATATAGAACCATTTTTATTCTATTAGGTACTTTATTATTGAAGTCCAATTTACCATTAAATTAAGCGTAAATGGCAATTGATGCGTATAATTCAGCCTCTCGACCTCAGGGGAGTGTTTACTAATTATAATAATTTATATTCATATAACGTACGTATAACATGTAACGTAAGGGTCAGATTGAAGCTTAAAATGATATTTTTTATTAACTCAACTTAGGGTCCTTTAAGAAAAGAGCGTACCAACATTAAGAGGTCGGCAATGCACTCCCTCTGGCATTGATAGTGTCCATGAGTATCACTTAACATCAGGTGAGCCTCCTGCCCGTTTGCACCGTATTCTATAAAAAATAAAGCTTAAGCGACAAAACTTTCGAAAATACTTTATTGGCATCTCCATAAGATTTTGCCGAAAAAATACGTCTTTACGTTACGTTACTGACGTATTAATAGTTTTAAAAATGTGAGAAAAACCATTTTAAATTTTCCATTAATAGTGTGAAATCACGCGTAAATTATTATTTATATTATTTTATTATCAAATACTAAACAAAGATGAAGACGTTTACAACGTTACTTTATTAAAAAAATAAAATATTATATAATTAGGTCGCACTGTGACAGTCGAGTTAAAAGTACCTTTGCACAATTTCATGATACATGGCAATGCACACTTCCTGGTACGATGAATAAAGATTTATTTATTTACAAGAAACACAATCCCTAAATCAACAAGAATGACGCATAAGAAATTAATTAAGAAAACAAGCTAAAAATATTTACGAAAAGCAGAATTTTTGTCAGTTCACTCTAATAAACGGTCCGTTAACCGATGTATTTCGTTGACTAATGGAGTAACCTTTTTTGAAGATTAGCCCTAGCTGTAGGCTAGTGCCCATTAATGGTGGAGGGTTAGACACAAAATTGACGATTAAGAAAAATAATTAATAAATGAACCGTTCATAGGCCAAAATTGTAAAAATGTAAAGGCCCTTAAGGGCAACAGCGAGATTCCTTGTAAATAAAAAGGCCAAAATTCACGTTAAATGCGGTGTTTTTTTTTTGTGAACTCCTAAACAAAAATACCTATACAATATACAGTCTTGTAATCCCATAAAAATATTAAATTTATTGCTTTCCATTCGAATATCTTTTTCAAAGTTTTTCTACTAGGGTCACGTAATGTAAGCCACTCCTATTGATGTGAATAAAGCTGTGAAATACAAGAGTTATTAACTGCCCGGCTCTTGGGTATGTAGGGCAGATAGATTTCGTAGGTTAAGCCACATTTCCAGCTGTCATAATTCTGATGTGTCACCGTTATTATGCCGATAAATTTATTGTTTTTTTTTTATGTAATAGGTTATAGGAGGCAAACCTCTCACCTGATGTTAAGTGATACCGCCGCCCATGGACACTCACACTGCCGGAAGGCTCGCAAGTGTGTTGCCGGCCTTTCAAGAATTTGTACGCTCTTTTCTTGAAGGACCCTAAGTCGAATTGGTTAAGAAATACTTCAGTGGGCAGCTGGTTCCACATAGTGGTGGTGCGCGGCAAAGGCTGCCTTAGAAAACTCTCAGTTGCTAGTTATTCCTTTTACTAGATTGTCTTTTATACTAGATAATCGTTACAAACGAATTGATAATTTTTTAAAGTAAGTTAAAAAACACTCGAAACGTCGCGTCGATAATAAACTATATGTACGTTAAATAAATAATATTTCAACTGGCAATACTTGCAAACTGAATTTTTCGCAAAGTTTACGACGCGGAGACAGGTCATAAAACATTACAACGTACACAAAGAGAAGGAAGCAATGGATTCACTGGAGTTCCGGAAGTGAAGCAAGTTCCGGAAGTTCTCGCCGCTAATGTATTGCGCATTAAATATTTATCTATGTAAGAGTGGTAATAAGGATTAACGGCCATATAAGGACAAAATAATTTATAGGTAGTCAAGTTTTACTAAATAAATTCTAACATCACCAAAAAAGTGACATTTTTGAAAATTAAATTAATACTATTATAGCATTAAATACAGATCGCTGGCTGGTCTCTATACTGGGGAATTCCTGTGAAAGTCATCAAAATCATTGATTCATTTAGGTAACACAATGTACACTTATGAACGTCAATAAAGAAATACATATTAAATGCTAAATGCTTCAAATTTTATATTTACTGCCAGTTCTCAAATCAAGGGCGTAGAACGGACGAGAAGAACATGCAATAAACTCTCCGCCATTCTTTTTAATCGCCAAGTTTTTTGTTTTACACAATGTTTGTTAGGAGCTGCAACCATTACAACTTATTCCACATGACATCTTAAGTAGTTAATAGTTCATTAATGATAAGAAAAAAAAGATTTGTCCACTATCAGCAGTAGGCATGGTGAAATAGGAGCACGCACTTATATTCGTGGGAACAACACGCAACTACATAGTCGAAATAACTTACATCACCGCATACACGAATTCAAGTTCGACCAGTCACCACAAGTAGCACTAGTCCACGAGTATGACGCATGGCCAGCTATCGGCCACCGCGCCATATTTTAGGGAGAGAGGCAACACGACGCAGGAACCTACCTTCTGACGTACAAATATTTAGTTCAAATACCAGTGTATACTAAATAAAAATATACTAAATAAATAATATACCATACATAATAGAAAAAAACTGAAAATCTAAAACTATTAAAATATAAATTAAATTCCAAAAGCAATTCACAATATTTTACCTGAGAAGTAAGAATATATTATTTAGCTGAAAATAGTAAACAATTATTTAGGAAAACTTCTCGGGTACAAAAAATACCAAGCACAATATAAAATCTAAATAAGAAAATCTAGGTTTATCTACGCTGTAATTAGGTCGTCCAAATAGCTTATATTATATCTCTAATTAGTTGTCAACGGCAGCTTCATTAGCGCTAACTAGCTACGCTCTGCGGGTTTGTTTGTGCATAATTTATACGCAACAATAAATTAACATAAGTGAGATTCTCTATCCAAAATATCGGTTAAATACGGATTTTAATAAGACGTATCCCTTATACCTTAGCATGCGAAACATAAAAAAAATATAATAGATTTCGAAAATGCTTGATATGATAAAAAAAATGCGAATAAAACCGACCTTAAAATAAATTCCAAAATTTTTTTTACTCTTTACAGTTAATGTTTTTTTATTCTAATATATAAAATTCTCGTGTCGCGGTGTTTGTAGTTAAACTCCTCCGAAACGGCTTGACCGATTCATATGAAATTTTGTGTGCATATTGGGTATGTCCGAGAATCGAACAACATCTATTTTTCATCCCCATTTCAACATAAATTTTTTAATTTTTAGATATTTTTTTTATGGTACAGCATTAAAAAAGACATACAACCCCTAATTTTCACCCCTCTACGATCAACCCCTATTTTTTATTATAAATGATATACATGGCAAAACGACGTTTGCCGGATCAGCTAGTATTTTATAATATAACCCAATGATATATTTATTGACTGGTGAAGCCAGAGAATAAGTATCGCAATACAGCGAGGAATGCTGCCAGCGTTAAAGGTACACTGCCACAGGGATCAAACTTTTTACATTTGTTTTAATGCGTTTTTTTTAATGTTTATTATTACGAGAAGCCCGAGCTGAGCCCTTAAGGCCAACTGCGAGATTCCATACAATAAAAAAACAAACTTAACTTTCTTTTAATGTTATATATATATATATCAATTTTTAATTGTTATTATATAACTCAACTAAATTGTAACTCTTGCTTGATATTTTTTTATAATTCTGATTGCCAGAATTACATTCTTCTTCAATTGTTTAGAAATAAATAATTACTGAACAAATAGTCGGAGGTCCTTTAGAAGTTGGAGAATCAACACAAAGTTCGTATTTGAACTTCTTCAATATAAATACGTCTCTTGAAGTCTTGAAACTTGAAAGCTCGAGTTTACTTTAACTTGTAATGGACCAAGTGTCGTTGTCCAACTTACTCTCACGTACTAAGTTAGTAACTAGTTTTAAAATCCGAATGTTTCATAACTCTAAAATTAAATGACTCCTTAAAGTATCTATATTTATTAAATATAAATTCGATGGTTAGAATTGATTATTGTTGTGTTAGATATGTCAATTTAAGAATTAATATAACAATGCTACGAATGAATTACTGAGGGCAAAACCCGGGACATAGTTAGTTAAAAGTAACTAACGTATCTAAATTAAATATTTATAAAATTTTAATTGTTAGTATGAAAAAGCGACCTCTAGGCCCTCTGATGTGGTTGAAACTATCCGAGGTGGTTTTAGTAATAACTGCTCAACTGGCCACACCCTGGCTGAAGTTGATACCCCACAAGTGTGTACCTCTCAATCCTGAGGTCGTGTGTTTGAATCACGCCTGTGAACCAAATACTTTTCTATCTATGCACTAAGACTTTAAAGTATGCAGAAATCGTTGCACTTTATCTCATTGTTACCTATATCATAAACCCCGTACGAAGTCAGACTCACACGACTGGAACAGCGAGAAAAGAAATCTCCGAAGCACTCGGATATCATCAAGATTCTCGCCTGAGTTGTTTATTTTCACTTATGCATCCATTTGCCTTCAAGGCATTCAGGCTTTTCTTGTTACAAATATTCAACAAGCAATCCATGATATTTTCTCAATACTCTCCTTTGCCCCCCTTACATTTGCCGTGAGACACCAAAGTATGCACGTGTTTCAAAGACTGCTGTATTAATAATCCCGTAACATTAAAATAATAATTAATTTATAAAAAATTAAAAATAAAACCAATGGGATTGATTAACCACTGAAAAGGTGGGAGCTTGTAGTTTATTGTTTATCAGAATGCCAAATCATAAAATGACTGCTTCACGACTGATTTGAGAGCGACCGCCGATGCGAAAACCGCTGTGTGAGTTCGAAAAGTGAGTTACAGAATCGCAGGGCAGATGTTGAGAGGTCACGGTGGATTCTTGTCGTATACTCGTACAAAGTGCTGCCTGTCTGTGTAGGAATACAGCTGAAGACTTGAAGATACGGTGTTAGATACATGTTCTGACCGACTGTCCAATGTATAGATAAGACAGGACAGGACACTGAACAAGCTATGGGCATAAAAGTAACAGAGACGAAGTTAAAGGAAATAATGTTCAACATCTTTTTGGGATTTGCTGTAAAGGTCTTACAAAAAGCTGTTAAAAGAAATAGGTAGTAGTGTTTAATCATTCGGGTTACCAATACCATTTACGTAAGCTATTTAATATCTCTGACGACTACATAGTCGGGGAATTGTCTAAAAAACATTAAAAAGAACCCTAAAATAATACCGCACAAGATAATCTAAGGGTCCTCCAATGTCATTCCACCTTGGCGGTCCAGGCACACGACAGACCAAAACCTGCTGCATAACAATGTGTGTCAGACTATTTGATTGAGACAACCCAACAGAGTCAGAAAACAAATTTCCAAATCAATTACAATCTGTGTTCCAACGGGAATTCGAACCTTAATTGTCAGTTCGTTTAGGAAACCGTCCCCGAGGTCTTCGAACCTTATTTATCACATTAGGGAAATACGTGTCTATTCAGTCATATGCCATACTAACCAAAACCCAGCTTCGAAACTTGGCACTTCAAAAGAAACTTATATAGGTTTCAGTGTGATAAACGAAAATAATTACACGCAGTACATAATAAATGGTATATCAAAATGGTGAAATACAATACAAGGTGAAATTGATGTATGAACACCTGTCTGACGAAATAGTTTTATGATAAATGATGAAATGTTTGGAGAGAGATGGATGTTAAACATATTTGATATTGTTTCTGGCTTAGGTTGTATCTCTGTCTTCTTTGCCGATGAGTAGGGATTAATAATTTAATGACGTGGAATAAGTGATACCTGTGTCTTATTTTCCATAATAAACATATTTTATTTTTTATTGGTTAGAATATATTGTACCAAAACTAATTGTCAATAGTTATAATCTACTAGCAAACTCGGCGAACTCTGTTTCGCCACCAGATGGCTTCGTTTTATGTAACATTTCGTTTGGTGATCCCGCTTTTCTGTTGAAATTTTTCCTGAATTTTCTTTGCTATAAACCTCACGGAGCCCGAGATCTTTCCAACGAATGCAAAACCGTGGAAATCGGTTCATGCGTTCTGGAGTTATAGCGTCAGGAAGGAAAACCCGACTTATTTTTATATACTTAGTAGATATGTAAAAAGTTTTCATGTCTCCGATTTTTATTAAATTTTTTCTATAAGTCGTTATTCCCAAGTGATAAGGGTGGCCAAAACAAAACCCTTGCAAATAACAAGGGTTATTTCTTGGACATTTTTTATTATAAATTTCATTTCACAAAAACATAATTTGACCCTTTTTATCAGTACAACGTTTGCCGATCAAATAAGTTTTGTTTACAAATAACGAATTTTGCATATCAACGTCTGTATGAGTTCAATCAGCATAACTACTGGGAAATATTTGAACTGGCTGTGCCCCGTGTTATTTCATTGTCTATGCGTTGCTAGATCAGGGGACTGTATGACGTAATAATATTTTTTATCCAGCAGTTTCTGAGATTGGTGCGTATCAAGCAAGGGCTTTATAAATTTTAATTTAGTGTGTAATAGATCTGTGTATATGTGAAATCACTTATTCGTTTTATATTCACGAAAACTTAACGATTTCCGTTGAATTTTCGAATCAAAATCGCGGGGCCTACGTTCGACGATCTTACGTTCCTTTTTGCAAAAATGTTGTTAATTTTATCCGTAACAAGGTGACCAGAAGATGTGCATCTATAAATTAACATTCATATTGATACTAAATCCATAAACATTAGCATGTTACTCTATATATTTTTTATACAGTGATAACAGTGCTGAAAATCCGTTCAATGAATAATGTTAAATTAAATTAATTTCGTTGCTCGCAGCGCGTTTTAATTAAACTTTTTCGCGGTTTCGACAATTTTGTACCACCCTCTTGTTTGCTATTTGAATAATTTTATGGTTTAACGTATATTCATCATAGCGATATAATACGTTGAATTTTAATAATACACGTGTAAAATATTGCTTTAACTCTGTATAATTTATTCTATACCTGACACTATTTATGTAAATAATAAATATGTCTTTCGTAACAATAACAATAAAGAGATGATTTGTGAGGGCCCATTTTGGATCTTTTTGATTGAACTACTTGAAGGATTGTGTTTTGACTGCTTTGTGGTCAATTTACAGTTCTTATCTTGTAATATTTAAGCCGATTTTACGTCCCTTTTTGCAAAAATGTCGTTCATTTTATCCGTAACAAGGTGACCAGATGGGCATCTTTGAAACTAACATTCTTACTGACACTAAATCCATAAACAATTTTTCGCTTGTGTGTCAGTTTATTTTGTTCATTAAATAAAAATATTTTAAATTCTCTTCAGATTTATTAATTTGAACAGAAAGAAAACAAATGAATAAGAGCTGGAAACAAAGTTTTAGTAATTTGTTTATTTTTTTTAATTAATCTTTATAATTTCATCAGAAACAAGCCAGATACAATTTTACAATTGTTTTTTTTCTATAGGTGAGGGAATACACATTATCTCTTAGCGAAAAACGTTACAGGTCAAAGTCCAAACACATTCATATATGTATATTATTGTACATTATTTCTAGAAATTTTAGTTTCAACTTTACAAACATAGAAAGTAGTATATAGTTTTTTATAATATTTGTGTCGAGCGTGGCCTCGCTTGGGCGTAGCACTCAGAATTATAATTCGATACTGTATCACCTAAAATGTTATGTCTTTAAATTTGTTACAGACCGTGAGTGTCCGGAGTTAGAACAACCGGAAATCGGGACAGTGACGCTGTCAGGACGACTCTTTGGAGACAAGTTAGTTAATTATCCAATAAACCTTCATTATTTTTTTTGCAAATGACCTGCTGGCTATCAAGGGCAACTACCGCTGCCCATGGACACTAATGCTGCTGGTACTGGCCTCTAGATTGCTAAAAAACGCCAGTCGAGTTATGTTACTTCGCGTTTATGACAGTTAAAGGAGTTTTATGTAATTGTCTATTATTAAAGTGAAACTTTTATTACATCGTCTCAAATTTTTTCATCTGTGTGTCGCATGTCGCTCAAAGCCAAGACCAATATGGCGGCGGCTATAGTTCGCAGCAGCTGACCGTGTAGTGTATAGAATATTATTTATTATGTGTATATAATTTAAATAATTGTTAAGTGTTATGTATGTCGTACTCTCTAAGACACAGAGTTCAATAAAAATATAAGTTGGAGACTTAGTTTACTTTTATTATTTCCCATTATTATTCCAATTTTCCAAATATAAAATTAAGTTTGATAAAGCGATTTTTCTACCCTTGATGGAATGTTATTCCCAAAAAATTTAGTTAAATGTCTATAATGTGAAAAAAAGTTTCACTTTTACCGTGGGTCCTTAAAACCACACAATCCTTTTTTTTGTAGAGTTTTGAATGTGTAATAATCTTCAGGGCGGTATATTCGTGCCCCAGCGGCTACCACGTAGTTGGTCTGCAGAGTAGGAATTGTCAAGCTGACGGGAAATGGGCGGGACAGCCTCCCGCTTGTAAGGAGAATAGTAAGTATTTTTAGCTAAACTTTACTATCTAAGGCTGCGGCCTCGAATTTCGCGGGCAGCGGGGCGGCAGCGGCTGCGGCGCGGGAGCGAGGCGGCCAACGCATACCTGTTCTCGAAACCAGCGGGCAGATCGCGCGGCACTATAGCGGTGTAGTGTTGTGTTCGTGGTTGTGTAGTCGAGATATTTGTTTTTATTCGCGAACGAAATGTCTAAAAAACGGCGACAACATCTTTTTGATTCAAATTTATTCCTAACGCTCGATTTATTGTGGGCAAAAATATGTTATATGCAAAAATATAGTTCCATATGGGTCTCCTTTCAAAGATTTCTGAAATAATTTGCTCTTGCACGTCCGAGGTCATTTTGATACGTCACAAAAAATATGTACAGCACTATACTACAATGCATACGCGCAACGCGGGCGGTCACCGCTTGACTGGATTGCGCCGCTCGTTACCCGCGCCCGCGCCGCTGCCGCGCCGCTGTTTTCGAGAACCGGTCCATTTGATTGTACGCATAATATCCTGCCGCTCCCGCGCCGCGGCCGCCGCCGCCCCGCTGCCCGCAAAATTCGAGGCAGCAGCCTAATAGCTAGTGACCGCGACTTCGTCTGCGCAGGATTAAAAAAATAGCTGTCCAAATGATATAGCGCAAAAGATATATTTTATCTACTTTAAATACCAAAAGCGATAAAAGTATCTATTTTCATTTAGGAAACAATTTATTACTACCAAATATGCATTTGAAATAAATTATCAATTTTTATTTACTTTACTTGGCTTTAACCTTTTTTTTGACTTACACAAAAGATATAGATGTAAACTATGGCGGGCTTTTTGTAGGAATATTTAAGATAAACATTTGGATCATACATTACATATGTGTAACTCTAACGGTTTTTGCAGCGCTCTGTTCCTAGAGGTTTGAGATGTTGCAAGAAAGCGTCCATACATTTTTTATCTCCACTAAACGCTATTTGGGTTCTACGCTCCACTGAACATAATGGCTAAACTGTGCAATCGGCTGCAGGGTCCGAACAATCTTGATATTTTTACAGGAAGGGCATTCTGTTATCACTTTTTTAGGATCTTTTGCTGTGATTTATAATTTAGGGTCTTTTTTTTAAATATTTATTTTTGTTAACATTAATTGTTAGCATTATTATATTATATTATAAGCTAATGCATAATGCTTATAAATTTAATTTAATTTTTCATTTTTTTTTGTTTTTTGTTTCTGTTGGCGCAGCTATATATAAATAAATTTCTCCCTGTTAGCAATCAGCCCATGACAAAAAATTACTATTATTTCATATTTATTAATCGCTTATTAATTAATTAATAATTTAAACCTTTAATGAGACGAAATTAAATACCCGTTACAGTTAAATCATTGTTAGGTTCAAAACCTAATTTTATTTTATCGGTTTAAGTAATTGATTTGTAAGCTGTGTAAAAAGTAACTTTACAGAGGATAATTATTAATTACTCAAAATACGTTATCTTTTGTTTCAACCCTAAATTTGACTCGATCACGTTACTTTATAAAGATATCAAAATATAATTATAGCGTGTTCTATATCAGTACTCGACAGATGATCGTGCGGTTAGGTACAGAGTATTAAATTATGTTCCTTTTGTTAGGAAATCTTGACAGCTTCCCAAGTTAAAGGTTGTACATATTTTCGGTATAGAAAATAATAACGAAACCGAAAATAGGTCAAATCGAACTTTTGCGGGTTTTAAGTCTATGTTTGCCATGATATTAGTACATATACGATATGGGGTCACCGGTACTATCTACTAGACGCCAACGTCAATAAATTAGCATCTGTGCACTTGAACCCCACGGCCCAAGAGTCTCTACTGCAAAGGGAAGAAAAATTAACATATAATTAGTTACTTCATTAAAATGTTAGATCAAAAATGTTTTGTCTCGTTTATCCTTCGCAAAACTCCACGAGTGAAAAGAATATAAATCATATGTTGCTTATTATATATATTATTTAAGTGAAATTTGTTAAATAAGAAAAGTTGAGTTTTGTCTTAACTAATCAAAATTTAATGAATGAGTCTGCATGTCGCACTTGTAAATAAACACTTATTAAATTTAATTCCTTTACAAGACAAGTACAATTTAAATTAGAAACCGTATTGGATACTTTTTAGTGCGAGTCACATATTTTAAAACGAATTTAGTAAACTAAATTTTTAGACGAGGGTTAACTTAACAAAAATAGTGTTGTCTAAAATGAAAGAAAATCATGTCGCTTGTATGTAAATAAACATTTAAAAAATTCAATTCCTTTACTTTACAATTACTTTACTTTTTAGTACGATTTGTAGTCGATATTTGGAAAGGAATTTATTCGATTAAATCCATTACTTTAAACGATATTTACCTTAACAAACGTCTAAGGTTATATCTATCTACCTACATCACTATTGAGATTAAATAAAATTCCAGTCTATTGTCTCCAACCACCAACGATTCCTCACGCCCGTCACTCAGCACTGCCAGAGCAGGCAACCTTCGACCTGGACGCGACTGTTCAGTACAATTGTCATACCGGCTACGTCACCAACGGCTTTCCTAGAGCTAAATGCCTGGCTATCGACAGACAGGCATCATGGTATGGACCGGATATTACTTGTGAACGTAAGTTTGTGAATAACACCCTTATTTTCCTATGTATAGATATTATTCAATTCCATTCAATTCAAAAATCATTTAATCATATAGGTAACACAATGTACACTTATGATCGTCAAAAAAAAAGAAATGTAAATGAAATGCTTCTAACTTTACATTTAGTGCCAGTGCTCAAATCAAGGGTGTAAAACGGAATAGAAGAACTGGCAATAACCTCTCCGCCACTCTTTTTAATTGCCATGTTTTTCACAACGTTTGTAAGGAGCTGTAACCATAACTCCATGTTCCACATGACATCTTAAGT
This sequence comes from Pieris melete, assembly GCA_963693345.1. Lineage (NCBI taxonomy): Eukaryota > Metazoa > Arthropoda > Insecta > Lepidoptera > Pieridae > Pieris > Pieris melete. The sequence goes on along the minus strand of CAVNZK010000015.1, from coordinate 1,538,757 downwards.
AATTAATAATAATAACATAAATTAAAAACAACGACTTGTCCTCTATCAGCAGGAGGCATGGTGAAATAGGAGCACGCACTTACATTCTCGTGGGAACAACACGCAAACACATCGTCGAAATAACTAATATCACCGCATACACGAATTCAAGTACGACCAGTCACCACAAGTAGCACCGAACGGGTGCGAGTTAGACGCATGGCCAGCCATCGGGCCCCTCGCCATATTTTAGGGATTATTAGTTGATTAACTTTTAAAAACCCTTTTCCCTGATTCACATTCACAACTAGAAAAACGTGTATTCAACCACATCACACAACATTTAATTTCACATTCTTAACTATAAATTTAATTACGTAGTCTAATTAGTAGACTTGAATGAGCTTTTATTAGACTTTCTTTACGTCATTTATGTTTAAATTACGCAGCCCGTTCTTGCGGTGAGCCTGGTGAAGTGCCCCATGGTTGGGTGACAGCCGACTGTCACACCTTCGGGTGTCGCGCTGTGGTGCAGTGTGGTCAGGGCTTCGAGCTTGTTGGAAAGGCGGAGCGTTACTGCCAAGCTGATGGAGATTGGGCCCCGAAGGAGCTTCCTACGTGTGTTCGTAAGTGTTCCCAACACTTTCACAACGTTCTTTAGATAATTTGCATTTAGTGATGACGCCAGCTAAAACCGAGAAGTTTTTAATTATAGCAAGTAACTTTTTATTAACCTAATTGCGAGACTATTGTTAACGGTTTGAAACTAGGTATTCTGGGTGAATGGAACAACGTTTATGCTCGGTGAATAGTGTATTGTTCGACAAAATTATTTTATTTTTATCGATACAAACCTTTTCAGATGATGGATACAACAGATATTGTAAATTAGAATTGAAATTAATAATATAAATAATGATTAAATCGACTTATTTTTAGATCTCAATTATTTAGGGTGAAAATTCGGCTGGCTCATCACTAAACTTCTTTTCTATGGCATTGCTTCGTGACAATGTAGTTGCCGACTTGGACCTTTGGAATGTGCATGGTTTTAAAATCTTGTTCGGTGACTAGCAGCATGGCGCTTTCTCTTATCATGGCTATCATCAGCAATACCATTGTCATGACGCAATCTGGTACCCACTTTGTATTGGAGACTTGCTGCTTGCTTTGATTTGGTTGGCAATAAAGCGTTTAGGAATTTTTAACGAATTTAATATTTATAAACTTTATGATAAAAAAGCAATCGTTTTTACAATAATTCAAAACTATTATTTCTAAAATATATGTTTCTCGTAAAACATATTTTCGTCATCCAATACAAAGTGTGATATAATATATTGTGTTTATTAATAATTTTTAAACCTTCTTTTTTCTCCTTTCCTGCTGCTGAACAGAAGGAGAGAAGGGGACAGTTTGAATCATTACATATAGTAGTTGTTGAACCAATAGAAATGTTATCAGAATTAACGTAGTATCAGTATGGCCATGGTAAAAAAGATTTTTAACTGCCTCTCGCCTAGTAGATCGGTAGCCAAATATTGTATTAGAATAGTAGACAAATAAATTTTAAAACAACTATCCGTTTTTTATTTCTGCATGTTGCATGAGTTTCTTGTGACTGACTTCAAAAAATCTTTGCTATAGGGCGGTTGCAGGCTAGCGTATTTTTATGCGCGTATACGGTCGTTTCAGTATACGTGCTTACACGCGCGCTACAAAAAAACTGGCATATTTCGGCGTGTTCGCTCGAACCGGTAGTGGCGTCGTGGCAGTATCAACATGGATTCTGTCGAAGAAATATTGCTATTTGCGTTACTTATTCGCCGTCGACTGAGAAAGCGAAGAAGGTGCTGGGTGTCATCGATGGTTGCATAAAGACAGAGAACCGGTCACTTTAATACACTCTACACAGACACATTACGAAGTGATTCTAGTGGCTCGCGCTCATACGAGCTTAGAAGTGCGTCAACGCTCGTACGAATTATGCGCGTGTTAAAAAGCCTGCCCACATGCGTTTCCAAAGACGAGCCTACACGCGCGTAAAAAACGCTTGTCTTTAACCGTCCTTATTCGAATTTTCTCAATTACAAAATAGCCCGGCTTTTTTCAAACATTGGTTCTCGTTGTTTTGAAGTTGGTTTTTAAGTATCACGCCATCTTTCGGATGTTAATGCGACGCTGTCGCCATCTAGTGGTCACGCAGGTCCAGTGTCCTCCCCCTGAGGCTCCGAGGCATGGAAAGGCTGTGTACACCTCTTGCGCTTATAACTCGGTGGTATCTTATGAGTGCAAGTATGGATACCGACTGGTTGGAGACGCTACGCGGCGTTGCGGCGCTGATAAGAAATGGTCGGGAACGCAGCCTCTATGCAAAGGTTACATTGATAAATTGTCTATTATTATATTTAAGCAGGATATAACCTGATAGAAGGCAATACATACATATATAGGTTGGGAAATGCATTTGACTAATAATACCATTACAGAACCATTTTAGGAAACTTAATACTGTATTATTGCATACCCTTATCCAAAAGGACTGAGAATTTAAATCTGAATTGTAAAGATATTGACGTTTCACTCGACCTACGGCAGTCATATTTAAGTCTATACGACACAAATACAGGACACGAAAGGGTGATCTCTGATTTTAGCGACTTAACTTCTGGCAGCGTGAGATTCTATGGGTGCCGGTATCGCTTAACATTTAGTGAGCATTCTGCCCGTTTGCTCGTTGCTGCGTGTATATACATAATATAGAATAATAATTTAACGAGCATTATTTACTCTTGCAAAGACCATAAACTGTAAAATACGTCAAGTTCATCTAATTGAAATATTACGCTATAATTATTATACATCGAATTTACAATGAAAATTATCTATTGTAAATGAAAAAAAAGCAGTGGTGCTACAACCTATTAAGGCTCAGATTTCTAAATCTGTTCCATGATAATTTTTCAATTTAACAGGCAAGAAGGTGATTAACCTCCAGTGCCTGACACACGCCGTCGACTTTTTGGGTCTAAGACATCGGTTTCCTCATGATGTTTTCCTTCACCGTCCGAGCGAATGTCACGATACTGCTAAGTCCAACATTTTTGTCCTTTCAGAAATTAATTGCGGTCATCCCGGTCAGCTATGGAACGGGTGGTTGGAGAATATATCGTCGGGAACCGGTCTGGGGGCTTCCATCATCTTCAGATGTCAGGATGGTATGAGGATGGAAGGGAATGGTTCTGCGATCTGCCAGAGCGATGGTACTTGGAGTCATCCGTTGCCAATGTGCTTGGGTATGTTTATTTGGACGCTGGCAGTATCTGGCTAAAGTATATAAAAGGAAACTTAATTCCGTAGCTTATGTTTTGATAATTATTTTTTTATATGGTGATTCTGCTTTTTGGCCTATTACAATTTGTAATAGAGCAAAAACTGATAACTGAACTAGAAGCCGATTAAATTCCCTTAATATAAAGTATAAATCAATTTATCTATTGATTAATTACCATGGATGCACCACGGTAATGCCATAATAATAATAAGCCTTAATAATATAAATTAATAAATTTATTTATGATTCTTGTGTTTTGGATAAACCTATAAGCTGAACAATTATGTTACGCGGAAGGATAAAGACACAGGGAAGAAGTGGCTATTCTTCGTTCCTTGAACTGGTTAGCCTTTATTTGTCCACATCTAATTTGCAAATAGTATACAAAAATAAATATATATACAATTCTATTAATCTAAGATGCCCCCGTCCGCAAGAAGGCCTCCTCTAATTTTTTTCATCCTACTTTATGTTATGTCATCATCTAATTTTTGCCAAGTAATCCTTTCATTCTCGTCCGCCCATCTTTTGGTGTGCCCTTGTTTCTTTGTTCTTTTGGGCCAGTCTCCATCTGTATCGGGCTACGTAACCTGCTCATTTCCATTTGAGTTGTAGGCAGTATCTATTATTTAGGTTTCCCTGTGGATACTTTCACATTTCTGTTTGTCACTTAGTTTAAATCCATACTTCTTTCTATCGCTCACTGGCACTAATGTATTTTGGCAAACCCATTAATCAATGTTTGCTATATGTATAAGATACCTTTCTGAAAACCTTTCTTAATATATTTATTAAACTACCCTTGACAAATGAGTTACTGTCGCTATTTGCATAATAAAATCTTTGAATCGATATCGTAAGTGCACCTTGTTTAACTTTCAGCTCCCTGCGTAGTGCCGCATGTCTCTCAGGGTAGCGTCGTGCTGAAGGAAAATAAAACAAGTGCAAACGATACTCAGGAGCATACACAGATAGTTCGTAGCTCTACTATGGTCCAACATGGTTCGTATAGAAAATGAATTTTACTAGAATAGTAGATACGCACAATGTATACAATTACCCCCAAATTTTCCCGTACTAGACTATTTAAAGTTATAATTTTTTTTTTGGGAATAAGGATACTTTTCTTTAATAACATCCTAGAGGCTTTATCTCTGCCTTTTAATAAATTAAAAAAATGTATTAAAGAAAAGCTGTGTAAAAAGGCTTACTATAAAGTTAACGATTATCTAGTTGATAAAAGGGCCTGGGGCTAGTGCTAGACAGGCTACTTCTAATTAATTTGCGATATTTGTTTTAAAATAAGTGTTGTTTGATGATTTGCTATTTTAAGAGTACAGAGAGCCTACACTACTGTCGTCTTTGCCGATGAGTAGGGATGTCTACCTATTCACATTTAATGACGTGGAATAAGTGATACCTGTATCTTATATTCTATAATAAACATTTTTTTAAGTTAATGGTACAGTAAATATTCAGGGGTAGTTAGTATATTTATATATTGATAAACAAAAGTTAGTCTAGTAAAACAATTAATAAATCTACATACATGATAATCAAATAATAATCGCCAAACATTCTGGTGACAACTTATGGTATTGTATAGTACATATTTATTGGTTATTTTGCGCAATCACCTTCGACTTCTTGAGTCTAAGACATGCTGGTTTCCTTTACCGTCCGAGTAGAGGTAAATAGATAGAATCAGCGATGACTTGCAACCTGAAGCCACTAGGCCAACGCAGAATTAGAATGTTTACGTTTCAGAATAGAGGTTGTAACTGTAACATATATTTTAAGTGAAAGATTTACAGACTTACTTAAATAAAGATAAACTGAACATATATCTTATTCCAGGTGAAATAATCGTAGTAGAGTGCGAGAAAGACTACGAGTTTCCTTCTACCAACGCTGCGATCACCTGCAACAATGGAACTTGGACGCAGATACCACGTTGTCAACCAGCCAGGTACAAAATTTGTTTGCATTTGAGAACACACGTGGTACACGGAAAATAAGTATTGTCGGTTTACTTAAAGACTTCTTTTAAAGAGTTCATGCAGTCTTTCATGTACGATCGCTCAATCTGAACCACCGCCGTACTCTCGAAATGAAACTCGAAGTGGAGTTGTAAATGTTCCGTTTATTGCTCGAAGTTTAGTGGTCATACAAAATTACAAGATGAAGCAAGCTTATGACTAACGTCCGTCCGTCACGGCTGCGTAAATCTATCTACCAAGTATACATATAATTTCTTAAACTAATGCCTAAACTACACGCTGGTAAAAGGGACTGGCCGATCCTTCGTTATCTTTTACTAGCTTTTTAACTATGTATATTGTTCTTTGTCCGTTACAATAGTAGAACATTAATTTCAATACAACTATCCAATTTCGATAGTATTACGATGATATTACGATAGTTCGTGCACATACAAAAGACATAATATTACAATACTTTTGTGTGTGGAACTCTTGTAGTTATCTACTTGAAAGTTCTAGGTTCGATTACGGGCAAAACAGCTATTGCTTTAAGCATACAAAAGGCTAATTACCTTTTTATTCAATGGAATAGACGCCGAAATATCTGATTAATTAAGTGCTACGGGACGGACAATATTCAAACTAAACAATGTCATATATTTTCCAGGTGCAAGAAAATGCCGAAATTTCCCAGGAATGGTATGGTCATAGCTCCAAAAACTGAACACGGTATGAAGGCTCGATTCAGGTGTAAGGACGGTTATGAGTTGAAGGGAAATCCCATTGTTGTCTGTTCGTTTGGGACTTGGAGCGGAGAGACGCCCAAATGTGAAGAGTGTGAGTTCATGTTTTTTTCTTGTTATGTGACAGCTGCTTACGGATGTGTTTCCGGCCTTTGAGGGAATTGTACGCAATTTAACATTTTGAAGTGAAACTTCTTTATCGGCGTTGGAAAAATTTTTTACCGTCATATTTTTCGGTTACGCGTCACATTTTTCGGTTACGCGTCACATGTTTCGGTTACGCGTCACATTTGACCGATACGCGCGTCTTTTTCTTGTCCCTACCACGGTTGATTCAAAGAGATTCCAAACCATTAATAACAAGAATTTATAATAACGATAACAATGATACTAAAAATTCTATTACAATTTATGAAATTCTGTAATTATCTTAGTGGTAATAAGGTAAAATGAAATAATTGTATTATTTGTATTCAAGTCTGTGATATTAAAATCCTTTTGTTAAACTTTATCTAATTTAACTTTAATTAACCAATTTCTGTAAAGTTGCATATAGATAATTTTTCGAAAAATAAGGACATAAAGAAGTTTCACTTCTAACGTGTGTACACTAGTACACGCACATTTTATTCTTATTTTTGTATTATTATTTAGAAAATACGATATGTACGTGGGTTTGACTTCCAGCAAAGAATGCTAATTATACAGTATTGAGAAATTGCGTTTCTGCGCGTAAACACCAGCCTAGCGATTCTGTAACTCACTTTTCGAATAATATAAATTATATATTCGAATAATATAATATATATAAAATATAAATTATCAGAATGCCAAATCGTAAAATAACTTATATACGACTGATTTCAGTGCGTCCGCCGCTGTGAAAACCGCTGTGTGAGTTCGAAAAGTGAGTTACAGAATCGCAAGGCTGGGGCGCAGTATTTTTCATAAAAATGTTTGAACTTGAATGGTTTTAGCTACTACTACTGATTATCTCTAAACACAATCGACTAGTAGTATTTACGTCAGTCGCAAAGTGTTTATCTGTTGTGCTTTGTCTCCCATAAGATCAGATTAGTATAACAAAACTGTTGTGCTTTTTATTCATCGCTTGAAATAAATTGCAGTGTTCTGTCCGTTTCCGGGCTACATAGAGAACGGAAAAGTACTTCTGGTTGGTAACATGGGATTGTACGACTATCGTCCATATGTGAAAAAGGTAAGATATAAATAAATTACAATTCGGTAGGTTTTCTTATAGTAAGGGTTCGATGCAAAATCTCATTGTTAAATTCACTTTCAATTATCTTATTAGCTCTGGGCCTCAGACTTTTGTATGTGTTTCATGATGATTTGTTTATCTAATAGGCAAGTAGGTGATCAGCCTTCTGTGCCTGACTTTTTGGGTCTAAGGCAAGCCGGTTTCTTCCCGGTTTTTTCCTTCACCGTTCGAGCTAATTTTAAATGCGCCCATTGAAAGAGAGACAATCGGTGCACTGCTGGGGATCGAACGTACGACCTCAGAGATGAGAGTCGCACGCTAAAGCGACTAGGCCAACACTGCACATAATAATTAATAATTGTTAAATGATGTAATTATAATTAATAATTACGTAATTTAATAAATGAACGATCGATTTCTAGCGTGGTTTACAAGCGACAAACTAAATTATATATAATTTTAAAACTTTATATATCTGAATTCGATGCAACGTTTATTTATCACCTTCTATTATATAACAGGTGGTCAACAACAAGCAGATAATGTATGAGTGTGACCGAGGTTATGTGCTATCTGAAGGAGCTCCTGGCGCCACCTGTGTGGGCGGACATTGGAGCCCTAGAGAACTACCATAGTAAGTTATATTAGACAAAACATAAATTATACTTTCATAACAATGTAATAAGTCTTAGTAATAAACCTCTTATATATATTTCGTATTTATTATTACACTTTATAACGAGTGTTGGATCACTTGGTAAATAGTGTGTCGAATTAAAGGTAACATATATTACACACATATAATGTTTTGGACATATTGAGAGTTTCTTCATAGAATGTAACTACATTAATTACATAGAAAATGTCGTGGATTAGCAATATCTATGGCCTCCAGTACAATTTGTGAGGTGTTTGTTCAATTAAATTCTTTCGTTCTTTAAATGTTCTTTTATCGTAGCACGCTGGTATAGCATATTTAAAGCTTTATAATATTTGTTGTAGTTGTACACTGTATAAACATCCACGTATTCGTTGGAGTCGAAGACGCAGATCTATCACTGACACTGAAGTACGTCACAGACGGTCAGCCTACCTCAGGCAGTACTATAACAACCTTCGCAAGAGTCTCGACACCTCACATGAAAACTTAGATCAGTTATACGAAAAATACAATCATGACACTGAAAAACCAACGCTTCGACATGCAAATTTCAAAATGATGAAGAAGTTTGATTTAGACTTTGACGAAGATATGCTGGAGCCTCAAGGACCTGATGATGGAAACCTTCCAACAGCCATCTACACTGTTTATAATGTTCACGGAGAACCAATAGCACACAAGTTCTACTCCTACCAACCGGTTTACGAGCCTGAAGAAGACGAAATTGTACACGATGAAACACCAGACTACGGTGATTCTATGGAAACCGATGATTCTCAACTTACTATTCTTAAAGGGGGTTCTTTCCCCGATCACGAAGACACAAGTAATGAAATTTCAGAAAATATAAATAAACTCAAACATCAATATTTCGAAAGATATGTAGATAGACGACGTAAGCGATTTTTGAATGTTACTGACTCACCCGATCATAGTATTGAAATTGAATCAGGCACGGAACTTAAGACTAGGGAGAAACGAAATGTCAATTATGAAGAACATGATACGCAAAGTTATGTGAAACCTACGCAAGAGGTATCTAGTGAAATATCTGATTCTTTTCTGAAAGTAATTCCATTACAGACTCAAGCGATCTCGCCTAATGATATGAAAGGAGTAAAAGTAATACCATTGCAGCATAAGAGTACGAATTCCACGGAGTTTCTTAATATTTTGGATAAACGAGATAAGAGAACAAGTCGGAAAACAGATAGACTTAATCAGACTACAGCGACAGTGCCTAAAACGTAAGTCTTAGATTGATTTTATAATTTCTTGGTTCTATTATAATATGATGACTAAAATGTTTTAACAAGGTACACACGTTGATATCTATTTCAATATTTGATAACCAATCTATGCCAAATTTCTACAAACAATAAAATATGAGAAATGTGGAAGTATTGTCTGATAATGTTATTCATTTATTATAGTGGACGAGATGGCAAGGGCGGAAGAAATCGTCAGGCAGGATCTGAGAGTAAGTCAACTGAAGACGATGCCATAATCGAAACCAAAGAAAGTGAAGGAAATCAGAATGGGAATGAGAAAAATGGTAAAAAAGGGCGTCCTAAAAGTCCCTGTGATCCAATAGAGAGTGAACCGTATGTTAATATAGAGATAGTCAAGTATGGACGAGATCCTAACAATACGTTTAGTTCTGGTAAGCTAACAGTTTTTAATACAAATTCTTAAAAAGCCTTTGTGGGTTAGAGTTTATAAAATGCGTGTGGGCTTTTAAAACCTGGAGTGACAAGAAACATTTTAGTTTTGCAGATAAACGTACTAAAAGTACTCGTATTTGTTTTAGGTACAATCGTAAGAGTGGCATGTGGAAAGGGGTATGGGCTGAACCTTGAGGCGAACGCAACTGCTAAATGTGTTAGAGGGAGATGGAAGCCGGAAAAGCCTGTGTGTGAAGTTCGTAAGTAAAAGAATATACATATATCAAAAAGGTTCAGACGTGTTGACGATTTCCAATTTAGTATAGAGAGTAGCGACATTCATAATTTGCAGCTTCAACGCGATGACATAATTTCCTGAATCACGCTATAAAATTAATTTCTCTTCCTCCTCAAGAGTATCAATAACAGTATACTCAACAATTTTTCCATGAAAACATTTACATACAAACAAAGAATTTTCAAAAAAAACATAACATATGTACTAAAATTCAGATTTTTATACTAACCGAAGTGTACCTTGTCACAGTGTTCAGAGGTACTGAAGAATTACACTATACACTAGCTGAAATATAAAAACAACACATTACAGATACTAATACAAAAAATGTAAAAGCGCTATTGTATTGTACTAATCTTTATTCATTAGTAGTAAATTCTTGTAGTGTCTTTAATTAAATCTTCAAATCTGTAGGCATCAACTTAAAAAAAATTGGTTTATAATTTGGTACGAAAGATAAAATGGTGTATTCCGTTTGATTGTCCAACATGTATCATGAGGGTCTTTCATGATCCGTTTCGTCTTTCATTGTACATTTTCACCCCACTGGACCGGACCGTCTTTGTTGACATTGATTATCTATCCTAGCATTACATTTCGAGTCATACAAATCTCTATCTATCTAATCGATATAAGATTACTGACACGAACTTCTTGTCCATGATGTATTAGGAGCTTTTATTTTATACCCTCTTTCCAGTACCATGTCACCTTCCCCCCACTGAGTATGGAATCTATACTATGTCTCCAAACGGGAACTTAGGCAGCCTTATCGCCGGCACCAATAGAGATGACGACAGAGAGCTCAATGAAACAGATCCAGTTCCTAATGGACAAATAATACATTTCTCCTGTGAATATGGGTGGGTATTTTGAAGATTATCTACTGCAATAAAGTCAGTTTCGACTAAAACATTATGACAACAACAGGAACCTTCAATAATTTGTTATATAGCAATTTATTACGCTATTGATTTTCACCTATTATAAAAAAAAAACTTTTTCAGATATAACGTACAAGGACCGACGAACTTACGTTGTTGGCTTGGTGAATGGGCAGTTACCAGTATGCCTGAATGTGTGCCAGGTAGTTTAATTTTAAGGTCTAAATTTAAAATCACCAATGTATCCTGTCTATTTCTTTACCTTTTCATCCAATCAGTGATAAAGATTTTTAGTTTAACAGACCATGTTCAGTTTGATGATCAGATTTTCAGTTTGATTTTCGTTGGGGAGACAGAATCAATGTTAATACTATATGATATTTATATTTACAGCACCATGCGAACTGCCACTGTTAACGGGCGCGACATACGAAGCTGGTTATCGCGCAGGTCTAACAGTTGCGCACGCGTCATCGGTTGGCATATCCTGCGAGCCTGGACGTTCACCACCCGCAACACTCAACTGTCATTTGGGCAGATTACAGCCATCTGTACATGAGTTTTGTAGACCACAGTGTAAGTTTTCAAGTGAATTGTTCCAAAACTTATCCACAGCGGTGACATAAATTATCTCGAAATAAAGTATATTTCCTGCAGTAGTTATAATAGTAATCTAATTCCCTGGTATATAGGATAATTTACGATTTAAAAATCAATTATTGAAATTCTTATAATTCCAGTAAACGTGACACGACCCTGGATAAAATCAAATTTCCAAAGCGGCTCTGATATTGTGAGAGGAGATATTTCAGAGTTGGAACCCGATTTGCAAGAAGGGGCAATACCCTGCGCCCCACCCGAGAGGTATAAAATCTCCTTGCTACAATACATGGACAAAATACACTACAGGGCCCAAGAATCTCTCAATAATTTATAAAGTTTTAGCCTAGAACAATGTATGAAAGATTCTTCGGCGAGTTATGTAAGACGCTTTCATTGTAGCTTTCGTGGTTTGTTTGATCCCAAAAAAATAAAAGAATAATAATATTTGGAAATCCTCGCTCGCATTTCACCCGGTTAATTTGCGGACTTATTGCTAAGCAGAAGCAAATTGTGCTCAATTTTGGGTGCATTTTGCTTGGTCACAGCCCAAAGTTATGGGAAGACAAAAAATAATATTTTTGCAAAGTCTGCGTTTCTTATTTGCTGGCTGGAAAGACTGAAGGGAACACAGGCGTTCAGGGATGCGAAGCCCTGGTGAGAGCCTTCTAGGTTCGGACTTTTGCTTTTATAACGTTTTTCATCTATCTAATCATCAAATTCTAGATCATCAATACGGACGGAGCATTGGTCCTAAGCTATTAAACGTAGAACTGTGTGCGTCAGATATTAAACCATAATTGTTAACTGCGTAACAATGTAGAATTATTCGTAATTCCTTCTTCCACAGCATTGTTATTCCCGTATCATGACTAACCTTTGTTTTTTATCACAAAGGTGTTTTGTCTAGAAATATGTCTCCGAAGAAACAATGTTTGCCCCAAAAGTTGAAAACATAGTTCTACGTTAGAGTTTTCATCTTCATCATCACCACCGGATCCGGTGATTATTCTCTATTCTTCGATTTTACTAGTTACGACCGTGAAATCCTCTGGTGGCAGGGCTTAGTTCAAATGTATCGGGAGTTTTTCGCTTTTTCCTTTCTGTCTTGGCCGAGCTTACATTATGTTGCAATTTTTTGCAAGTGTGTAGTGCATGCTTTACAAACTTTCTAGGCTCTACGTTGCACCTTGTAGTATACCATTAAAATTCCGTACTTTTGTAGGGTGCAAGGCACTTTGATATATAGAGATGGCTCTGACGTTAATGAGACATATGATATCACGGATACGTACCCTCATGGTGTGAAAATAACATTTAGTTGCATCGCATCTATAATGGGCGAAAAAACCACATGGAAAATTATATGCGAAAATGGAAATTGGGTTGGAAAGAGTTTTAATTGTGGTAAGAACACTTCATCCTGCTTGAAATATTTAATACATCTTATCTAGTTGTATAAGTTGTTCATAATTAAATAGTACAAATTATAATCTGGCGATTTCTTGCAAAATTATTATATTACATTGGATGGGAGTTCAAAAATTAAACAAACTTATATATTATACTTCTTAAAAATTTTTTTTGCTAATAAAGCTAAATATATATATGTTTCAGACGAATTAGACGCTCAAAGCGAAGAGCTAATAAGCAACAACACGTGCACGTTCCGTAATGAAGAACCACATGTGGTGTCATTCTTTAATGATCTGCAGATAACTGAAACTGTTGAGTTTCCTCCCGGTGCTATTATTGTATCCAGGTAAGTAAGATCGGATTTACGAAGGCTAATGGTCCTTCAAGAAAAGAGCACACCATTTATTAAAAGAAGGAAACGCGCGGTCCTGCTGGTAATGTGAAGGGCGGCGGTATTATTTAACATCAGTTGAGCCTCCCACCCGTTTCCCTCCTCTTCTATAAAATAATGATTTAATTAGAATTTATTAAAAGTCGCGTAGTTGACGTGTCTCATCCAATATTTATCAGTTGTTAATATATAATTATATTTTAGATAAGATTTTGGAAAAACTATGGAAATGCGAAAAAAAAGCTTTATTGTTTGATTAAAGTTATTACTAGTAAACTAGGTTTTGGCATTCATTGGTTGCGGATAGATGATTAAATATCTTAGCGCCTTCAAGTTTTCACTTAGCAATTTGTACCAATAAAAGATCTGCTCTTATACGAAATGCATTTCTGAATATATATTTACCATGATGTATTATTAAATTAAAAATATAGATACATATTGTACAAGTCAAATCAAAATGCTTGTGTGGCTGTCTGTATTTATGGTTTCTACAAACATTCAAAAAATGTTTCCCTTATAGATGCAGTGACATAGGAAAATATGCCTTAACAGGATCGCAGACCAGACGTTGTATCGGCGGGTCATGGGATGGAATCAAACCTACTTGCTTTGGGCTTAATCAAGAAAATGACTATGCTAGTAAGTTAATATTAATAAAAAATAAATTGAATATAATTTTTATTCTAAAATATTCATTATTTAAATACTACAGTCAAAACCGGTTATAACGACATTGAAGGGACCGTATAGTTGCCGACGTTATATCCGATAGTCGTTATAAGCAATGTCATATACACAAGTACAGTACATATGTATGCACATAGTTATATTATCGTAGTTATCGATCTAGAATAGGTAGGTATGGGTTATAATATGTTATATGGTATGTTAATATTATAATATGTAGACGAGTCAAAAAAGAAACAAAAATATTTATTACGAAATAATTAGGTACAAAAGTAATCAGTCATATTGGTCTGTTTTTTTTAGGCCAGTCTCAAATGTTTTTTGCATTTTACATTTCATACTCCTCAAGGTATGAGTATCACCAGTATCAAACTGTTCGTTAAAGGCAACATTTTTTTTTAAGAGCCTCGGAAGTCGGAAATCGTTGTTGGCTGAAACTGTTCGTTGGGAGAAAGTGCGTAGGTAATAATATGCCTAAATATTCATTCAATGCTTATAAATAAGATTTAAAATCGTTTGTATTGTTTTGTTTTGCTGAGACAAGAAGCGGTTGGTCGTTATAGCCGATGAACATCGATAAAATTTCATCGTTGTAAGCGATATGTCGCTGTATCCGATGTTGTTATAAGCGGTTTGTTTACTGAATAGTTTACTAGGGATTCGGACGGGACCATAGAATCTGGTTGTAATAACCGATAGGTCGTTGTAAACGATGTCGTTATAAACGGTTTTGACTGTATATATTAAAGTGTCAAGGTAAACAGAAGAGGTGTCGTAGAAGTAGAAGCCAATACGGTTATTGTCAACGTTATTTATCTTATAATATAGGTAATATTATCAGATCAGTGTTGGCCTAGTTGCTTCAGGTGCGTGGCCTAGTTGTTTTCCTTCACTCGTACTGTGAAGGAAAAAATCGTGAGGAAACCGGCTTGCCTGATACCAAAAAGTCAATGGCGTGTGTCAGGCACATGAGGCTGATCACCTACTTCCATATAAGACTAGATCATGAAACAGATACAAAAATCTGAGCTTCAGAACTAAAAAGGTTGTAGTGCCACTGATTTATTTTATTGTTACCTCTATTATACACGTCCTGTAAAACGTCGATATCAATTTCTCAGAAACTACTCGTTCCTTAAGTTGGGATATACCTAATTTAAATAAAAAGTACGTAGGATATACTACATAGATATAATATCATCTTTATATGACTTTTGGTTTCCGAGACATTTGTAGATAAACATGCATAGACTTACTAAATTTAGCACCCGTGCTTCGAATACAAACCATCATTCTTAAATATAATAAAATTTTAAGAAACTCCTCAAGAAAAGACTTCTTTTGAAGTTGTGCTACTGTAAACTATTATTTGCAGTGGAAAAGCCCCCAACAATACTCTTCCGTCATTCAAACGGACCCATAGCTCAGACAAATGATGGGAAACTGTTGGTGTACCCAGGAACTGTGCTACACATGGAGTGTTTGTGGATGAGGAGGTTCGGAAACCCCAAATGGAATGTGACTCACTTTATCCCCGAGTAAGTTATCGAATGTAGTTTAGCTGTTTATTCTAATTTAATTCATTCATCAGAATAATGGCCAAGCTATTTATAGTGTTAGTAATTCTTTAGTGAAGATGATAAACATAGCAAGTTTAACTAGATATTTCACTAAATGCTTAGTTATGATCAAACATTTAATATCTTTACAATAAAAGGTATTGTATATTACACTTATACAGGGTGGCTCAACATAAAGTTCATATTTAGTTGATGGATTAAAAAAAGGAAGTCGTGTGTCAAAAGTGTTTATTCATAATTAAAGTACACATTTTGGGAATTTATTTGTCCGTCCAAATGTAGACCCTCGCGTTCGCGGCACTTATTGAATCGAAAAATAAAATTACTTATGACGGCTGGGCAGGTGAACTCAGCTGCCATTTCGTGACGAAAATTTTCTTTCAATTGCGCCAGAGAAGTCGGCTTATTGGCGTATACTTTAGATTTAAGATAACCCCATAAGAAAGAATCCATAGGGTTTAAATCAGGACTGCGTGGAGGCCAATTTATGTCACCTCTCCTGGAGATCGCCTGGGATTTACCTGAGAAAATTTCACGAACTCGTAGCAGAGACGTTTTGGATGTTTGTGACGTTGCTGGAACCATGTTCTTTGGTTACAGCCAGGAAAATAATGAAGTTCAGGCACCAACAAGTCGTCTAACATTTTCGCATAACTGAAAGAAATGTTAACTTGCTATTGAGACACCTGTTACATTGCATAGGTTTAAAATTGAAATAAAAAGGTTTTAAAACATTATTTTATTTATGAACACTATACACAACATTACCAATTCTATAGTTGTTATATGGGTCAAAATAAAAATACCATAACTTATGATTTAGAGGAGATAAAGACAAGTTGATCAGATATTGATAAAGTTGATTCTCACGTTGATAAAATAATGGTTTTCTAGTTCAGAGAGGAAATATACCGAGGGCTGGAGCACAGACCCAGGTCGAGATAGTCAGCTGGAATACCGTATAAGCATCATGAACGCGGAGAAGGAGGACTCAGGCATATACCGGTGCGAGACACCTGCGAGACAGAGTCATCAGGTCGAGATCATCGTGGAAGGTAGGTTTTGTGGCTCCTGTGGCTTCGATAAGTGCTTCGATAAGTTTGAACAGTCGTAGACAATGTGAACTTTATATTAGTGTAGTTATATGCAGTACAATGAATTAATCTAATGTTAAAGACTGATTTCAGAGAAACTCACTTTAAAAGTAGCTTGTGTTCATTTCCAAGTTCCCATTTATCTATATACTAAAATAATGCAAAAACGTGCAATTAGGTCAATTTATTGCTTGAGACCAGGCACTTTACTTAGAAATTTGTTCAAGGAAATATATTAGATATCTATCTTCAATATATTGCCCGTTCTTCTCAGAACAAGGCCTCCTGGTAGTTTTGCGAACGGATGGCGTAGTCTTCGCTCTTTCGCGAGTAAACGTTTTTGACATTCATAAGTATGCCCTAAGACGCATCTAAACTGAATAAACGTATTTTGATTGATTGATAATTGAAAGCTTTGAAATTGAAACTCACTCAAACCAAATTACTGCGCTGCGCGGAATAAAAATGCCTTACACAAATCTTAAATAGGTCAGAGCAGTATCTACTTGTTTATTTATTTTTAAGACTGCTTATATCCTATTTGGGACTCGGGTAGACGAGCATCTGCATCCAGCAGTTGTAATACTTACTATGGACCCTTTTAGATGTTCACTGTCCACCTCTACCCATACGAAGAGGTCTAGTTCCAAGCAGTCTTGACACTCAGCTAGGAAGTGAGATTACCTTCTCCTGTGCGAATGGAAATGCTTTACTTGGAGCTTCTACCTTGTTCTGTCGTGCTTCGGGCAATTGGAGTGCACCTTTACCTGTTTGTGAGAGTAAGTAGTTATTTTGATAGAGACAATACAATAAACATTATATATGCCCCGTCGTAATAAAGTTATATTTAAAGGTTAGAAAGTGGAGTATGTAATACACAATAACGTTATGACGATAACTCACATAAATCTTCTACATTATTTTTAAATTTTTGTTAAATTTCATACAACGACGATAATTATTTGATTGTCTAATCATTTACTGAATTTAACCTTCGTTATTTTTTATTGACAACAGCCTTGCGATTCTGTAACTCACTTTTCAAACTCACACATCATAAAATGACTGCTTCACGACTGATTTGAGCGCGACCGCCACTGCGAAAACCGCTGTGTGATTTCGAAAAGTGAGTTACAGAATCGCAAGCCAGTTATACAAAAATGGGGAAAACTAACTTTCGTTATAATTAATGACTATATCCATTATATACGCCATTTTTGGACTATCTGGACTTTCCAGGTTAATTTACTGGCTGGGACAATACAGCTTAGGATTATTTTTTGACGTGATAACGTCTTTAAAATCGTTTTAGTCGGGTGACATGTTCAGAAACTTGTGTCACACCAAAACCTCACGAGCGCGATCGCAGGTATAACGAGAGAGAGACGGACCGATCTCCCGTCTCTCTCACTCTAGCGGCATACAAACGAATGGAGATTTGTATGAATGTATGTATGAAGAAAAATGTATATCATAGTCGAATAAGTAAACTTGTCATTTTACACCTGAAATTTATCATCAAAAGTGTGAATAAAACGATAGATGTAATTTAGAATTTGAAAAAATTGTTATCTTCATTAATTCCTTACTTCCCAAAAACTTATATCACCAATAAGACGTTATCACGTAAACATCGCGATCTTAAACCTACTTTACAAACAACCAATATTTTTTTCATATAAATATTAGGTATCGTCAAGGCTACTATCCCAGTACCTCTTTCAGACTCTTATCCCAGTACCTCTTTCAGCCTCTAATAGCAGAGTTCGCAAGCCAGATTTTGGCTACAACATGAAACGCGTTCGTCAGGAGGAAAGAACTATTTCCAAATATCGGGGTAATGTACTGTTGTGTATCTGAGTGGATCTATTCGTCTTCCCAGCACGCTTAATCTTCGGAACGTACCCTAAGAAATGGAATACACATAATAATAACCAATTAACCTCTTTCACAAATATTGTTCTATGCACATCCTTTCTCGTTACTAACTGATCTGTAAGGTATATGTAGGCTTTTTGTTGCCTGTACAAGACAATATAAACCAACGCAATAAATTTGTTGTGATAAATTCTGTAATCTATGCTTTGTCTACGTCTGTCTTTAACTCTATATTATCTCATATCACTTATTTATTATTTAATAGTGCTTTATTAATGAATCCATACAAAAATGGGTTAGTCAACATTTCTTAATGTGAACATTAGTTTTGTTTTACTAATACTACTACTTGTTGTAAAAATTTAAGTTAGTATGGCCCCTTTTAGGATAAAAGCCTCCTCCATATTTTTCCATTTCTTTTTTATCTCTGATTTCTCTCTATACATTGTTCAGGTCTATTGGTCTTGCATTGATGATCGTGGAGCGCCTTTATTTTTGTCGTGTTCTTCGTTTTTCCTATGCAATGGGGGGCGGTGGTCGCTTTCTCCACGGGGACCAGCCGCATTGGGGATTTATCATCACATAGTATCTCCTTGTTACTATGAAAATGATAAAATACTAGAAAACTATTAATCGATTTTCTATTATGATTTATCTTTATTAAGAAGTAATCAAACTCTAAAAACATGTTCAGGTGTAGAATGTGGTGATGTGGTCCACGACACTCCAATAAATGATGGGGAAAGAAGACCCAGGGTGGCGGTGGTATCTCGAGGCGTTGGGGGTCGGGCAGCCTTCTCCTGCCCCCCTGGCTGGGCACTTAATGGACCAACTGAGACCGTATGCCTACCTGCTGCAGATTGGGCTAAACCTTTCCCGGTTTGTCGAGGTAAGTCACAACTTCATATTAGGGTAAAAACAGACATTTCTTCTGAAACAGCCTCCTGAAAACGAGGATTCATTATGTAAATTCATTCAATTTTCAGGTATTTGATACGTCTCTTTTGAAATCATATTTCAGTTTTCTGAAAAAGTCTCTAAGTTGTAGAAAATTCTACTAATACTAATAATAATTTCAGCGTAGAGGTTATATGTATATACTTATCATAAATCTTGTTTTATCTTATTCCAGAGGTATCCTGCCCCGCCCTTCCACCCCCTGCATCAGGATACGTCCTAGGTCGTGCTCCATACCGCGCTGGTGATGTCCTGCAATTCCACTGCAATCCAGAACACACCCTGCACGGCAGACCCATTCTGGTGTGCCAGGACAGCGGCAGGTGGAGTGACAAGCCCCCCACTTGTAAGTATAACGACAGTAAGTATTACTTGATGTTGGTACTTGATTACATTATGACTAGTTGTTCATCTGGCTCTAATGTTTTATGCAGAATTTCGACGCCAATTTAGTACACAGAATTGTAGTTAAAAATTGTAATTGTTTTAACAACATTGAGCTTTTTGCTTCTTCCTTCGAATTAAAAAAAAATATTTTAATTTGACTGATTAGTTAATTTTTGTTTCTTATAATTGGGTATAAAACAAATTATGTTTTTATTCCATATGTTTTGTTGTAGTTAAATTCGCGTAGGTATACGGTAAAAAACATAAATACAAAATCATTTATTAATCTTGGCAACACAATGTATTATGTATGAACGTCAATAAAGATGCTTCTAATTTTACATTTACTGTCAGTTCTCAAATAAATGGCCAAGAACGGACGAGAAGAAGTCTTGTGTTTTACACAATGTTTGTAACGAGCTGAAACCATTACATACACCATGATCCATATGACATCTTTAAATAATTAATAGTTAATTAATAATAAAACGAACAAAGATTAGTCCTCTATCAGCTGCCCTGCGATTCTGCAACTCACTTTTCGAACTCAAACAGCGATTTTCGCATCGGCAGTCGCTCTCAAATCAGACGTGAGTTTATGATTTGGCATTCTGAAAAGGTGGGAGCTTGTAGTTTATTGTTTATCAGAATGCCAAATCATATGATTACAGCTTCACGACTGATTTCAGACCGACCGCCGATGCGAAAACCGCTGAGTGAGTTCGAAAAGTGAGTTACAGAATCGCAGGGCAGTAGGATTGGTGAAATATGAACACGCACTTACATTCTCGTGGGAACGACACGCAAATACATAGTCGAAATAACTAACATCACCGCATACACGAATTCAAGTCCGACCAATCATCACAAGTAGCACTCGTTCACGAGTATGACGCATGGCCAGCTATCGGCCCCCATATTATATTTTAAACTCTTAGAAATAGTATTTTTTAATCACGTTGATAATTTTACAGGTGCTCAAGCGTGCACATATCCGGGAACAACAATATCCGGTCGAATGTCATCTGTCAAGTTCTACTATAAGATCGGGGAAACTGTTTCCTTTACGTGTGAACCTGGATACAGAATCAAGGGAGCGCCAATGTTAAGATGCCTAAAGTAAGTTAATGCTTATTGTACTGTTGTACTGTTGGAAATTCAAACCGTATTCGATATCAACGACAATAAGTTCAAGTTTGCGGCTGAAAAAGGCTCCGAATATGATTTTGTCCCATTCGGTGTCGATACCCTTGGTCCGTAGGCTCCTAGCGCTATAAGGCTTTTTAAGACCGAAGAGCTGAAGTTGAAGGAAATACTCAAATATTTGAGCCGTTTATTATATTGTGAAATAGTTACTTATAGAAATGAGTCTGACCCATGTAATATCGAGATGAAAACTTAAAAACTAATTCGTGACGCCCTTTTTTACAGAAATAGGAAATGGTCCAACGCCATTCCACTCTGCACACCAATATCAAACTTCACATCGTCAGACTCCATAGCTATGTTGAACAGTGACATTGACGCTATGCTGTCAGATGGCGCCATCTTAACCACAGACATATCTAAAATCGAAACGCCCGCCATTTTGTCCCCACAGAGTCTCAAAGCCGCCATGACACGAGTAGCTGCGACAAGGCTTTTACGTAGAGCGCCCATAGAAACTGTTAAAAATAGAATTTATAGGGTAAACCGAATTCTACGGAGGGATACGGGAAGATAATTATTATTTCTGAGTAATTTTATTTAAACAAGACCGGTTATTGCCCACTATTTTTAAGTTGAAAAAAAATCTTTATAAAATATATATGGGGAATAAGAAATAGAGCAAATGTGTATCTACACATTTAATTACGGCAAACGCAATAAATACAATTTTAAACCATGATTAAATTATCCGAACGAACTAATAAAAAAAACAAATACTTCACACATACAAATAGTATTTACCTACTGACTTAATGCGTTGAGTATTGTGTTAGTAACAAGCCCCAATTGTAACGGCCAGTTTCACATGACATGGTGTTTTAAGTAAATTATAAACCTAATCGCTTTTTAATAATACACTTTTTGAATAAAGAAGTCGTAAAACACAAATTTATAATCAATTTATAAACCACTGAATGCGTCGTCCAACGAATTAATCATGAAATTACAAGTTCTTCTGATTCCTAAAAATCAATAATATTATTGTTATTATAATATTTATTCAGAAATGGCTTATTTAAAAATATATTTATTAAATTAAGTAGATTGTATTTTTCGTAGCGCTTTGACAAAAGTTTAAAGGTTTACGATTAATAATACAGCATTTTGACTGAAGTACTTGTATCTATCTATGGTCATATTAAAAAAGCTGTAAACCATATTTGCTTTACGCGGTTTTTTAATTAACTATTTAAATATTTAGCGATCTTTTCGTAACAATTATAATGTATATAAGCCAAAGAAATAGAATAGGTCATATCAATTATTACTGTACTTAATAATTTATATTCCTATACAATTTTAATAAGTAAATTGTAGTTATAAGTAGACGTAGACAATCAAAGAACAAAATATTTAATTTTTTATATTAATATTTATTTAAAAATAGTGATTTGCTCAAATTTAAACTTTTATATTGTATATAACTCGGCTCAATATAATTATTTCTAGAATCTTCCGTCATTACTAATTACAATAAAAAAAATAGTATTAATAAGAGTATCGTAATGTTCAAGAATTTTCCTAGTGACAAATACTGTATTTATTGTAAAGATTTTCTTTTATCTATGTATATAGCCTGAACGCACAAACGACAAATTTTACCTCAGTTAATTTCGAAAAAAAAATTGCATTCCATTTTATGTTTTTAAAGTAAACATATCTACTTGAATTGAGATTGAGCGAGAAAGTACGGAAGATCAACTGCTAAATACCTTAAATTGTCGGAGGTAATTTTTTCTGATATTAAATCTGATGTATGAGATTTAATCTAAATTTTAGCGTAAAAGGCATATCACTATACTTATTTATATTCAGGTCTAGCAAGATATTTTTTCTTGTTAGTATAACTAATTATTGTACTAAATATTGTGAATAAATAATTAAGAAATATTTTGTGTTTTATTTAGTATCAGATCTAGAGTTTATATAAGAATTTTTGTTTCATTCATTTATTACCATAAAAAAATTAAAATACTATTCAGGTGAGTAATAATTACAATAATAACTAATAACATCACCTTATAATATCTAGTGAAAAACGCACGCATTTTTGTCTAGAATGTGGTAGTCTACTTACCTGTCAATCAGTAATCTCATTCAGTGCAGGTGATAACGTATTTACTAGATATACATTGCGTTGTTTATTGATTCCTACTTATGTATGTAACAGTCAGCCCGCAATGTATTAGTACTTATAAGAATATTACCTGTTCGGCGTTCGCGCACCGTTGCATTCAGAAATGTCAAACGTAAAATGGAATGCCTGCGACTATTTTATCTGCGCCTCACTCCTCAGTTGAACGCGCGCTGTTGTTGTAGAGTTACGCGTCGAGAGCGCCATTTTTTACGAAAATTCGGTTGTTTTTATTTTCAAAAGAGACGTTATAAATTATTGACGCAGTGTTTCACAATTAATCCGATAAACTAATGTGTTAAGTTATTAGTGTTGTGTAAAAACTGATAAGTAAACCAAAAATGCTCCGATAAAGGTAGGTTAATCACAAAACTCATTGTAATAATTAAGATAATGTTAAGCTTCGAATGCACGTTTTTCTAGTTCTATGTCGGCAAATAGATGACGTACTTGTATAATAAGATAATAGTTTTACTGGTGTGCACGGTGCACCTACTTAGAGAACAATGCTGCAATTTAGTGTAGTTTTTGCTATGCTTTTCTAAGTGCACATTGCACGTTCATCGCTAATCACAAATTCTTTTCGTAGTCCCGTATTAATTGCCGGTATACATCCAGTCCCAAATGTTCTAATTTGATTTGTAACTAATGTTAAAACTGCTTCATAATAAATCTAATCGATAAGTATTAAGGTAAAGAATGTTTTGGATAATTTTGAACCTGAAGCAGTAAAAATGCTAAAATTCCTTCCTCTAGAATTATAACAGAAGATTACGATGCATCGTTGACGTTACGCAAATATTCAAAATGATTTCAGATTTTGAGGACAATCAACAAAGTTTTTGTAAACATGAACAATTTTTTTTATAACTAGGCAGGTAAGAGAAATATGTTTTATTCCCAATTTTCGATACCTTATTCAAAACATTGGCAATAAAAAAGGGGTAGCAGAAAAGGGAAAGGACAGAGTTAGTTTGAAAAAGCTATAGGATGTCTTTACCCGTGAAGGGGTTCCGATCGACGGTATATACTGAAGTACATTAGGCTTTCCAACCCGAAACAAAAAGTATTACAACGGCAATCAAACATATAATCAAGAGCTTCACCATTGAGCCACTACCCACCAGACACTTTTATGGCTTTTAAAATATTACTTTGGAACTGCAAATAGCAAACGCGATAATACTAGGATGTCCTAATTAGCATCTACCCTCTAACAAGTTTAACTTAATCCTTTTAGCTTCTTTGTTTGCGGAGTTAAAAGAAATAGGAAATAAATACACCATATAAAGAGTTCTTGGTATACTATTTCCTATACGTGGTACCGTCTGAACGAATTAGGGGAAACATAGATCAGTGGAGGATTTGTATTGATGAAATTAGTAATAGCAAGGAACTTAAAATCGTTAAGCAAGATACGACAAAAACCTATTGATAGGTAAAAAGTCTTAAAAAAGATGAAATTATATAAAATAAATACTAGTAGGTATTCAAAGATAGATTAATCTTACACTTCTGAAATTGGTATCGCATAAAAACAATGTAGGTATTTAACAATATAATTAATGTTTAATAATTATTAATATAGTAGATTAGATTGTTTACTGTGATTGCCTAGTCAATATATTTATTTAAAACCTATAAGATTTTTGAAATCGATATGGTCACTATGAGATGTTGTTAGGTTAGCTAATTACGTGATAACTTAAGACAAGCGCCCTTAAGTAGAGACTTAATAAATTAACCGACTTGGTATTACGTGGATCTCACAACTTTTTACTGTAGAACAGAGTTGCGAGACTTGTTATCTTTTTGATAACATTAGTATATACTTTGGGATAGTTTGTTTGAATTATGTGTATTTAATACGTAATATGTGTTATGAGTATGTACAAAATGTATGACGCAAAGGTGTGTAAAAAAGAATTTAAATAGAATTATAGTAATACTAGCTGACCTGACAAACGTTTTGCCACGTATATAATTTATAATAAAAATAGGGGTTGATTGTATAGGGGTGAAAATTAGGAGTTGTATGTATTTTTTAATGCTGTATCATAAAAAATAAATAATAATCTAAAATAAATTTAGGGTCGGACTACCCTAGACTACATTTAGGGGGATGAAAAATAGATGTTGTTCGATTCTCAGATATACCCAATATGCACACAAAATTTCATGAGAATCGTGCAAGCCGTTTCGGAGGAGTTTAACTACAAACACCGCGACACGAGAATTTTATATATTAGATTTTTTAACGAATTTCTAAGAAATCAAAGGATTACGTTTACGTATTCGCATACGATTTTTTTTTACAAAGTTGTGATCTAGTTCGGATATATATTTTAAACACTGCGAGATATTCTTCACGTACAAAGTGTATGTGGGATGTGTACAATGGTTTTTTAACACTAATTTGTTTTGTTCTTGTTAATCTTTTACGGCTTCGCGCTTTCCTTGTTCACAAGGTATTAGCTTTCGATATCCCATGTCGGTCAATACCATCCGTATCACCTCGACGTCCGTCGTTCCACAACAGAGCGTTTTCTAAGGCAGTTTTTGCCGCGCACCACCACTATGTGGAACCAGCTGCCCACAGAAGTATTTCCGAACCAATTCGACTTAGGGTCCTTCAAGAAAAGAGCGTACCAACTCTTGAAAGGCCGGCAACGCACTTGCGAGCCTTCTGGCATTGTGAGTGTCCATGGGCGGCGGTATCACTTAACATCAGGTGAGCCTCCTGCCCGTTTGCCTCCTATTACATAAAAAAAAAATACTATGATTCATAATTAAATGTTACTTGGCAGTTTTCGGCGCATGAGCACATAATTGAGGTATTGTAACAAGACCTAAATACATGTTTTAAAATTGAATTTTTCATCACGTATATCTCCTAACATCGAAAAAAAATTGGGCAAATTTGTCGAATCACGGCTTCTCTTTGAAACAACTCCAATTTTTTTCTATCGTTCTTTACGACTTTTATGTAGTATCCCAAGTAATATTAAAAAGGCGCATGGCATGGACCACTTAAAAAAAATAAAAACGATAATTTACATTACATGCATGATGTAAATGATATTGTCTCAGTACTGTGGATCCACAAAGCCGCGCTATCGGAGCCGTGAATTAAGTTCGGAGGCGGTTGTTGTATGGATAGTTATATGAAATTGTTGGGAAGTAAAATTAATCTGTAATTGACCAAAGAAGTTTGAATGATAACTAAGTTAGTGTAGTACAATCTACCGAATAATAATACGTTAAATTGTAAGCAGTACGCTGAGGTTCACAATCTTTCGACAGTTTATAATCTCGCGAGATAGATTACAATCTAACGGTGTTTACAATTTTACGTTAACAGATATATTCTAGAGTTGCCTGGAAGAGATCGCTTATTAGCGATAAGGCACCCGTTGCATCCCTTATAATTTTTATGTATTATTTTACTTGTGTTTCTTTTATTTTTATTGCAACGAAGTATAAATAAATAAAAATATATTCAAATAAAACTTTGAAGCTGGGTAGCAACTGACTTTAATTGTTTAAAACATGAGCCTATAACAAATATAACATTAGGGGTAGTGGGGTTGCGACGCTGGATTAACAAAAACTGACATGACTTATTTAAGAGTTCGTAAATCTGACACTTATGTCATTTGAAATTATCAGAAATGGCTTCAAGTGCGATGATATATATATGTAACTTATATAATATATATATATATATTAACTATTGTTAGGTTATATACGTGATTCGACAAATTTATCAAAGATGGATCTTTTGGCGGTCCAAACAAGTGAGGTCGCAGACATCGTTGATAGAAATATTTAAAAGCAAAACACACACACAATATTTATTATATTACCTGTAAAAAATAATTGAATGTTGATGGCGATTTGAGGTGATTCACCTAAGTCGCAATTCGATTCGTCACGACCGACTTGCAATTAAACTGTTACCTTGAACCCATACTTAAAATTCAAAACATGTAACCAATCACCACCAGTTATGTATTATGGAGTAGAATCGTGCTAACTGAACGTTACCTAATTGTTATTATTCGTTTAAAATTGCTAATTTTATTCCTTCAAAGACAATTTTTTTTTTTTTCTCCACACCACTATCTTTACAGGCTAACCTAATACAGTAGCAAGGCCCTTAAATATAACAAATCATAATAGAATTAAATTAAATCACTCCCTGTTACATTTTGTATATATGATAAAGAAATGCTTAAAATTGGTGAAATAATAATTACTTAGACTAAAGGAATGAACGTAAATACATTTTAAATATTGCATAAGTCTTGAATTTTATTATTACTAAATTGTATTTTGTTTTGAACAATGTAAATATTAATTATAACATATAATATAAAGTGCGATTTTTGTGAACTCACTCAGGGAACATGTAAAAAGATCTGTGCCGTCCGCTACTTCATTGAGTATATGTAAGGTGCGCGTTATCGCAGCTTTGCCTAGCAAATTTGTTCTAGCACTGGGCACTGCTAGTAGACGTGGACACCGCCTACGCCACACGTAATTGTTGGGTACACATAGGTTAATCTCTTATGGTTAATTTATATGGCTTATGCTACTCTAATGCCAATTTTTCATATATTCCAGTATATGTTATACATATACATACAACTAACAGCTGAAATACTATCTACGGTATACTACTACTACTACTGTCTTAAAATATTCAAAACAGACGTGCGAATTCAAGGACATATTTTTTCACACAATAATATAACACTGTTGGCTTAGTGGTTTGTCCCATCCTTGGGTTCGTAGGTTCGATCCCAGAATGTGCACTAATTGACTCTCTCTGTGCGCATTTAACACTCTCTCGTACGGTGAACATCGTGAAGAAACTGGCATGCCTTAGACCCAAAAAGTCGATGTGTGTCAGGCACAGAAGGTTGATCACCTACTTGCCTATAAGAAATGATCACGGAACAGATACAGAAATCTGAGGTAGATTAGGTTGTAGCGCCATTGGTATTCAAATAATGTTTTTAAAACCATTATGGCTTTAGTAGGAAACAACAAATAATTTCCTTTTGATAAAAGAAATAAGTTTGTCACGGCTGATTCCTAATTAAAAATACTACAATATCTGTTACCAAGTTACTATGCCTGGAGAAATTATTGGATTTGTTCTACCCGTTAAACCTGCATGATGCATCAGTATCGCTTAGTGCCTCAAACTTAAACCTGATGGTAGTGTACAAGTTACGGAGTAAGGAGAGAAAGATCATATCTTCACCTTCTTCTCCTCGCCTTTTCAGTCTCATTGTGATTGAGTGTATCCAATACGTGCCGGACATTTATCAGTATGTTACATATTACTAGCTGACCCGGCAAACGTTGTTTTGCCATGTATATTATTTCTAGGTAACATTTTTAGTTCAATAAAAATTACTATCTACACTATAATACAAAATAGAGATTGATCGTAGAGGGGTGAAAATTAAGGGTTATACGTATTTTTGTATGCTGTACATTTTCAAACGAAGAGTACTCAGACATGTTGTTGGTGTATGGAAAAGCTGACTGTGTTTTTTTTAATTAACGTTCAAAATTGAACTTACTTTAAAAAAAATATTTTTTCAACACTTTGCGAGTTAATAAAAAAAAAACTACATACTGCTGGCAAGTAATTTTTTATTTTTTGGATTGGTACACTATTGTAGATTAGAAAAAATTAACATTATGTGTACTAACTGTATAATTTATTTTTTATTTACCTTTGAAAGTCAAATTTTGGATAATTTAAAGAAAACATTAAAAAAATCGACATAAATTATTCCGTTGGCCCAAGAACTCTTTGTGAGGCCTGGGATAATAGATAAAGACACCCCCAATCCACCATTTTGATTTGGCAAACGATGCACCAAACACCCTGTATATTAGATTCGTATTTTTAGTTGAGCATAAATTGTTGATTTACTTATTTTGCTAAGTTGTAATAATACATTTAAAACAATAGCAATAATTGGATCTGTTCACGATCGGCGCGTATCCTCGTGACGACCTTGCTTAAGTTTCCTCTTCTGTGAGACGTCTGAAGTCGCTCAACCATCACAAAAACTGTTTACTTAGCAGCCTGAACTCAAGTACATAAGCTACTTATTGCTTTATCTTCATTAATCTCTATGGAATAGAATTCATAAGTTCCTAGGTAGTTTTGGACTCAATCGCTTAGCGATTTTGTAACTGATGATACAGTTGGGGTATGATCAGGACCAGGATTCCAGGTCTGGAGGATATGGTCACGCTGTCAGTTATAGTCTACATTTATCGTAATTTAAAGCGAAATTTTTGTGATATTTTCTTAGATATTAATTTTGTATTAAAATATATTTTGCTTTTTTGTTAAGTTAAAGATTAAAAGCTAGAGGAGATATTTCATTTAAATATTCCGTCTATATCAGTGTTTCTTCACCTGGGGCCCATGTCCCCCTTAATCTATCTATCTATTCGATTTTTTTTTTTAAATAATTATTTGTAAAATCTACTTAACTGTGTTTAGTTAACAATTTCCAAGTAATTTCTTTCTAAACATTATAATTTAAGTTAAGTATGTTAGTTCTCAAGTGAGCAATAAAATTTTAGATATTAAAAATTATGCAAGCCACTTAGGACCATATGAATTTAAGTAAGGCTAAAGTGGGGCATTGCACAAAAAAGGTTGGGTACACTGGTCTATACGAATTCTTGCATTACAATGTTTTGCTTGTATGAAATGCGCATATGACATTCGTGTTTTACAGATTACCACTACTTTGGATATACGCCGTAATAAATTTTAATATTTCACCGCATATATTGCAAAGTACAGTGTATGTATACGAGTAGGTATAGCACGGAAATGGTAATTTTACGGAGCACACAACATCGATTATTACAAAGTCAAGGTTAGACATGTTTTTGCTATTTCCACAATAATGTAACATCTATTTACTGACTTAAACTAAATTTATTATTTCTGTTTCATGGAAATGTGATATTTATAAACATGTGTCATAAATTAATGTATGTACTTAAGATATTGTAAAATAAAAAAAAAACAAAAGTTACGTAACAAATTTGGTCACGACTATACGTATATTATAAACATTATGTTATATTTAAAATAAATTAAATTATATTTTTTCACAAATAAGGATTCAAAAGTGTAATCTACAATTTGATTTACATTTGTACATTCACATAAATACATTTTTATTACATAAGACGTGTTTATATGGGTTCTATGTAAGTTATCACCGATTCTAGTAGGTACAGTAATCCCCTCTATAACGCGATTTCCGCCCCCCTTACAACGTGGTATGTTCCCCATATAACGCGGATTTATCTCAAGTAGAGTATCTCAAGTAGTATGGTTTTACGAGAATACTCCTACAACGCGATACCCTATAACGCGGTGGATTGGGCCCGCGTACTACTGTAGTTCATATCGTGTCTAAAACATGGTAACTAGACTAAAGTAATACGTATAGCAACACTGTTGCAAACAAGAAATGAAATACTTTTCAATTACAAAAATAACAATAATAAATTGCAAAATGACTATCATTAAAAGATTACAGGGCGTCATAAAAATTAACTGCTCACATGCTCACGATGTGTACTTTAAAGTGTAACAATTTTTTTCTTGTATGGGAATTTCTTTATTATTTTAAATTGTATTTAATACGACTTCAGATTTTAGTATAAAATAACTAGCTGACCCGGTAAACGTCGTTTTACCATGTATATTATTTCTAGGAAACATTTTTTAGTTCAATAAAAATAACTATCAACTAAAATTTGGCGTTGCGTAGAGATGTGGGGTCACTCTGCATCTTCTACCGCATTTACCATGGAGAGTGTTCAGAGGAGTTGTTCGGATTAATACCTGCAGCTGAATTTCATTATCGGACGTCGAGACAGAATACGAAATTACCCGTATCACCTCGACGTCCGCCGTTTCGTTTTTCAAGGCAGCGCAAACCATATTTGCCCACTGAAGTATTTCCGAACCAATTCGACTTAGGGTCCTTCAAGAAAAGAGCGTACCTATTCTTAAAAGGCCGGCAACGCACTCGCGAGCCCTCTGGCATTGAGTGTCCATCGGTATCACTTAACATCAGGTGAAATAAAAAAAAAAAAAAAAAAAAAAGGGGTTAATCGTAGAAGGGTGACCGAATTAGATGCTTAAAATTCTTTAAATACCTTCCTTCCAAATAAAATCAGGTATCCTGCTATGGAATTTCTTACCAATTGATATCAGACGAGCTCAATCTTTAAATTTATTTAAATAGCCTTTTTTTGATCATTATTAACTAATTAGCTACTACTTATTTTTATATAAGTAGTAGCTAATTACGAAAATGAATTAAATATATAATAATACATAATATATTTATTAATTATTGTGACTCAGTTAACCTTTTGATTGGCTTTAAATTTTTGCTTATACATATTTTTATTTTTTTTATTTTAGTTAAACCTAGTTACGTGTTATTTTGAGTTTTTTTTGTTAATTATTTATGCACTTCTTGTACTTTACCCTCTGTAGGTGTTTCTTTTTTATTGTTCCATATAAGGGTTGCCTGGAAGATCGCTTGTTAGCGATAGGGCCGCCCGTTGCCTTATAACTTATGTTAAACCTGCTTTTTTTATTTTTTTATATGTATGTTTTTGTGTAAGGTAATAAAGAGTATATATATATATATAAAATAAGCCGTAAGTATTTATTTATAACTATGCCAATGCGATAGTTGTGTAACTAAATTACCGTAACATCGCTTTTTCGAATTCGCCGTGAGAACATACAAAAATATCCATCGTTTCGGAGACAGTATTTAAAGCACTCGCAGCGACTTTGTTGACGGGCCTGGTGCCACAGATTCGTTCTGTTCTAGGGAAAAAAAACATTTTCTTCCGCTATCTCCAATAGCAGCTTAAAACTGTTCTTAAAGAAAGAATTAGTAATAACTCCCCGAAATACTTTAGCAGGCAGGCGACTCTCGTCGGTAATAGAAATGTGTTCGTATATGACATGGGACTATGGAAGTATGGATTATAATCAGGTATTTTCGATCAAGAGCCCATAGAAGTGCAGGAAGCTACCGTACGTGCTAGCGTCATACTTGTATAGGGATGTGATCCGAACAAAAATAGTACCCATTAAAGAAGAGCAAAAATGTAACAAAGTATTCACGATATAATAATATTTTCAAATTTAATAGTACCTTTGGCCTTAGTAGCAACATTTCATAATAATATTGTTTGTGGTATAGTGATAGAAATATTGGGAAGAATGGTTTACATTTCACGAGTAATGAAACAATCTTGTTATTTGAAGCTCATGTAGGTAACAACTACGTCTTGTCTGCCGGTGTCTTTAGTAAGTTTTTTTTTTAATACCCATAGTTCCCATAAGTCTAAAGAATCAGAAATATCGCATCACATACACTGAATTTAATTAAATTATTACCAAAGTATTCAGTTACTTGAAATTTAACATTATATACACATTGATTTGTTGACTACACGGGAATACAAACCGTGACTATGAAACTAAACCATAAAATAGTTTTAAATGTTTAATTCCGGGCTAAAAAAAAAAATTATACGGTATTTGTTACCATGGCAACCATTTGTCAATAGCCAGTTACCATGGTTACGAAGACGGTAAATAATATAATGACAATGTAATTTCACTTGCCAACCCTATTCCCAATGTCCATACACGCATGACCGTCTGCCTCTATCGCACATGTCGTTACATCTCGCTCGCACATAACTGTCCAGTCACAGGTGATTGACTAGAACAATGGCTCGAAACAAAAAACGAATATTTTTTGAAATTGTTTAAATGCACTAAATGTGCAGGTGCCGTTATGAAAGTTAATTTTATCGTTAATGTATTATTAATATTTTCCTTATGAGTGTAAACATATTGCGAGAATCACTCACGGAACACACTTTTCTTGAAAGTTTGCCAGTGTGATGTGGGTAACAAACATCCGTACTTCAGAGTTTAAGGCATAAGCAGCAAAAACTAAAACCAAAACTGTAGTATACCCTATCTTCCTGTATGGAGAAGAAACGTGGACTACCCTGACACGAGAAAGGCAAGAAAGACTTTGAGATGTGGTGGAAGCGAATCTTTAGAATACCATGAACTGCGAAGCGCACCAATACATAGATCTTGACCCAACAAACTCGCCTCTCTACAACGAATTATGTCATATTTCGGCCATACAATGCGCAGAGGTGATGATAACTTGCAGAAACTGTCGAATCGTGGTTGGTAACACAGAAGATAAAAGATCACGTGATCACCAACCAGATGGACCGGTTCAATGAAAGACTCTTCGTCCTCATCGTACACTGTAATAAGAGAATCGCTAGTTCCAGATGTTTCCTTGCTGACCACGACGCTCAACATGGTCATGTTGTACTGATTAAGTTTAAGGAATTAAATACACTATCTGGTCAATATATTCTTGAAGCCTTGTTGTATGTACAAAAAAATATAAACGGTGACTCACCAGTATAATACACGAAATAGAACTAATTTGAGTGTACGACCAATCAGGCTCCAGAAGACAAAGAGAGATAAACCACTACTTGTATGGAAATTGTATTCGTTTTTACAACAAACTCCCAAGCGAAATTAGAGAATTATTATCACTAAATAAATTCAAAGCCCTTGTTAAATGTAAATTAATCAATAAAACTTTTTATAAATTTGACGATTATTTTGATACTAATCCTTGGGATTAATTTGCTCCAGTTAAAAAGAGTGGCGGAAAGTTTCTTGCCAGTTCTTCTTGCCCGCTGTACGCCCTTGAGTTGCGAACTGGTAGTAAATGAATATTTACAATGAATTTAAGTTCTTTTTTGACGTTCATTAAGGCGGAAACATACTACCAAAACGCGACGCTACACCACGCCATCCGACGCATGTCAGTACTTATCAATCCCATATATTTAATATGGTCAGATGCACATAGACAACACGCCATGTGATCACACGCGGTAACATCCAATCGATTTGGATCGGCGTGTTGTGGATGTTGTGATGATGACGTCATGCGTCAATGCTTTCGAGTTTTTGACACGAATGTCAATTTATATACTTAGATATTTTTCGATTTATTTGGCGAAATGAACGACGAACAATTAATTTACTTGGTGAAACAATAATCTGTTTTATATGACATGAGATTACCTCAATACAAGGACAAAAACAGGGAGTTAGGATGTTGTTAGTTTAATACAAATAACATGCTAATCAATTCAGTTTATTAGAAAAATAGGGTGGGCCAGAAAGATTTGCGAATTTGAAAAAAAAATATAATAAAAAAACTAAATACAATAAACATAAAAAAATTATTTCAATTAAAATAGACATCTGGGAAATTTATTTCTTAAAAATAACATCATCCAGTGCACCATTGCGCTGCAAACATTACTCGAATCTGAACCTCAAATTGGTAAAAACTTGCTGGCACATTGCGCGGGGAATAAATCAGCTAAATGACTTCTGAATTTTTAAGCGTGTCGTGGTGTCGCGTGTTGGTAATGTGCACGATGGACATCGGGTGTCGACACGACACGTCGCGTCGCGTTTTAGTAGTATGTTTCCGCCTTAAGTGTACCTTTTTACCTATATGAATAAAGATATTTTGAGTTTGAAGAGAGTAAAACAACCCAATTAATTACAAGGTAAATTGTAGACATTATAATCTCCCAGTACTAAATCAGAAAACCAGTTCAGACTAGAAAAAATATTTTTGTTTTCTATACTCCATTCATCGTTTATTTCAATGAATGTATCTAATCTATCATGGGTTTAATGTAATCGATCGATCTAATGAAGATTAATACTAATCTATGGTAGATTTAAAATTACTGCACCAAAAGAATGATCAAATATGCGCGCTGATGTGCAATTTAACAATATTTTTACATACGACTTACAACTATGTGTAGCCCATTCATTTCACCTAAATGCTATATACAAGTATTCATTAAAGTACTGTTCAAGGACAACTTGAAAAAACAAAAGAATCATTCAAGAATCAAGAATTAGGACATTCCTAAAGTGTTAGAATTCTTTTGTTTTTGACTGAAATTTATAGATTTCATAATTATAACGGCATATAAGGAGTTGTTAGGGTGCTCAGTGTTTATATCAATTCTTACATGAATGATGTAGAGTATTTTAATGTAATAAAAAATATCTACTATGAGAACATAGAGGCGTATAAAAACACACGGAAAATCACGACGCATTTACCATCCGTAATTTGAATATAGAAACTACGTTTTCATTCACCAATAAACAAGAATGCAGAGAATGTTTGATCAATAGATTGCGTCATGTACAATAGGGCTTACGTACTTATAACTGAATGAATTTAGTAGAGTTAGTACAACTTGATTGAAGATTTATTTAATTTCGTAAACATTTAAATTATGTTTGGAATACAAAAGGATTATAATCAATTGATAGTCCTGTCAATCTATACATTGCAAGCTACCAGAATTCCCATCAAGCTGAAACTGAGTAAACTTATTCAAAACCTAATTAAAAATAACTTTTCAAAATTCCCCATTGTTACGACCCATGGAAAAAAATTTACTCAAGACAAAAGGTAAAAAATGGGAATTTCGTGATTTTCTTCAAAACGGCAATTTGTGCAAGCATAATTATCTCAAACAAAAATTGTAGATCATAAAATTATCTATAAAAAATGTATCAATAATTTGTTTCCTAAAAGCTACCGCTCCTGAGATAAAACGATTCAAATAGTTGTAAGCGTTATTTTATGCACACGTTTTCATGTTACCTCTGAGGTGTTGTACTTAGCGCTACAAATAACTTACTTATATACGTTCCGGAGGGTTCCAAGTAACATTGCCAAGCAAGCCCTCGAGTGGAATCCTCAAGGCAAAAGGAAAAAAAGTGCCCGCCCAAAACAAACCTGGCAACGTAACCTCAATGCAGAGGCGAAAGAATCTGGAATGACGTGGTGTAAAATTGAGAAAACCGCCCAGGGCCGATCAGGCTGGATTCTACGCTGGATGCCCTTTGCCCCACTTAGGGGGACATATTACTTTAAGAAGAAGATGTCCATTCGCTATTACTTACAAGAAACATAAACGTTAATGGAAGGTATATATACTATATACGTGACAGTTTTCGTCAACTCGCTTCTATAGAGTTTTTCGAAAGGAATTTCTAACAGCCCTCTGTCAGCTAATTGAACTACTTGATCTATTTCTATAAATTCTACATAAGTACACATCTTTTATATTAATAGAGTATCGTTGCTTAATTTCTTATTGTTCTGGCATACCTACCTCCATAATAATTTAACAAACCTACACAATAATTGATTGTTTTATAATTATTCAATTTTGCTTGCATTCGGCTCAAGGTTGCTTCGAAGGTTTCGATTTAGGGTTGCCATTTCTATTTTCTAATAAAAATTCTCACATTTGAAGTTATCTTGACAACGTTGTAACAATCGAATACTAAGTCAATTAATTATTAATAAATATATTTATATTAAACTAAATCTAATTACAAGATAACTTCAATATTGACAACGTTGTAACAATCGAATGATATGACGAGCTGACCGCCAACCTCCAGTAATGGAGAGGCACTACAAGAAGAAGACCAATCGAATACTTAGTCAATTAATTATTATTCAATATGTTTCTATTAAACTTTTTACACCTAATTACAACATCGCATTTTTATGATACTCATAAAGGATAAATCCATCAGAATAATGATCCAACGGAATATCGTGATTCGATATTTAAAATTATATCACAGAAACGCTTGAAACTTTCAACCCATATAAATGTACGTATACGTACTTTTGTTACGTTTTATATTTACGTCAAGGCTTTCCGTTTTAATGTCAAAATCGATAATGTCTTTGACAGCCCTACACTGTCATTGTCGGTAATGAGAGCCATGGCTTCACCGAAACGGAGGGTTATACAGGAAATTAGTTTTTGATACAGATAACAACGTATAACAAGGTCTAGACTTGCGAATGTGATAAACACTTTCATTCAAATTGTGTTTTATACCGCACCTATGTACTAGGGGGGATTATAACGCGTTTATATATCACTATAACGCGTTTTAGTATAACGCGAAAAGTCCCCCATATAACGCGGTATTCACCCACTATAACACGGAGATTTCTCAAGTTATAGTGTAAAATTTATAATGATTATTCAAATCCATTATAAGTTTTTCGTACCTTTGCACCTGTTTCAATTGTGTTCTTATAAAATATAGAGTTTTGCTATGATGATAATAAACAGACAAAAAACCACGGCTGCACATCAGTGCATGCAACCTATCAGGGTTTTTTAAAGTAACGTGGATGTCGGAGACTCAAAAAACCATATTTATCAGTCACTACAGACTCGTATAAATACCTACTTATTTTTTTTCGTACGCACAACGGACCATTTAAGAGTCTAATTGCGGAGAAAGGAACTCAATCTCAAAATATCTTTATTCAAGTGAGTAAACAAGTACACTTTTGAATCGTCAAGTTAAATTAATCGTAAATTTACATTAACTACCAGTCCGCAAGTCAAGGGCGTAGAGCGGGTAAGAAGAACTGGCAAGAAACTTTCCGCCACTCTTTTTAATCGCCAAGTATTGTCATACAAATTGTTTGAACTGGAGTCCTACTACCCTAACTACCTACTTATTTAAAAATCCGACCAGGACCTATGTATCGAATACTAATATTAGAACAAAGTATATGGGTATTAATTGAAAAACTACTTCACCTTGCGTAACGTGGGAAACGCATTAACAGGTTACAAACTATATCGAAATGTCAATAATTAAATGACATTACAGATAACATTCCGGCCATCGAACACGCGACCATTAGACACCGCTAGCGTCAGTTAGCTGGAACGAATCGTGCGCAGATACCGTTCCTACATCCAGTTATAGAACTGGATGCGACATTATCTAGGTGTCCAAAATGTTTACGGACATTTCTGATTAACTCCTTTTAAGCTAGATATTTCTTGTTCAACTTCAGCACAATTGACTTAGTAAGAAAACCAAAATATCGTTAAAAATAGAATACTAATATGCCTGGATCCTTATGATACCTGCCTACCTATAAACAATAAACTACAAGCTCCCTCCTTTTCAGAATGCCAAATCATAAAATGACTGCTTCACGACTGATTTGAGAGCGACCGCCGATGCGAAAACCGCTCTGTGAGTTCGAAAAGTGAGTTACAGAATCGCAGGGCTGTAATGACTAAACGATTGGAGTAAAACTTGTGGAATATTATCACGACCACAACTTTCAATTAGGTATTTATTTAGTCTTCCGAAGAAGACATGGGGAGAAATCGGTTATGCCAAAAATTTATCTGGAATTTTATAGGAATAATACCTTTTGCATGCCTATCAAGGTTTATAATAATTTACCAAAAACATTTAAAGATCTTCATACTAGAGTTTTTAAAAATCGAATTATATTCTACTTTTGAAAAAAAAGTTATTCTATTAATATTTTTTTGTGTGAAATTAAATAGTTAATACTAATTTGATATTCTAATAATACATCTATAACTTTAGAGTTATGACTTATCGAATTCATAGTGTGATG
Organism: Pieris melete; assembly: GCA_963693345.1. Classification (NCBI taxonomy): domain Eukaryota; kingdom Metazoa; phylum Arthropoda; class Insecta; order Lepidoptera; family Pieridae; genus Pieris; species Pieris melete. The sequence goes on along the minus strand of CAVNZK010000015.1, from coordinate 1,499,971 downwards.
TAATATGTAACTTCTATTCTAAATTTAGACGCCATATACCATGTATAACCAGCGGCACGTAAGTCTAGCGCTGGCCGATACGTGGAGGGGATTGCTGCGCATTAGTACTGTCGCGCGGGGGACAAAATGCGACTGGAGAGCCAATCGACGCTCTTCATTCCGCTAGCCCCCCTCAGGTACCTTATTTTTTACTTCTGCCCAATAACGGTCAGCGCTAGAGTTTCGTGCCGCTACTTATACCACCGTGATATATTTGTACCATATTCTTAAAAATAAATTATTATTAATATTTATTATTGTATTGTATTAACCTCATTTCCAGTACTATAAATTCGTGTCTCCACGCGTCGAATCTATGAATATATAATTCAAACTTCCTAAGATGGCGGCGTTATAATTTGTATGAGGCATTTATCAGTCTTACAGCGTTAAAAGCATGGTTTATACTCATCATCACTTAATGTAAAAATAAAGATATATAAATGTAAATTGGTAATATCGCTGCCGGAATGGGGTCACTTCTGCTATCTATCGATAATCTGTCAATCGAGACACGGGTGGGAAATAGATAATAGACGCGAGTTATGTAAACTTTAGTGAAGTTAGATATAAATATTACACGCTTTATATTAGCTTCACCTGTATGTATCTATGTATGTAACCGACTCCTTCGGACTCGATTTTGACCCACTTTTAACGGACAGATTTCATTCAAACTTTGCGCACCTGTCAAAGATCGATGACAATGCAATAATCCTAAAAAAATAATGAAAAAAATAAAAAAAATGTAACTAAAAAATAAATAATAGTTTAAAAAAAAAGCGTGAGGCGCTCTGTGCCATAATTTTCGTCTATCAAGCGCCCCACGCTTTTTCACAATAATACCAGTATTTTTTGTTCATTACCATTTTCAGCCTAAATTAGGAATTATTTTTCACTTTTTAGTTTGATGTGCTTTAAAAGCGTGTTTTTGAGTTTTTTTAACTATTATTTTTTTAAGCAATAATTAGAAGCGTGAACCAAATGTTAACAATCACCGTACACTTGAACCTAATATCGAGCCGTTTAGTTTTATGTTGTAAATTGTATTTTAACATTCTCGTCTCCGATAATGTCTAATAACATAAGTGTCATTTAGATTTATGAATCCTTAGATAAGCCAAGTTTGTTTTTGTTAGCGTCGCAACCTCTCTAACCCTAATTGTGTTAAGCTGCGTATAAATTAAGCGCGGCAGCCGCGCGAGCCAATGTTCGACAAGAGTTGACCTTCATTTGCCGCGCGAGCCAATATGAAGATGTAAATTTAGTTGGACGTGACTGCCGCGCGCGGCAGGCGATCAATCACAAACAGACCGCGGCAGATAGTCAGACCAGTTCACTCTTGTAAACCTGCGAGTATGGACGCGCGTGGTCGGGCGGCTGCCGCTTTCATTGTGATTCACCATCTTATTTGTAAAAAAAATAAAAGAAAAATAAATATAATTATTTATTTAATTTTTCAAATGTAAACTGAACTTTATTGACTATAATGACTCCTTTTCCAGTCTTTGATTATTTAATTGTAATTAATTATTTGCATGCAATCAAAAACTATTTTTAATAATGCCAGAGAAGTATAACTTCTTACGCACGCACCCTTTTTTACGTATTCGCTGCGCGAGCCAAATCACCAAAACTATAACCGTCCCAACTGCGCGCGCGCCAACGACTGAAGCTCCTTTGATGCGGTCTCAAAAACCGACAGCGAGCGGATCGACCCGCGGCACGTTCGAGCGCGGCAATGTTCGAGTCGCCGCGCGCGGCGACCCCGTCTACATAGAGCGCGGCCGCCGCGCGCGCCAATGTTCGATGGTTTGCCGCGCTTAATGTATACGCAGCTTTAGTTATAAGCTCATATTTTAAACCATTAAAGTCAGTTGTTACTCAGCTTCAAATAAAGAGTTCTCCATATAAAAACCTCCACCAAACTTAATTCGCGTATATTTTTATTTTGATGTGTCTGAGTCAGTCAAGAGTGGCGGAGAGTTTATTGCCCGTTCTTCGCTTCCGTTCTACGCCCTTGATTTGAGAACTGGCGGTAAATGTAAATTTAGAAGCATATCATATATATTTCTTTTTTGACGTTCATAAGGGTACATTGTGTTACCTATATGAATAAATGATTTTCAATTTTGGCTGATCATGTTAGTTGTCTATGACTATGCTATTAACCAATCACAACTTAACTTTGTTTCGCTATTCATTCGTAATATAATTCACATGAACATACATCAATCAAGTGTCAAATGTCATTATTATGTGTTACACACAATCTGTAGCAATCGAAAAATATTTTTTTATATAAATAACAACTAAATATCTAGGTGAGTTTAATAAAAATATTATTAGCAGTGTGGGTTTTAAAGAGGAGGTAATGACATGGATACGAAAGGTAATGCTAGTTGCTACAGTTAAAAGTAGTTTGGCTATGTTGTACGGAGAAATGAAAAGCGCACAACATATAGGATATACAAGTTAACCGAATATGGTGAAATCTGGTTGGGAAGGCTTTGTCGGACACACCTGGGCCAAATCCAGAAAGTAATAGAGAAAAAAAAATCAGTGGCGCTACAACCTCTTTGGGTCTCCGATTTCTGAATCTGTTTCATGATCATTTTTAAATCTAATAGACAAGTAGCTGAACAGCCTCCAGTGCCTGACACACGGACTTTTTTGGGTCGAAGACATGTCGGTTTCCTCACAATGTTTTCCTTCACCGTTCGAGCAAATGTTAAATGCGCACATAGAAAGAAAGAATTGGTGCACAGCCGGGGATCGAACCTACGACCTCAGGTATGAGAGTCGCACGCTGAAGCCACTAGGCCTACACTGCTCAACACGGTAATAGAGAAAACACAAGTTAAAAGTACCCATAACCGACGAGCATGGTGAATCTCATGAAAGTGGCTGAAGCGAAAGAGGTATGCCAAGACTGCAGTAAGTGGACATCCTTTGCGTTTCTTACGGCAGTTTTTGCCGCGCACAGCCACTATGTGGAATCAGCTGCCCACTGAAGTATTTCCCATCCAATTCGATTTAGGGTCCTTCAAGAAAAGAGCGTACCTTTTCTTTAAAGCCGGCAACGCACTTGCTAGGTTCCTGCCCGTTTGCCTCCTATTACATAAAAAAATCCGTGGTCAAATTTATGTGATTGTGTAGTCTCTAAGCAAATAGACAGAAGTGGCCTTATTTATAACTACTTACTTAATAAATTGTAGTTAATATTTAGACTTAAATAAAAAACAAAATTTCTAATTCAGTGTTAAAGGAAAATGGGACAAGCGGGAAAATGATGGTAGGTACCTTGAGATGTCCTTTACCAAATTTGACTAAGGAAAATAATCTAGACGATCTATTTTCCTTTGATTGTTTATCAAAGGAAAATAGATCGTCGCGATTTCTACAAGGTTTTCTTTTACAATTTAACGCAGTTAGACGCAACTAAGACGCGTAAATAGTTTATTAACATCAAAACTTCATACATAAGTATTTAAATAACACAAAATCACTGAAACACGAATTGGTTGAGACAGTGTTTTGTTTCACCGATATATTTGCTTACACGGCAGCGATAAAGACAAACTATTCAATAGCGATTTGAGATTTATCGTATGTTTAGAAAAAGGAGTTAAAAGTTGAAATCGCTTACTAGCTGGTACAAGATTGAAATAATGTCTGTCCAAATGATGGAGCTTGAAAGACATATTTTTTCTACTTCAAATACCAGAAGCGATAAAAGTATTACGGAAACAATTTATATTCACCAAATGTGCATTTGATCTGTAGGATATTTTGGTCCGAGTTACTACCACGCACCATTGTCACCTATCGTGTATTTTCAGTCGTAAACAAACTTTGAAACTGTAAAGATGGCCAGTAAACAAAATAATTAACCTATTTGTAGTAATAAAATTATAAATTACTAGCTGATCCGGCAAACGTCGTTTTGCCATGTATATCATTTATAATAAAAAATTGATAGTAGAGGGGTGAAAATTAGGGGTTGTATGTATTTTTTAATGTATCATAAAAAAATAGAAATTAAAAATTTTGTCAAAAAAATAAAAAATTAAATTTAGGGGTGGACTACCCCTAACATTTAGGGGGATGAAAAATAGATGTTGGCCGATTCTCATAGATATCAGATAAGCACAAAAAATTTCATCAAAATCGGTCAAGCCGTTTCGAAGGAGTATGGCAACGAAAACTGTGACACGAGAATTTTATATATTAGATTGTAATTGGTATAATTTTTTTTCTCCTCTCTCTATAACGAACAAAAATGCTCGGTACCTAGAAATTCGTTATAAAAAGTTTACCCTGTAGTTTAGGTTTAGACCCACGGGATTTACCCTGTTGGATTTACTTTAGTTTGTAAAACTTTTCTATCCGTTGTATAATCTGCTGTAATATATCGAAGCGGCGTAATAAACGCTTCTATAATCCATTTATGCAAATGACAATATATGAAATATAATTGAATTGTACTAATGAGTTAATAACATTAAAACTCATTCCAACCTTGTGCAGGCTTTACGCTCAACACGAATTGGAGCATGCTATGTTGTTAATTTATACATTCCGACATTTTAACTACTGTCTTATTTTATTCTAACTAAATATTCAGTAATCTAAAATAATTTCATCATCGAGGCAGAATACGAAATACCACTAATATCACCTCGACGTCCGCCGTTCTATAACTGAGCGTTTTTAAGGCTATTTTTGTGGAACCAGCTGCCTACTGAAGTATTTCCGAATCTATTCGACTTGAAGTCCTTCCAGAAACGAGAGTACTAATTCTTAAAAGGCTGGCAACCCACTTGCGAGCTAACTAGCAATGTTTACCTGTTATTTAAAAAAATGTTGGACTAGAGATGCTGTGTGTTTGACTAACCAATGACAATCAAATGGCAGACGCCATTTTATCTTTCGTATTCTAAACCGTCTGAAATGCGTAGAAAAGAGCCAATTCTTAAAAGGCCGGCAACCTACTTGCGAGCTATCTAGCAATGTTTACCTGTTATTTAAAAAAATGTCGGACTAGAGATGCTGTGTGTTTGACTAACCAATGACAATTAAATAGCATACGCCATTTTATCTTTCGTATTCTAAACAGTCTGAAATGTGTAGAAAAGAGCCAGTTCTTAAAAGGCCGGCAACGCACTTGCGAGCCTTCTGGCAATGTGAGTATCTATGGGCTATCACTTAACATAAGATGAGCCCCCCGTTTGCTGTGATATAAAAAAAATGTTAACCGCTACAGTATGATGTTTATTTCCTTAATACAGGGTGTATGTTATGTCCTTTTTTTATTTGAATGGTGCAATTTCAATATAACTTCTGAGTAATAGATTTAACATTAGTTTAAACAGATAATACGCAGCAAGATGTTGTCTAAATATAGTAACGGTATTCAAATTACACATTGTTAGTATAAGTCGATTACCGCATAGATTTCGTAAAGGTGTCTTTATTATCAACAATTCCATTCATCACCAGCTAAACACGCTTGTTTGTTCCTGCATTGTTAATGAACAAGTTGATTGATACTTTGGTAAATATCCTTTAGGATATCCTGTGTGCTTTGAAACATTACATAACAAGGAAATCATACTATGAACTCAAACTCAAACTCAAAATATCTTTATTCAAATAGGTAAACAAGTACACTTATGAATTGTCAGAAAGATTAAATTTTTAGAGTTTTTTTAAAGATTAAAGATTAAATGTTAAATTAATTGTAAATTTACATTTACTACTAGTTCGCAAGTCAAGGGCGTAAAGCGGGTAAGAAGAACTGGCAAGAAACTTTCCGCCACTCTTTTTAATCGCCAAGTATTGTAACGATATGATGTATTTGAATAGCCATATACTACTGGAAGCTGGAATTAGCAATTGATCGTTTTGTCTCTATCACTCGCTTGTCACTTTGAAAAGCGGTGAAAGTGACAAGTTTCTCGTTATAATTCGTTAATGTGGTAGATATAATATAGACAAAAAAGTCACACACAGTTTTAACGTTCGTGTAGAGGTCTAAAGACATATTTGGTTGCAATTTCAGAGATACGACCTCCAAATGTTCAAAAAGCGAGCCTACTCCTCCCTCAAAGGCCGGCAACGCACCCACTAAAAATGGGTGTCTATGGGCTGCGTAGACTGCCCTTTTTGGTCGTCCCGCAAGCTCGTTTGCCCCCCTATTATATAAAAAAAAAATTGCGTCATGTGGTGAAATCGGCGACTTGAGCAAGTCTTAGCGAACCTAGCGCCACCAAATGGACAATCAAGTAAAATACAGATAATGACGAATTACTGCTTAACATTCGTTTTGACATACCAGAGTGATACTTAAGTCTCGGTCTCGAGCTTAGGCTTAGTCGACAAGCCAAGAGAACGCAATTATTGAGGCTCGCGGTTCCACAAAAAAAAATTAAATAATTAAATGTATCCACCTAATGCTAATGAAGTTAATTATTGTTCGATATTATAACTGCAAACAGGTGTTGGTTGCTCAAGTGATATCTAGATTTATCTTTTGTTTGATAATTTCACAATTATATCTAGGGCGTGAGTGATCTGATAAGAACGAATGAAAAGTGATACAATTTTCTTTCATATTAATATAATATTATGGTAACACTTCTTCTATTTCATAAAACCAGATAACAGTAGTTTTGTAAACGTAGAATCAAAATAATACATTTTTCTTCTGCTATTCGTATATAGTTAATTTATTATTATTTATTTAATTATAGTAAAGAGCCCACACAGATTAATGTAAATTTTGACATAGTTAAAGCTTATACGGAGAAGTCCATAAGGCCATTTTTTTATTTAATTAGCATTTTACAAACTACTAGTTGAATATAACATTGACATATATGTATTTCACGGTTGGATAGACAACATTTATATTCTTAATCGCCTTTGAATCTAAAGAAAGCGTTCGAAAACCAACCCTTACAAAATTTGGAGTTAAATTAGATCGAATTTTGGACCACTTAACGGAAAAAGTTTTTTTTTACAAATAGTAGACAAAATTAAGAACGCAGTCTTAGTTTAAATGAGTCATTTATATTCTTAGTTGATTTATTCGATAATTTGAACTAAATTTGTTTACTTGATTACTTTTACAGTCAGACTAAGAATAGTGACACACACTTAATTACTCATGATAAGATTATCATGATCATGTACTGTTTATCATAGGTCTAGAGCCATACATTTGATTTTGATATAATTACCCTTAATAGTAATTAAAAAGTTAAAAAAACATACACATTGAATTGTATACCTCCTCTATTCAGGGTGTTTATTTTTTTTTTTAATTAATAAATATATTTGTTTGTGAGAAAAAAATGTTCACATTGAGTTGTGAGGACATTGTGTGTGTTGTAAGGACTCTTTGTAGGCGGTTTGTTATGTAGTAATGTTTTATTTGTAGGGGAAATATAGGGAGTGCAAAACTTAAGGGAACTATAATAAAAAAGGGTGCGTGTACTTATGTACGCGCGTAAGAAGTTATACTTCTTTGGCATTATTAAAAATAGTTTTTGATTGCAAGCAAATAATTAATTACAATTAAATAATCAAAGACTGGAAAAGGAGTCATTATAGTCAATAAAGTTCAGTTTACATTTGAAAAATTAAATAAATAAATATTTATTATTATTCTCTTACATTAAGTGTAACATAAATTCTATTATTATTCGAATGTTGTTTTTAAATTATGTCCAATGCCGTAGCATCTTCCGTAGGCAACTTCATTCTGTTAATTTTGTGTCACGGTGCGCGCGGATCGTAAAATTTCACTCTCATGCATTTTTCATAACGCGCCTAAAGAAGTATAACTTCAAAAAATAAAAAAATCTAACCAATCTATTTCTTAACTTAACAGTATATACAAAGTAACTGTACATATTTACCGGAAAATGAACAAAAGGCTATTCATAAACGCTGTAAAAGGTTGTAAAAATTATTACTTTTCATTCATCGCACAATGGCAGTGATATGAGGATAAATAAACTAACATTCGTCATTATCAGCTTAGTCTGAAATCTTTGTTAAATCCGTTAGATGCAAAGAACATATGACTAAAATGAAAACATTGTCTATATAAATATATTTTGTTTAATCTAATCTTAAAATTCTGATTAACTTACCGTAAAAACTTAATTGAAAACATCCCATTTTTTGTTTCAGATCAGCGGATAACGGAGCGATATCAAAGTTTACGAGTTTTAGTGTCAGTGTTCCAAATTCAAGTTTCGTCGGCATTGGTGTTTTTTTCCAAAAAGTAATTTAAATCAATCCATTAGTATAGACGTTCTAAATTCAAAAACTACCTTGCGAGAGCCCTGAATTCTACAAGTTATAACTTCTAAATTCAAAATGTCGTAATTCGATCGTATTATACATCACGTTTTGGATTCATACATTTTTATGTGCGGTTGTGTATAATGTATGAGTATGGGTGAGCCAACTATACATAAGACTTGTGTGAGGGTCAACTCTGCTGATGAGGAATCGAGAGATGAGGTGGACCATGACTTACCAAAGAAGAACCCTTTTATACGGGTAAGTGCTTACTTTTATTTATATGTATTCATAATGACAACGTAGCAAGTCTTAAGCAATATTTCTATATAAATAAGATAGTAAGAAAGTAGTGTTCTTTTGATGCGCTTAATGTGAAGTGTCATGGAACGGAGATTTATATTCTTTCAAGGTATTGTATATAAAACTTGACATCAATTAAAACTATTAATTTTAAATATAACTATTTATTATTAATACATTTTTTTTTTATCTATGGCATTTTATACTTTTTAGTCCATTTTTGATAACTGATTTAAAACTAATTATTACTTATGAAAACTTATTTTATATATTTTAATTATACTTTCCTATCCAACTTGTGGAACTATTATGGAAATAAGTAAAAACAGTTGAATAAAAATAAATTTCGATAATAAGGTCAATAGTCGTCACATCATCGAGTAAAATATAAATAAAAAGTAAAAGAAGTTAGAGCAAGCCAACTAACAGTGAAACTTCCTTTTCCGCATCTCAGTTTTTTCTTGTATGACCGGTATTTGTTCCTGTTTGAGAAAGTTTTCAAAATACGCGGAAAAATCAGTTACCTAACACAGGTTCCGGTGGTTAGTTGTCACTATGGTATTAGAAAGCGTTGCACACCAATGGATGGACTGAATGGAAGTCCTACAAAGCCTCAAACCCCTGTTGAAAACCACATATTGTTAGCGAATGATGCAAAGGTCGAAGGTTCGAATTCCGCACTACAAAGTAGCCTAGTGGACCAATTGACTTTCCTGCATTTAACACTTGGTCGAACGGTGTTTCCTGACGATTCGTCAGGAAACTGGCTTGCCTTAGACCCTAAAAGCCAACGGCGTGTTAGACAGAGAACGCTGATAACCTATTGGCCTATTAGAAAACAGTGATCACAAAACAGATACATCAATCTGAGACCACAGTCTGAAGCTTTGTTGCGCCACAGGTATTTTTCTAACATTCTTATGTTTTTTTTTGTGATTCTTCATAAAGAATTAATTGTCTATTCAATTTTTGAAGTTACACTTCTTTTGGTTCGTTAGGGAAAAATGATGAGTGTAAATTTTTACGATGCGCGCGCACACCGTCACAAAAAACGGACACCCTCAATATCTGTTAAACGTCGGTAAAATAGCCTGGGCCGACAAGTTGTTATCGTCAAGTTGCATTGTCTGTCATGGTGTAGTGTTTTTCGTGTTTATTTAAAACAAAATAATGATTTCTAAACGGGAAAACCCGTTCCAATGTGATAAAAAACATAGTGTTTATTTTAAACTATCATGATTAGTATATATTATATCGTTTCGACTGGACCATTAAAATGGACAAGAAAAATGCAATTCGAATTGGGAAACGTCCTTCTAAAGTGCTAGAAGAAAATTGTTACGCCAAAGAAGTATAACTTCTAACGCGTGTACATAAGTACACACACGTTTTTTTTAATTATTTTGTTTATAGATAGTGTTTAGTTTCGCGGCCATTTGGAAGAAAGGATTAAGTTAACACAAGAAGCTTAATGTGCAAAGTGAGATCAATATTTTATACTAGATTTATCACTATTAAGCACTAACCCGGCCGCTATACTGTTCACACTAATAGAGGCGCCACCACATGGTACCAGCTGTCTGGGCCGGAAGCGCAAACATTAGGTTTCTTCAACCAGAAGCTTTCAATAGCCTCGCGATTGTTGTTTGAACCCCCTGTCCTATTAAAAAGAACTTAAGTAATAAGATTATCGGTATAAAACATAGTGAATGTATAGCATTTGAACACAACAGACTGTGGGAGTAGACTTTCTAACACAATTGTATGTTGAGAGTGAATTTATTAACCTTAAATATGATCGAATGGTAGACGAATGCGCAGAGAGTGTAATATAAAACGAAAGATATACTCGCATTTATCGACCTATTAAGTTAAGTAACAGTATCAGTGGCATGAAGCATGATGGGTTAAATACGTCGACGTCATATAATTTTAACGCTCGCAACTTTTCGCTGCAGTATAAAACATATGTTTTGTAAATTGTAATATACTTTTATTTTATTATTAAATACCGTGTGTTGGCTTAGTGCTACCGTGGGGTACTCAAGCCTGAGTTGTACCTTGGTTCAATAATCGGCAATCACCCTTATTATCATGAGGATATTTCCGATTTTTTTATTCCGAAAGTCCTTCGCCCGGGCCCGGCAGAGACGCCAAGCCCACCAGAGCTAGGTTTACTAAATAAAGTCCCTTTTAAGGTCCTATGTATAAAAAAAATAGAAAAATCCTCGGCAATCTATCTCTTGATACTTCTACATTACCCAGTGACTCTTCAGCATACCTTAGACCCAAAAAGGCTGTTACCTATTTTCATTCAATAAAAGAATGCAATCTGAGGCCAGATCAGGCTATTAAATAATTAAATCTAGGACTGCAAACTGGATGATATTGTTATTATATCTATTTAAGTGTTTAAAAAAATTACAACAATTGTGAAATATTTTATAGGTTATTCCATTATTACAACTTTTTACGACTAATATAACATACTATGTGTAATGACTAGTTAGCATTCATGTAGTTATTATGTCTGAAAAAGGCTCGATAGCGAAGTATGCCTTTAAAAGGTTTAAAATTTAAATACATCAGATTAACTAGATGACCACGTAATTATCATTTATCATATCAATATTTTTTTACTTACCTACTTATAATAAACTTTTCTTTTGACATGAATATAAGACAAAAAAATAAACAAAAATAAAAAAAACACATTATTAATTATTACGATAAGTATCATATTTTATTCCCATATAATATGTTGTAAGTTGCTATAGTTACATTTTTCTTAATAATTTAATATAATGAACTAGCATTGTTAACTTAAAAAACCGACCAGTTTCCCACAAAAATTTATGTAATATTAATTATTATGTTCCGTCCTTAAATCTCAGCTACTCTTGAGGTTCTTGAACTCGCTCATTCATTCGTAAATTCATTTAAGTTGACCTCAATCGAGTTTTGCAAGCGCCAAGCCTACCTTAACGACACCACAACAGACCGTCTAAAGTGCGACACTGATTTATTTAAAATACTACCATATTACTTTAAAATAGAGTTGCATTTTAGTTGACTGGCAAAATGACTTAATTTTATTGAGCACCTTAAATGAGGTTTAAGTATGTGTGATTTGCATTCCACTTGATTGCACCCTTTATGACAAATTGATGTCGTTTTGAGGGTTTTATGCAATTTTAAAAGCTCGCGGCATAGTTTGCGGCTTGGCTTGCGGCGAATCTTAATTTTAGTTAATGCAGTTAAAAAATGTATTTTATTCAATTGATGATAAACAATATATTTGCATTGCTTGTGGCGGCGTCCATGCGTCGGGTTGTCTCTCTCCCTAAAATACGGCGAGGGGGGCCGATGGCTGGCCATACGTCATGCTCGTGAACGGGTGCTGATTGTGGTGACTGGTCATACTTGAATTCGTGTATGCGGTGATGTTGGTTATTTCGACTATGTGTTTGCGTGTTGTTTCCACGAGAATGTAAGTGCGTGCTCCTATTTCACCATGCCTCCTGCTGATAGAGTACAAATCTTTGTTTTTAATTTATGTTATTATTATTAATTACTTAAAATGTCACATGGGACATGGTTGCAGCTCCTTACAAACATTTTGTAAAACAAAAAGATTGCGATTAAAAACAGTGGCGGAGAGTTTATTGCCAGTTCTTCTCTCCCGTTCTACGCCCTTGTTTTGAGAACTGGCAGTAAATGTAAAATTAGAAGCATTAATATGTATTTCTTTACTGACAAGTAATAAGTGTACATTATATTTCCTATGTGATTAAATGTTTTTTTTATTTTACAACCGTACTTTTATGCATGTGTTTATGCATGGGATTTCTGACATTCTGCATCGTCGTATTAGGGATAACAGCCGCATGTATTAGACCAATGACATGTACCTACCATGACACATGTGGATATACATACATAGCTTAGTAAAAAATAAAGACAATGCCTACATAAGGTTTCTTTTCTAAGCTTTAGTTCCTATCAAGTACATAACATAATTTAATATTAATTGTGTTCTTGTTTATATGGAGCAGATTGGCCTAGTAGCTAATTACAATAACACATTTTTAACCACCTGATAGATGCTCGGCAAACGCCAATCTTATGAAACATCTCCTTTATCTTTTAAGTTAATAATATATATTATCTATACGTATATTTATAAAATTCTCGTGTCACAATGTTCGTTCCCATACTCCTCCGAAACGGCTGGACCGTTTCTTATGACATTTTTTATGCATCTTCAGTAAGTCTGAGAATCGGCTACTATCTTTCAAACCCCTTAGTTATAAGGGTGGTCCACCCCAACATTTTATTTTTATTTTTTAGACAGTTTTTTTGTTTTTAATTTTATATGATACAGCATACAAACCTTAATTTTCACCCCCTATTTTTTATATGTTAATTAAAAACTTATGACATGAACTCTGAGGTTTATATAGACAAAAATTCACAGAAAACCCTAAAAAGTTTTCATTGCGTAATTTTCAACCAAAATGTCGCAGGTAGGCTAAGTATAATCACATTAAGGAGAAACGAAATTAATGGAGGCAGCTAGTAATATATAAAATAATAACAATATTACCGCTATAATTCAATAAATAGCGATAAGTCCCAATCGGAGCATTAAGCTGTTAAATAAATGTTTCCTATCTAACAATCATGGTATCTGGATAATTATAATTCAATGAAAAAATGCAGACATTAAAATTAATTTACCAGAAATTCCACAGTTTCGCAATACCGAATCAAATTGTCTTGTAATCAAACCGTAAAGGGTCAAACATAAATGATGATTCGATCATTAGCAATGATTAAACCGCAAACAAGCCTTGATCTTTTTATACATAAAAGGCCGAACAGTAAAAAGTCTTCATAAGATCACCTGTGATTATTACTCAACTTCTCAACTCACCGCGTTTTTTAAACACTTTACATTTTTGTTAAAATCAAAGATAAAAATAATTAGATTTTAAATAATTCGAATTTTTGAAATTACTTTCGTTTTCAACATTTTAGAATAAGTTCGCATTTTAATTTTGTTTCTTCAAATTTTAACATTACGTTTCTTGATTCCCATAAATTTCTTTACGTCAATAATTATCCCAAATTTAAAGTCTGCTTTTGGTTTTAAAAAAAATATTTAGAGAATTTTTGAAGAATATATTATTACTAGCTGATCTCGCAAACGTCGTTTTGCCATGTATATCATTTATAATAACAAATAGGGGTTGATCGTAGAGGGGTGAAAATTAGGGGTTGTATGAATTTTTTAATGCTGTATCATGAAAAAATTAAAAATGTATAAATAGTTTAGGGGTGCACTACCCTTAACATTTAAGGGAATGAAGAATAGATGTTGTCCGATTCTCAGACATACCCAATATGCACACAAAATTTCATGAGAATCGGTCAAGCCGTTTTGGAGAAGTTTAACTACAAACACCGCGACACGAGAATTTTATATATTAGATTGTTAACTTTTTTCACTGTATTACTTTTTGTATACAGTATATCCAAACGTCGGTTGTAACTATAAAATCATTAGCTAATCTCCTCTTGTTAAATCTCCTTAACGAAGAATAAATATGGAAATGTCATCACATTCTCATCTGCATTTAGGTCGTATGCCGAGGTCGTTAACTGTTAAAGTTAAGGTCCCTTGGTACCTAATATGTATAACCTTTAGTATATAGAGATTTGATAAGATTAAAAACACCAAATCTCTCTATCTCTTAATAGAATCTTTAATCCTTAACAACAGATAGTTTATCTATAATTGTGTTATTTTTAATTATTAGCGTTCTTTGCTATGAAGTATTTTCGTTTAATGTTCTTGTATAAGCTTTGGAATGTAAAGAACGGTATTCTATTATAAAAAAGCTTTTCCAGTAGACATCCCAGGTATGAGCTGAATCAGCCGTTTTATCATTTATTATATCTATATAATATTTATAATTATTCACTTAGCCAAATGCACAAATACACGCCTTTCACGAACTAATTATGATAAACGCAACGCGAAAAGAGAATATTACGCCTGACTTAAAATTGTAGCAATACGTAGGGATGCTATATTGTCAGTTAATATATTGTCGGCGCATATTTTTGTAACTTCGCGTGTTTTATGAACTTTATTTAAAATATTTTTATTTTTATTTCCATTTTTTTGTCAATATTACAAATTAAGATTTGTATTTTAACTATCTTAATCATACACACTGCATGCCTGCATGCCTTTATAACTAACTACTCGTTTATTTGTCTCCAGTGTAAGGACAAAATATACAACAACTATTTTCGCCTTGACGTTCCTGAATCTAAAACACGATTCATATGTAATTTTCATTGTCTATATATGTTTAACTAATTGTATATCTTATGTAACTTTATACTTATTGCGCTCACCTAAATCTTTTACCTTACAGTGGAACAAATTGCTTGAAACCGATAAGGTCCTCCATATTATTTAATTATACTAATTGTTCTGATTATTTAATTGTTGATTAATAACTGCGAATAGAGCTTTTTCAAAACTGCGCCTTAGTAGAACCTTTATGCCATATTCTTTTTATGTATTCACAATTGAGTTTGGTATTTAATCATCATGTACTGTTAGTAATTAGTATGAGGGTACAAACCTCACTAGACTCCGTGTATCGGTCAGCCGCCTTCCGTGTTCTACTTAAGGCGCAGTTATGAAAAAGCTCTACTTACAATTATTAACGTAAACATTATATTACATGATATATTTTAAACTGCCTAAAAACCAGTGTTGCTACAACCTTTTTAAGTCCAGATTTCTGTATCTGTTTCATGAATATTTATCAATCTGATAGGCAAGTAGGTGAACAGTACCTGACACACGCCGTCGCCTTTTCGGGTGTAAGGCAAGTCGGTTTTCTCACGATGTTTTCCTTCGCCGTACGAGCTAATGATAAATGCGCACATAGCACAATCGCACGCTGAGCCACTAGGCCAACACTGCTTCGAAAATTGACAGTTTATCCTCCGATGTAAAGGTTCTTTCTTTTGAAAAGACTAATGTCCCCGATAAAATGCAGTTAGGAACTTCGTAGGAATGTGTAAAAGTTATGTTCATAATTACTTGGTGAAATAAATGAACTACATTAACATTATTTGAACCAAGTTTGTTTTTATCAGCTTCCATAAATTATAAATAACATAAACATTAATACTCATAGCCAAAGTTGGAATCATAATATGTATATACAAAAAGGTTCTAACATTTACCAAAGGAAAAACTCAATTAAGTCATTAAAAACATTTAATTTCGGCGGTGTTGTTGTGGTGTGTATATTAATATATAATATATTATGTATTAGGTTTTAATTCAGAAATCAATTTCAGTTAGTGTTACAATTATCGACCACGCTTAAACTATTGCAAGAAAATCCCACATCGCATCGTACCCATCCGCTAACTTTTACCATACACTATGCCTTAACGCTACGACCATATTTCGACTCTTGCGCACCACCGATCATTCCCGCGTGATCGCGAATCAAGTCGCACGTATCGATCTAATAAAAAAAGTGAAGTGAGTTGTTGTGTTGTGTTTTGGTTAGAAAATTGTGGTTTGTGGTTAGTATTATTTAATGTAACTTATGAAAGGTGTCGCAGAATTTAACCTAATTTATAAACCTACTTTTTAAAATAACCTTAAGCTTTTCCCATATTTTTTTCAATGTTCAATATGTTTCATTGATTACAAATAAAATTATTTTTATATATAATATTTATATATATAATTTTTTTTGTTTTGTTTAGAAGTGGTGCTGGACATAACTTCTATATAATGTATTACAATATAAAAAATTGATTTTAAAATATTTTTACTCTTATATTGCTACTTTAATTTTGTTTATATATAATATTATATTTCTCAATACATACTTACGATTGCATGTATGTTAAATACATTTTTTATAAATTACCTTTAAATTTCATTTATAACATCTATATATTATATATATAAAGACGTAAAAAGACCAAACTCACTTTCCCCTGAAATAAGCGTGATGACAAAATTATTAACGAAATTTTCACACTTTGATAAAATTCATAAAATGATACACTTTCTACAATTATTTGGATTTTCACTTAATCTGTGTAAAATCAACTATAATATTAAGTTAATTAGTAATTAACTTGGTTTTAAGTGAAAATGCAATGATCTGTATCTTTGAGCATGTTTTGTGTTTTAAATATATGTTAAGACTTAGAATAATTTCGTTGATTTGGATATAAACTAGATTACAGGTTGCAATTTTTAACACCACTTGGAATGTACCCTAGTAATTTTAGTTGTAATTATTGCGTAAATGTAAAATTTCCATAGCAGGCATTGAAATAAGATTAACGGTGAATAATAATTTGAGTAAATATTAAAAGTACCTAAGATCTAGAAATCGATTCGATCTGTTAACACTATATATCAATCAAAATCAATTCTTAATCAAAAAATAACTATACAAGTAAATATTTGAATACAGTTTAGTGATAAGTTAAATTCCTTTAAGTGAAATTTACTATCACGTATTAGTTTTCGTCTTTAGATAGCCCCATTTAACACGCGGTTATTTTATAGCCAATAAGCCGATCGCTAAGGTGAAGCAAATCCAAATAAAATGTGATAAAACTCATACAGAATACTTACAAAATAATAATTTTGACGCCGCTAGCAGATCTCAGAATGTTTATTTGGGGATAGGTAAAATCCTAGCCTATTCTACGCTATCTTACTTGGATTATGATTCTAGAACGATCCTTAGTCTGACTACCGTAGGTTATAAAGGTATTGTAATATACGGGAGCCATAGTTCGCGTAAAATTTAGTTTTTGAATATAATCTTAACACTTAGCTACTTATTTAACCAGTGTTTTTTTTTTTTTTTTATAGAACGGGGGCAAACGGGCAGGAGGCTCACCTGATGTTAAGTGATACCGCCGCCCATGGACACTCTCAATGTTACATAGTTATACGCAAATTTGTAGAAATTTCAGAATTTTCTACATCTATGGTTAAGCTTGCAATGAAATTACTATTTTGTATTTCAAGCCTTAAAATAAGACGTTAGTACTAAGGGAATAAGTATACGTTGCATATAATTGTCTATATGAGGTAAATAAACACTTTATTTTCAACATTTATTTATTAAAGTACAAAGTAATAAAGCATTTTCTACGGTATATGTTACAATCTATCTATTCTAACATTTATGTTTTTGTCATGTAAAAATATAAATGTTACAAAAACAAAACATTACAATTTTATTTTTTACTAGTAATTATTTTCTTAACAATATGGATTAGGTACCAAATAGGCGCTTAACAATGCGTATAAAATTGATCAGCCCACTATCGAATATTTAACACTGGAAACACTTAATAAAGCTATTAGCTCTTCGCATAATATTTCCAATTGATTCTTAGTGCTTAAAGACATTGGACCTGTATCCTCTGTCACCGTGACATGACATTTCGTAGAATCGCCGCAGGCACTCGTATCATAGAAAACACTTTCATTTTGACATTTCTCTATTACATTGCCTAACTTTCATACTAGTGTAAAGGTGGAAACATACTACTAAAACGCCACGCGACGCAACGTGTCGACACCCGATGTCCATCGTGCACATTACCAACACGCGACACCACGATCCAATTCGTAGAAATTCCACACAGTATGCATTTTCAGTAAGAAACAAATTTAAGGAATATTTTGGTGGTGAAGGCAAAATTAAAAACTTGCAACTCATACAAAAGTCTTTAAATATTATATTTTATTAAAACTTTCCGCTTGTATTCATTTGTTCGGCTATTTCTTCCGATGCATTACTTCTCACAGTATGGTCGCTGTATTGAGCTAACCTTTTGTCATATAGAACAGAATATTTTTTCACCAACTCAGTTAATTGTTGGTCGTTCATTTCGCCAAATAAAAAATCCAAAAATATGTATGTATTTAAATTGACATTTGTGCCAAAAACTCGAACGTTTGACGCTTGGCGTCAATAACACGACAACGCGCTGATCCAAATCGATTGGATGTTACCGCGTGTGATCACATGGCGTGTTGTATATGTGCACCTGACCATATTAAATATTTGGGATTAATAAGTACTGACATGCGTCGGATGGCGTGGTGTAGCGTCGCGTTTTAGTAGTATGTTTCCGCCTTAATGTATGTTTAACGGGTAACGCGGGTTAGCAGGCTCCGATTCGCCCATAAATATTACGAATATTTCCGGAGTAGTAGTCGCCCGGGCCTGGCGGGAGGCGTCAAGCCCGCCAGATCTTAGTTTAAGTAAATAAAGTTCCTGTTTAGGAAAGGGGAGACTTGACACTCTCCTGCTGCGTAGCTTCTCGGCCACAGACCTGCCTGATAGCATGCCTGCAGGCTATTATGTACGGAGTCCTATGTAAAAAAAAGGAATGCGTAATCTAATAGAATCAACCGTAAGTTAATCATTACATTCTCTCTAATATATAATTTAAACGGACAACTGAGCTACGAATTTAAGCCCGATTTATGAAAGTATGCAATACCTTTTCAATTTCTGTCTGTTTAGTAAATCATTACTAAATTGCTAAAGAAATCGATGACTTTTAAAGAACGAATACAAGAGTTATTACGACTGCTTGATTATTGAATTGTCCTTTGCAAATAGATAGTAGGGGCTTTAGTTAATTAAGACTTATAAACTATGTATTTATTTATTTCCTTATCTTCTATTCATACAGTTATTTAATACTAATAGAAAACATAAAACCTTAACCTTTTTATAACAAATATATTGCATATTAGAATTGTCTCGAGAATTCAGCCAGAACTTAGTGAATAAAAAAGTTAGTTAGTTAGTGATAGAACTATAGTCTTAACTAACTATAGAACTACTGTCTATCCTTAGTTCTTAACTTAACTTATTAACCTACGTTAATATACGTATTTACTAAAGCAATAATTTATACGTAAAGATTGTTAGGGTGTGTTTAAATGTAAGCGTCAGATCGGAAATTGCAAAGACTACATATTCGCTATAAACAAAAAAGAATAGAATGTGTTTCCAATAATCAAAAACTAATACATATATGCGTTTCAAATTGGCTGATCTCGGTATCGGTAAAATCGGGAGTGAAACTTTAGAGAATATAAAATAATTGTGCGTATAATCTAAGAATATTTTTTTGTGACACCTTTCATAGATTAAATTAAATTAATTATAGAACGGCGCAAGAACCTTAAAGTTATAAATGCTGTGAAATGTGCGATTCCATGGTTAGCAATGAGAACATAATGAAGATATCATCTGTTATTATGGTAAGTGATCATTTAAACTATAGTTGGGATGAATATTTAATTATTAAGTTTATTGTATACGTTCGCCACTACATTACATTCATTAAATAAAATAAATCAGTGACGCTATAATCTTTTTAGGTCTGGGCCTCAATTTCTGTATCTATTTCATGATCATTTGTTAATCTAATTGGCAAGTAGGAGATCAGCCTCCTGTGCCTGACGCACGCCGTCGACTTTTTGGGTCTAAGACAAGCCGGTTTCCTCACGATGTTTTCCTTCACCGTTCGAGCGAATGATAAATGCGCACATAGAAAGTCCATTGGTGCACAGCCGAGGATCGAACCTACGACCTCAGGGATGAGAGTCGCACGCTGAAGCCACTAGGCCAACACTGCTCAACTGCTCTATTATTAAGTTCTTGGAAAAATAGGCACATGGATTCGACTTATGGATAATGCAAAGTGTATTTGAAGATTGAAAAGAACGGAGGAGTGTTTACTCGCCCGTTCTGATTTTTTATCCATAAGTAATAATAGTTTACGTACTGCGAATAAAAGTATATTAATTTAACTCTCATGACCTACTGTGTGCCCAGGTAATATTAACCAACAAAATACTATCTCTTAAGCTATATTGTATGTATGTCTGAATCCCACAAACCAGTCCTGGTGACATTGCA
The DNA here is from genome assembly GCA_963693345.1 of Pieris melete. Classification (NCBI taxonomy): domain Eukaryota; kingdom Metazoa; phylum Arthropoda; class Insecta; order Lepidoptera; family Pieridae; genus Pieris; species Pieris melete. The sequence goes on along the minus strand of CAVNZK010000015.1, from coordinate 1,479,287 downwards.
CGGCGTCCTGTTTCCTTCCCTGTGCTAAATAAATAGATTGCTGTCGTTGAACTGTGAACAGAGATCGAAAATGCGCTATGGAGTCGCAAATACGATAATTTTAAAAATACTCTGTAGGGCATTAATATTTAATAAAATAATTGATTGATTTATGAATTCAACGTTCTTTTAATCATCTAAAAACGGGTTAAGATGAAATTTTATTTGATCACATACTTCATTTCTAAATGTTGTTTTTAACCTTTTGTGGTAAGTAAGCTTCGTCGCTCCAGCAGTAGGAGATGACCGGGGTCTCGTGCCTTCTTTATCATCCTATAGAAACGTCTGTGTGACAGAAGCTCAGGTTCATATGGTACGAATGAAAAATTAGGTCTGTAAGCTCCAGCTAGTAGGGACTCGGACCTGGAGTCTCGTGTCTTCTACATCACTCGTAACAAGTCTATGTGTCTATGTGTGTCTGTCTCTAAAAAACACACATAGACACAGGCATGAAAAAAAAGGGACTGGACTGGATAAATTGGACATGTCTTTTTGTGTGAGTCTCCGCTTAAGTAACAGCTGATAATACAAAATAACTTGCCCAATACTTATTATTTCATAATAAAGAATTATGATGTAATTTATAAACCAGCACTATTTATCAAGCATGTTTTTTTCCAACGCTTACAAATAATTTATCAAAATTAAGCATTGCTCATCAATTTGCAAAAAAAATGCAAGAAACTGTCTCCACTCAATCTATGTGCCGGGTCGTCGCTCCGTATTGCATAATAACGTCTAGTCGGATCGATTTATTGCCTGGCCCCAGGAAAACTGGCCTGTGATTGCGATAATCTTTGCCGGAAATATATTACTTCTTACTACGATAAGTTAGACTTAAGACTTAAGTTTAAACTTAAGCTTTTACCTGCGATTTTAAAAGTATATTTTACTTGTAAATTCATCTGGAGATTTCTGGCTCAACTTTATTGCTCAATATGAAAAAAAATAGAGAACCACCACTATGAGGAAGCAGCTACTTACTGAAGTATTTCAGAACCAATTCGATTTAGGGTCCTTCAAGAAATGTACTTACCAATTCTTAAAAGGCCGGCAACGCACTTGCGATACTTCTGGCAATGTAAGTGTTACGGTGATATCACTTAACATCAAGCCGTTTTCTCCCTGTTATATGTAAAAAATATATTACTTCTTACTACGATATATAAGTTTTACCTGCGATTTTAAAAGTATATTTCACTTGTAAAAAATAAGGAGATTTCTGCCTTAGCTTTATTGCTCAATATGAACAACAATAGAGAACCATCATAATATGGAACCAGTTACCAATGAAGTTTTTCTGAACCAATTCGACTTAGGGTCCTTCAAGAAATGAGCGAATTCTGAAAAGGCCGGCAACGCACTTGCGAGCCTTCTGGCATTTTAAGTGTCAAGGCGATATCACTTCATCATCAAGCCTCCTGCCCGTTTGCTCCCGTTTTCCCATGCCCCAGCAAAGGGCTGTAGGTTTTGATGTCTTCTTATTAAACTGTAGTTTCTATATTAAAAAAAATATTTATTTCAAATTACAAATTTACAGTTACTATATAAACTCAGAAAATATCAAAGCATCGCACGTGATTTATTAGAATTGTTATATAAATGTAAATATCGCGTAATGTATTCACGATTCTTGCTCAAAAGATTATTTTGTTAGGAATTTAAAAATTGTTTCTTCACTAGGCCATTATGCCTCTTACCTTTAAGTATGATTTCACAATTAAACATGAAGGTTGACCGCCGGATGAGCCTATGTCCAAATCTACTTAATTTATTACTTCTAAGTTCTCAACAATAGAAAATGTTAATTGCACGGAATTAGGTTGTTGTGTGCACCAATGATTTTTTGTACGATAAAGGAAAATATCTTAGCACCAAAAATCGAATCGACGACTAAAAACCTGAAGACGGTTGACCACTTCTCTCTGCACTTTTCTCTGTAGGGGGGTTTTTTTATTATTAAAACAAATTCTAAGTAACCTAAAACTTGTAGTCGAAATAATTCATTTATATCATCTTAAGGAAATTGTGATCCCACAGAATCCTTAAAATATGCGTATTTAAGGCTCTTAATAGCTTTTTGTAGCATTACATCTTGACATTGCAATTATATGGATAAAAAAACACAAAATTATTTAAAATACAATCTCTGTGGCAGTGTGCTTTCTTCTTCTTCTTCTTAAAGTGCCTCTCCACTACTGGAGGTTGGCGGTCAGCTCGTCAAACTCCTTCTTATTTTTCGCCAAGCGCATCAGCTGTTCTACGCTGGCCACTCCCGTCCATTCTCTAATATTGCGGAGCCACGACTTCCTCCTTCTGCCAGCGCGTCTTTTCCCCTCGACCTTGCCCATCATGATTACTTGAAGAAGTCGGTACCGTTCGTGTCGAAACACATGTCCCAAGTAACTTATCTTCTTCTTTTTAATGCTCAACGTGAGTTCTCGGGATCGTTTGACGCGCCGTAGAACTTCTTCGTTCGTGACTCTATGGACCCAGCTTATCCTCAGCATTCTTCGGTAACACCACATTTCAAAGGCGTCAAGTTTCTTAATGGTTGCCTCCTTCAAGGTCCAAGCCTCGCAACCATACATTACAATTGGCCAGATGTAACATTGAAGCATCCTACTTCGGAGGTGCAGACTGATGTCCTTGTTGCAAAGTACCTTTCTCATTTTGTTGAAGGAAGCACGAGCAACTTCTATTCGGGTCTTCACTTCATTTTCAGACTCCCATGCTTCAGTCAGCCATGTGCCTAGGTACTTGTATTTATTAACTCTCTCTAAAGTAGTACCTGCCACCGAGATTGTTGGGTTTAAGTCTTCTCTTCTGCTAATCACCATATACTTGGTTTTGGCGAGGTTCATTGATAGCCCCGCTCTTTTGCTGCACTCATAGCTTGTGTTTTAGTGCTTTCTTAGCTCAACGAATTAAATACCATACTATTCAAATTTATTTTAGTTTTATATTTATCCAATTTTATTTATTATTATTACTAGGTTAAGTATATATTGTATATATAATAATTTTTGATCGAGTAATTATCTATTTTAAGGATTAGCAAAGTTACACAGCTCCCCAATAAAAGCCAATTTTCATAATAATGCTTTAGAAAATAATTAATCTACACCCAAAATAATAAAACATTAGTATTGGTGAATAACGCGAGATCTGCGCATGCGCTGGGTGCGCTAAGGCCGGTTCTTTTGACACAAATTCAGATGTACCGTAACGAAATCTACTTCCGATGAGGCTCACGTCTTAACCAGTACAATGAGTGTTATAATCTACATTTAAGATCATTTTTATAGTTAACTTTTGACATGTTCCGTACATTTAAGATAAGAAAATTGTGTTTTAATAAATGGTAATACAAATTATTACTAACGCAAACATATTTTCAAACTATATTTTCGTTTTCCTTAAAAAATTATCTACAAAAAAAATTTTACTCGCTCTTGCATGATGGCGTTATAAAAAGTTACCAGAACTATTACTATTTCGACGCCTAGTTAATAATTCAATATGTTTAAAGCCGGCAACGCATTTGCTTATGCTCACGTAATATAAGTGTGTAATTATTATATTTCTAATAATGTGCCATTCGCACAGAAAACAAATAAAGTTAATATACGATACACGAAGAAATATGTCTGCGCCATGCCCTATTGAGACTACATACAAATCTATAAGTTGAGTAATATGTTCTCCCATATAACGCGTTTTCGTATAACGCGACTTACGTCTCCCATATAACGCGGAATTTCCCGCTTATAACGCGGTTTTTCAAGTATTTTTGTAGTGTGAAATTTGTCAAGTCCATAATTTGTTTGGCGTACCTTTACATCTGGTTATAAAGTTAAACTAAATAACTTTATTAAATTAGTGATCCTAGTTTTTGAATTCTTCAAAAAAAAGGTTTTTTGATATTATAATAATTAGAAGTAAATAAGCTAAGCTTCTCGATAAACTTTACTTTTCGTTCACCTCTTGATTGATTTCCTCAGAACATTATGTCAGCTCATAACATACATTTCCCAGTCATTTCCTTCATAATTATGTCACTAGATAACATCTTACGCCATAAGACATGTGTTTTTATGTTAATGGCTTGATAATTACCTGCGTTATTTTTTTATGATACGTTTAATGGATATCGTATGAGTGTTTCTCACATGGATTACGGATTCAGATACTATCAAAATTATTTAAGAAAATTATATTCAACTAATAGATATATAAGAATTATAGAAACTAATTATATACAGGTAATATCTCCAATTTTGTAACGAATAACTCAAAGACATAAACAAGACAATTTTAATTTTGCTTTTTTTTAAATGAGGTGAAAATGCGCTTACGCAGGCCCGCGTCATGGATGTCGTGCTTGACTCTGGGACTGTGGGGCTGGGGCTATTCAGAGGTAACGAGTCCCCACTTAAACACACGCCCTTAAGATGGGGATCGGGGTTCGCCAGGCATTCTACACAAGATCGTTATAATGCTACATTATCCCAGAGTAACTATATTATATAACTATATTTATTTCTAAATATTTTAAAATTAAACATCCAGCCGGTTAAACCGGGCCTCAAACTTATAGGAGAAATAACGATTCAAAATATTGTATAACACTCTAGTTTATAAATAAAGATTAGAGATAGTTGTTTAATCGTATTTTAATGACATTTTTATCAGAAACAAATGCGCTTAATTGGCTATTTATATTTAAATTATAACGAAATTGTTATATAATATTAGGTTACGTAAATATCAATTTGTGATATCAGATAAATCTAGATAATTTATTATATTTTCATTTATTTCAAATAATAAAGAGTCATAAATTAAAAATCGTATAGTCATCTATTATACTATACGATAACTCACCTGTACATAAGTTAATATATTTAACTTATGTACAGATAATCCTGTCTCAAATACATCAATAAATTTAAACGATGACACAAATAATGACTAAAAGCTTTAGGAAAACTTGATTTGTTATATTTTTGTCTGTTCTGATTTTGAATTTATAATTCAGAAAATACTCGCTTTCTGATTTAAAACACTTCAGTACTTGTGTATATGTTTAAAAATTAAGCTTAGAGCCACCAGTTTCAACACAACGCAACGCACGAGGTAGACCAATAACAATAAGTAATATAATGCCCGTAAAGATATTTCAAATATTGTATCAAGGGCGGATTCAGGCATGACTTGGCAGGTGATCCTGGAGTACAAGTGAGGCCTGGAAAGAATCTTTATTACTATTTATATATATACTGGATAAAACTACCATTTTAATTCGCAATATTAGTTTTATATTTCATATTGTATTTGAAGAACTGAATACATAAGTCTCACTGACTGTAAAAGAAAAACATCAATCAACATCACTCACACAACACAATTAGATATACTTACCTAAGTTGTGTGATGCTCTGAGCACAAAATATAAGTAATGAAGGCTTTTGTAAGTTAACAAGGTAGATGTTATGAAATTCTTATATTGGTTGTACAGTGATTAGATCCACCTCGTAACGGTCTGGTAGATTTGCCTCGGAATTCGGTCCGCGAGACGCACGATCTGCTTTCTCTTTCTAAAGATAACCCCAAACTTTACTAGGCCAAGCCCTGTATCATATAGACCGGTAATATACAAAATTATTCTAAATTTAAATATGTATCATGTTAATTTAGAAATAATTTAAACTTATTGTAATTACAGAGTTTGAAATTAATTTTAATATTTATACATTTGCGTCCAAACTTTGCTCATTACCTCTTTAACTAAAGTCGTTAATTAAACTATTTACAAAGAACCTTTTTAGTTACCTGCTCACAAAGTCTGTTCTATAGAGAGCTATCAAAGAGCCTTTTAATAGCCAACCAAATTTAATGGTTTAATTTAAAATAAATAATAGTCACATCTTGCACATCCAACATATTTTTTCCATGACAGTATATAAACACGAGATTTATTTCATCCTTTCGAGTGCTTTACAGTATTCAGCTACGTCAAATGAATAAATAATTGATATTATGAATAAAATCAATCAAAGTGTTTCCATTTTCGAAGTCTTAAATAGTTTTAAAGTACTCGTGTAAAATGAAGAAAATATCAAATTACATTGACAAACCGTTGTATGATAGCCTTTGGTTATAATTATATACTTAATATTAAGTAGACTATGGAGTAATATTTATGAGTACTTAAGTTATAGCTAATAACACACTGTCAGTATTTTGCGTAATAATGCTCTCGTTCTGTCCAACGCAATATTAATAACAGGGAAGCTATGAAGGAAATGTTTACGACATTTCATAGCGAAAGTCGGCTCTTGCAATACTGTTAATGTACCACGAGGATTTATTTACACTTGTGAGAGATCAAGAAAATTTTTATATGAAGTAATTATTATTTTAATATACAGTTTAGGTTGTAAGGAATTTGTGAAATTCGTTAAAAAATCCAGTGGCGCTAGAACCTTCAAAATCAGGGTCTATGATTTATGTTTGGTGATATTTAGTTTTTCTTACACAAGAAGAGAGCAGCCTTCTGTGCCTGACACATGTCTTCCTACTCTACGAGCGAGTCTTGAATTCGCAAATTGACTGAATTTCATTGGTGAACAGTCGGGGTGAATCCTATGAGCTCCAACGGAAACCATTAGTCCAACCCTGCTTTCTTAATAATAAACAAAAAACTACTAAGGAACACATTTATATTCGCCTATTTAAAAATGAAACGACGCAGAACAGAAACACGTTGAACTCTATAGTAAGAAGACGCTCTTTTACGGGTTTATTCTCCAGGTAATACCATGATACCTGATAATGAGATCCTGAAATAAAATAACTTGTAAAATTTTACACACACTTAAAGCCACGGGCTTTTTCTGCTCCTCATTCTTCTATTATATTTATTAGTTCTAAAAAGCATGCATGCTTAAAATATAACAAAATATGACGTTACAAATTTTACGTACACATCAATTAAATTAGAACATAGAAATTAAAAAAAAAAAAAAATGACAAGCTAAAAGTTTTCTACTTTGGTCTGTACTTGTGTTCTCTACTTTCGGAAATCACTATTTGGTGAACGTAATGTAAAAGATCAATTACAATCTGTGTGAAACATGCCTAATAATGATTAATGGTTGTTTGACTGGACGTGATTACCACTACGTGGAACCAGCTGCCCGCTGAAGTATTTCCGAACCAATTCGATTCATGGTCCTTCAAGAAAAGAGCGTACGAATTCTTAAAAGGCCGGCAACGCATTTGCGAGCCTTCTCGCAATTACATTAAAAAAATCGTGAAAGTCATTTGAGGCCAAGTCGACAAAACACGGCAATTTTATGTGTTCTACATGTAATGTGGATATCCGATTGCTATTCGATTGTTACCGCACGCATTCGATTAGAAATCGGTGTTTCATAATCGCATCAATTATACAAATTTATAATAATGTTTTTTATGTGCAAAGCATTCTGGATCAACATTCAACATTTACCACTTAGACCACTTAGGTCAAGTTTATAGACAATCGAATATTGTCAAAGTCAAAATAACTTTGTTCATACAGGCAACAAAGTACTCTTATGAATGTTAACAGAAAAAATGTTAAATTGATTCTAAATTTACATTTACTACCTGTTCGCAAGTCAAGGGCGTAAAGCGGGCAAGAAGAACTGGCAAGAAACTCTCCGCCACTCTTTTTTAATCGCTAAATTTTGAATCATACAAGTTGTTTGTAAGGTATGGCAGCCATAAATACTTATTTGTACAGGAGCAAATCAATTGTAAGGATTGGGCATTAAATAATCGTCCAATTTATCAAAAGCTTAATTATTAATTTATGTTTGACAAAAGTTTTGAGCGCATGCCCAACGCAGTATAATCGGAACTTGATAGATAATCAAGTCGGGATACCGAGGACACCTTTGGAAATTCACTCACTCAGTCCCAGGAGAAAACCTAAAAGATATAGCGCATATATTCTCTTATTTGTAAAAAGTTTATAAAACTTAATTTTTAAACTAAACTCACTCTGTTTTGTTAAATAGATAGATTCATTAAATAAGACTAAGTAAATGTTTACTAAACTAGGCCAACTAAGTGTTAATATATAAATTAAAAAAATATTAATATGTTTAAATTAATATAGATTTAAAAAGGGAAATATAATTACTTATTGGACAAATTGCCAACAATCAAAGACACCGACGAATTGAGAACCATTTAAATCTGTCCAAATGTTTTTCAACAAAAATTCCTTATATATTTTGTAATAAATATAAAGAAGTTACAAATCATGTTACAACATATAAAAGGTCAGTGAGCGAAATCGGAGCGTTTATATTTAAATATGTGTGCAATATAATATGTTGCGTGCATTAAATAGGAAAATTTATTCAGTGTTAGGGCTGGTTGAACCTTATACAAGCTTAAAGCTTATAAAAATATTTTATGCTATAATTGCAAATGCGATAATTGATTTAATACCGAATGCTTTTAATGAAATCCTTTCCAAGAGCACTGTTAGATCTTAGTTTAAGTGAGTTAGGGTCTGTTTCACAATGTATGGATAAAGTACCAAATAGCTATGCAACACATAAATTATTTGAAAGATAAATTGTGCTATTTGACATTCATCGGACTCATAACTTATGATGGACTTTATGTGACGAATAGCGCTATCTGACAGTCGTGAAACGCAACAATAGTGTTTATCCTACCAATAAGTAATAAATAGCTAATTTGGAACTTATGTAGAACTTATCCGTACATTGTGAAACAGACCCTTAGTGTCTATTTTACAATGCATTCATTTTAACTAAGGCTAAACCAGTCTTGCTGTGACAGTATTTTTTATATAGAGCAGGCTAGTAAACGGAGAGATAAATTTAAATATGGGTAGCATTGGCCTAATGGCTCAAGCATTAGACCGTGAGGGTGTGGATTCAAATCCCCGCTATGCATAGTTTTTTTCTATATGCGGAAAACTGCTCGTCGTAGCGTGTTTTATTAATTAATTACAGTTGTTGGAAGATCAATGGATAATTTGTAGCCAGAAAATATTGCTTATTTATAGGTATATCAAGTCAAATTAAATCATATGGTGACTATGAACACTTAAGCACATCAATATTAAAGAAAGGAAGATCTAAATTTATGTATCAGTTCCCAAATCAAGGTCGTAGATCAGGTGAGAAGGACTGGCAAGAAACTCTTCGCCATTAATCGCCTTTGTACTAAAGCTAAAAAGAAGAAAGATACAAAGATACAACCTTCCACAGTGAAAGATATAACCCGTAAACCTCGGGACCGATTTCAAATTAATTCATTCATTCACCATTATTATTATTATTAAATCTTTTTTAATGAATCCATACAAAAATTTGTTAGTTAACATTTCTTAATATGAGGTTTAGTTGTGTTAGTGTAAGTTGCAAAATATTGTTCAATGCATTGTTCATATCTAACTGCCTTATTTTGAATGATCGTCTTTTTTTTATATAATAGGAGGCAAAGGGGCAGTGATGTTAAGTGATACCGCCGCCCATGGACACTTACACTGCCAGAAGGCTCGCAAGTGCGTTGCCGGTCTTTCAAGAATTGGTACGCTCTTTTCTTGAAGGACCCTAAGTCGAACATATGTAATGGGGTGTGGTTTAAACATGAATACCTAAGTAACATAGGCTGTATTTATTTAAAGGCCTAGTTAAATAGTGTCAAAAAACTTTACACGTTAAAGCTATATTTATTGTTTTAACAATTAATATATATGACGGCGCATTCCTAGCGCCATGTTAAGAAATACTGCAAATATTGGAACGAGATTTGACAATTGTCAAGTCTGGCGGAGCGTCGTATCGATGGTCAGCGCGGCCATGTTGAATCGTTTGGAGTTTTTCGGACGTCAACGGCGAGCGCACCACGTCTGCGACGAATCGCTTTTGTTCTAAATAATCTGGTGTCTTTTTGTTACAAAACTAATTGAAAGTGCTTGTTTAAGAGATTTCCTAATGAATAGTAAATAGATTTTGAGTTTGGTGACCAACATTAAAATTATTAAGACATGGCTGATTCTAATAATGAAGGGCATCCGCCCATATCAGAAGTGGGATCCCATGCGCTACTGACCGTGCAAAAACAACCACCTGACTAAAATAGCGCCTTGAAGTTGTTAAGTAATATTTAGTAGTAAATTTTACTTACTCGGATGTCAACGACAACCCAACCACCGGTGGCAACTGCTAACGCCCAGTATAGTTCAGTGAAATTCGTAGAGTTTAATACGGTAGACGCAGACGCGGATATAGAAGGTTGGTCTTAATTACAGAGCTTAAAGTACTGACTAAACATTTAGAGGGCATAGATTTCTCTAGCTCTTAGCAGTGTACTGAAAGGGCGCGCAGCTTTCTTGAGCAAGTTAAATTTGTATGAGCTGACATGGGAGAATGTAAAACAAAGTTTAATGGCTAGATTTTTTAAACCAAAATTATTTCAAGACTTCTTTGATGAAATATTGCGTTTTCAAATTGGAACAAAAGAAACTGCAGCAGAGTGGCCTGCGCTTATGGAATATGATCGAAACTATACCCAAATCCCGAATGTCAAGATTTTATAACTGGATACGTCATATCGGTCTTTGTCAGAAGGATGATTTGATATGCCGTGAGCTAAACGCATATACTGTCACTATTAAACCTCAGTTGTTTAGAATCTTAAGAGGCATTTCCCTAAAGCGAAGATCGGGTGTTACTGAAATCCAAGAGCCTGATTTCAAGCGACCTAGAATTGTGGACGCAAGATTTCCTGGTAAATATCATTTTTGTGGAATCCTCGGACACCGGCAAGCGTCTTCGAGAAGATTCTCGGAAGAGTCTTGGACGACTAAGCAGCAAGATCCGTCAACTGCAACACGTGCCCCCGAGAAAACTTCTACCGTAACCTGTTATATATGCGGTCAAGTTGGACACATAGCAACAATTTGTAAAGAAAAGGAAAAAGGTGGTGGATCTACTGCAAGGTAATAGGTCAATATCTGCGAACAGTGGCTGTCGAGGGGCACCTTGAGGATGTCATCTGGTGAGTCAGTCTCCTTTTTTTTGTTTGATAGCGGACCGTCTTGCTCCTTGAGAAAAGAGAGCTATTCTACTAAGTTCCCAAGTACTGTGCGCAATGATCTTGTGTATGTTGCGGGCATTGGTGGTGATGAAATAAAATCTACGTCACAGATTTCGAGTGAGATAGCGAAATCTTTGAGCATGAGGTCCGAATTCACGCAGAGCAAGACAGTCCGTAACTTATAGGTATGTGTAATCTGTAAGCGCTGAAGTTTACTTAACTATGTTGGCACGATTAGTGAGATGAGTCATTGAATAACGTGGTGTGTGTGTGTGTGTGTGAAGGTGGTCGAAAGGATAATGTCGTCCGGGCCATGCAGCTGATAGCGGCTGGTCGTAGGGACACATTCATCCGGTCCAACCTTAAGTGTTCGTTGGTCGAAAGGATAATGTCGTCCGGGCCATGCAGCTGATAGCGGCTGGTCGAAGGGACACATTCATCCGGTCCAACCTGGTCGAAAGGACACACCCGTCCGGTCCAATCTTAAGTGTTAATTGGTCGAAGGGACAGTGTCGTCCGGTCCATGCACGAGTGGCTGGTCGAAAGGACACACCCGTCCGGTCCAATCTTAGGTGTTAATTGGTCGAAGGGACAGTGTCGTCCGGTCCATGCACGAGTGGCTGGTCGAAAGGACACACTCGTCCGGTCCAAATTGATACTGTGAGTATGTTTGTTAGATAAAGAGTGTAATGTTTGTTAAGTGATTAGAAAAAGGTGCCGTCCGGTCCATGAGTGGTCGAAAGGACACACGCTTTTTTTATTCTGATAGTCATAGTTGTATGACAGTAGCATTACGTCTAGTAGTCATAGCTTGTCAGGTTGGGCGAGCGGGTAGATTTACTGACACCTGTCCGATTGATTGTGTCACTGTTACAGGACTGCAATCTGATGCGCCCGAGGACGGTCGAAAGTCAGTCCGGCCGTGACGGCGCATTCCTAGCGCCATGTTAAGAAATACTGCAAATATTGGAACGAGATTTGACAATTGTCAAGTCTGGCGGAGCGTCGTATCGATGGTCAGCGCGGCCATGTTGAATCGTTTGGAGTTTTTCGGACGTCAACGGCGAGCGCACCACGTCTGCGACGAATCGCTTTTGTTCTAAATAATCTGGTGTCTTTTTGTTACAAAACTAATTGAAAGTGCTTGTTTAAGAGATTTCCTAATGAATAGTAAATAGATTTTGAGTTTGGTGACCAACATTAAAATTATTAAGACATGGCTGATTCTAATAATGAAGGGCATCCGCCCATATATAACTCAGTCTTTTATGTTAAAAATAATATGTACTAAAGTAATAAAACTCCAAATAAAAATTTGAATACTATGTGCAATAAGAAAGCACTGCGCGGGCGCATGCATACAATTAGCGTAATACTTGTAATTAGAATTTGTAACTGGCGAAAGTTGTGAAATTGTAAGTCCGTACTTTCTAGTACTCAAGGGTGTAGCCTCGGAGCTTACTCTATAATCTAGTGACTAGTTTTGAACATTCAATAAGCTTTTACCATAAAGCTTTCTCTTGAACTTAACCTTCTGGGCCTTTATCAAGAGGTCTCAGTATTTTCACAAATATAAAAAAAAATTGCTGAACTTAAAAGCCTTTAGATTTTTAAAAGTCGTCCCGTCCGGCTGTTTTTAAAACTCATCCTGGTTGTGTATTTCTTCTTTGGGTGACTCTCCATTACTGGAGGCCTATCAGGCTCGCGAATCGTGTTTTGTTATGGGCAGCAACGTAAAAATAAAGAAGAAACTTACCTATCACAAACACTTTTTTCTAGATCCTACCCATCATAATGAGCTGTTGGAAGTAGCACAACACGAGGCCCAAATGAAAGAGAATTTGTGTAAACTTTCAGTAAAAATAGTATTATAACCTTTAATCACACTTTCAAATACATACGAATATAATATACGCACACACCCATTCACATACACTCACTCACACTTAAGGTCTTATTTTAAAAATTATTTTCCTTATCACTTATATTACTTTTGTTTTAAATGCACCATAAAAACTGTAATCTAGTGTGGGGGGCGTCAGATCATTCTGTCACAACCATAATAATAAGCCTTTATTCATCCACATCTTATTGACATACATTCCACAAAAATAGATAATATAAGTAAAATTTTAAACCAATTTTTCCAGCTACCTTTTTGATCCCGTCGACCCATCGCTCTATTGGTCTGTCCTTGTTCCTATTTCCTGTTGGGCCAGTCCATTCGATTACTCTCTTAAACCATCTGTCATCCGTATATAACGGGCTTATAAATTTGACGGATACTTAAATGATCCTAATCCTTGGGATTAATTTGCTCCAGTGCAACCAATTTGTAATACTTGGCGTTGGCGGAAAGTTTCTTGCCAGTTCTTCTTACCCGCTACTACGCCTTCTTACTACGCCCTTGACTTGCGAACAAATAAATGTAAATTTTCAATTAATTTAACTTCTTTTGACGTTCATAAGTGTACTTGTTTACCTATACGAATAAAGATATTTTGATTTGAGTTGAGTGCGTGCCCATCTCCATTTAAGTTTTATACCCTATGTGGCTCAGCATCAATTATTTCCTCAACCATATTTTAAGCAAACTTAAAGGGACTCCTTTTAATAGCATATTTGGGTTATTATATTATATTTTTATGATCATTAAGTATTACATTCATATTCCGTAATTTGGTTGTTGTATATTTCTAATTTGTCTGTCGCTATTTTATACTCCCTTAACATCTTATAAGACTTGTGTGTGATTAGTTGTAACACTAAACCTACCAGATTTATAAATTAAAACTTGTGTTATAGTTATTTATTTGCGTGATATTTCTGTTTTTAAGTGAACAAAGTCTCGCGGATTAATAAATATATATGTTGTTTTCTCTTAAACTACATCTGCCATCTTTCTAACAAGTGCTCAGTAATTGGTAATTGGTGAGCAACATGTTTTACTAATAAGGGTTATAATTAAGTAGTAGTGAAAGGTACACCATTTTTGAACTCGATGTGAAACACAGATTTATAGACTATAAATAGAACAAGAAACGGTGTATAAAACTCAACAATTTTGTAATATTAATTGTAAAAGTAACTATATATAATAAACAATAATAAAAAGCCGTACAATCTGCCATGTTTGAACAGACCTTTTAAAATTTTAACGGCAACACAATTGCGTTCCCTCTGGCATTATTAGTGTCTATGGACGGCACACATCACTTAACTTCAGAGCCCCTTGTTACATACGAAATAAATTTAAAAAAGGCTTTCAAATGTTATTAATAATAATTATGTCATAATAAAAACAGTTAAAGTAAAAATTGTTGTCAAATCTTATGATCCAATAACTCTGCCAATTTATAAAGCGACCTTGCCTTTATAAATCGAGTCACCATTCCCTTGAAAGCATTACATAGATTCATACAGTATTAATAGTAATTTATTATTGACAAAAGTAAGTTGGGGCATAGACATCATATCTACGCCTTTGAATATGACTAAATGAATGAAATAAACTTTGAATAAAGGCCTATTATTGTATATATGACGGTTGTTAGATTATTATTAGTTTAACTAAAATAACGCGCAACTTGTAGAGTTTAGAGAAACTAGCCCAATAGGAAATTGGCCCATACAAAACTTTATTAGCGTTTTATTAAGCAATTCACAACAATGGGTTTGTGCAAACGCAATGAAGACACCGCGTTAAACTTCAACCGAGAAATTTTCTATCGTAAATAACTCGTAGTTTTGTGCACATTGGAATATAATAGGTTGTAAACCATTTATTTCATGAAAGAGTCCTGGCTCAGTGGTAATCATCAAAACTTATTGTGAGATTTAATGAACGCGAGGTACACGTATGAAGTACCATATGGAATCATAAATCATAAGCAAAAGTACTCGTAGTTTGCTGTTCTAAGCTGATCGTAGATATATTGGGTACTGGTTTTCTTATGATGTTTTCCTTCACCGATTTCACATAGGTAAGTCGCACGCAATTGTGTTTATTAAAACTTCGCTATTTTACATTTTTACCGCTTATCGGTAACAAGCGGATGATTAGGAAAAAGAACTAAAAGAAGATACTAAGGGTAAAGTGCGTAAGTAAATCAAGAAAAATAAAATTACAACTAACACTGAAAAGTTACACAATCACCAAACTTAATCTTAAATACAAAAAACGAATAGCTAAAAAAAATCTTACGGTTTCATTACAATTCACAATGCAATACAAAATAATAATAAAATACATTAATTACAAAAGTCACGATTGAGCCGGATAGGATATGATATGAAGAAGTGTTTATGTAGAAGACACTTTTTATTTTTGTCTTAAGTCCCTTAACTGAAAGAAAAATTTCAAACTGACAGCAATAGGGTTATCATAGATAAGTTTCTGCTTTTTTCATAAGTTTATCTATGAATTGCGACGTTGCCGTCTTGTGCATATGGCATAACAATAGTTATACCAACGTTGTTACGAGGTTATAAGTAAGAAATTATGATCTCCTTGTTCTTAGCTTATTCTAAGCATTACTATTCCTAATATAAGGTTGGAATAAGTAAGTTTTTATTTGTACGACTGGTATAGTCTCGCCGCCAAGAACCTCCCGTTACCAAGGAAACATGTAATTTTAAGTTTTAAAAGCCTTAATCGTATTACCTATGCTCTACCGAGTAGTACTACACACTTTCTTACGTATACTACTTACGTACTAAACTACGTATGGTAATAAATAATAATTAACAACTAACGATTTCACGGATGTGCATCCGTCGCAAGTGACGAGCGTGGTATTTAATTAGTTCCATTGAAATGTTTACACTGTTTATAAAAGCAAGTAAAATAAAAAAATACATATGTCTAAGAGATGATATTTCGATATGGTATTGATGGTCATCCTGGAAAGCGATGGTGTAGCTAATCATAGAGAAAAGTTAACTCTAGTCTTATAAACCTGGAGCTTTCGTCCATATACAGTATTACGATTTATAACAATTGTTATTAATAACAAGAATATCTTTATGGCAGACGGTACAGTCTATTCATTAATTAAGGTTAAGTAATATCTTAAAAGCCACGTTAGTTGAATTAGTAAGAACAAAAAGTATAAGAATACAAATTTGTATTCAGACACGGTCTTATCGTGTCTGTATTACAAATTTTAACAGTTACGTAGTTTAGTAACGTTTTAGTTTTCATTTTATTTATTAAAAAGATTTACAGCTCATAACTAAATTATGGTCTAAATACTTTGTACGCCAATAAAATTCTTCAAATTTACTTGTATTGGATATCTTTTATTGATATTGTATGTAAGTCTATGAATTTCTTTAAGTTAAAGTTACTTGTTTGTTGTAAACTTTATACGATTTAAGTGTATTTCTTACAATCATACAATATAATTGTATATTTTATATACTCGTATAAAGACCAATTATTTAATGAAAATAGTTTTTCTGTGAAATAAAAAACAAACTTAAATTGTAGAGTGAGACGCGAGACGAGTAGCAAATAGATAATTAAAACACACAAAACTCCGTTCAAAACACACATATATCTTAATAGATCTCCTAGTTAATATCTAGTTTTATAACTGTTGTACTAGTTGCGTAGTTATATTTGTATATACATAAGGGTTATTAATTTCCTATCCCAAGAAGCATATAATTACATAACTTACCGTAATACGGAAACGCTATCAGAGGCATTCGCCACTAATTGTTCCACTCGGCTGTACCCGGGTATCGAACCTAGGGCAACATAACGGTGCCACTGACCGCGCTGGACGCAATTGTTATTTAAAATAACTGTACGTAAACTAAGTTACAATACCTTAGCTGCTTGCGCTATACATAAACTAATATAAAAACACTAAAACAAATGATAAAAGTGGCAAAGTACCCATCAATAGAAAATTTAAAATTTTATTTATATACATATTCGAATGTTACTTCTACCGCATATAGAGTGTTCAGAGGAGTACATGCAGCTGAGTTTCATCATCGTCATTCCACAATTGAGCGATTTTGAAGGCAGTTTTTGCTTTGCACTATGTGGAACCAGCTGCCCACTAAAGTATTTCCAAACCAATTCGACTTTAGAGTCCTTCAAGAAAGAGCGTACCAATTCTTCAAAGGCTGGCACGCCCTAGCGATCCCTCTGGCATTGAGAGTGGCCATGGGCGTGGCGGTATCATTCACATCAGGTGAGCTTCCTGCTCGTTTGCCCCCTGTTCTATAAAAAAATCAAACAATTTATAAATGACTAGTTTTTATATTTTAACAAAATTGTAAATTTACAATGATGCAGACTTCTTCTGCCTTTATTATAACTGTAATATAAAGCTTAATATAGTCCAGAAAATCTGTATTTAATTCCAAAATATTACGAGTTCTCTTGAATAAAAGATCACAGAAGAACTTTCAACGTTCCACGCTAGACTCGACTTGAATTATGTTTATTAGGTATAAGCCGAAAATACAATCAATCAATATCTCTAATCCTCTTCAAAGTTTAACTAAAAATACTTTAATTTTTTACTTTTAAACCTTACGTAACACGTCTGTCATAAATAAATCATGTACCGATAGTTATTCTACTGTAGTAAACAGTCCATTGATTTTCTAAATAGTGAAAACATGTTGCCTTACTGCATTTCAATTGTAGGGTAAATAATATTGTATATAACTTTCCTATGTACAATGTATTTCAAAACAGCACTTAAATTGTAAAGATGAAAAGTTTGTATGAAGAAACGAATCAAGAACTATATTGAGAGGAAGCTTTTAATTTAAAATAATGCTACGAACGTATTAACCCGGGTGAAACCGACCGGGTGAAAATTCCGAATTATATTTTTATGTAGGAAGAATAGTTTAAGTATCAACACTTTAAAACAGTCTAAAACAACAATTAATGTCCTTATCTATCTTTCTTCTTTATTATAGTATGTTTGTTATTCTCCGGATTTATAAATTTTGTGCTGTCATGTGTTGTTTTGCTTTGCTCTGTATCATATTTTTTATTAGTGCAACATCCAATGTGTTTATTTTTAACGTTTTTTTTTATTTTTAGAGATGTATCTGTTTTGTTTCCCAAATAAATAAATAAATAAACACGATAAGTAAGTTGTTATTTATGACTGACAATAAATTATAGATAAATGTGTTAATTGGGAGAAGAAAAGTTTAAAAAAAAATCAAAATTGTGATTGAAATAACCAATTGTTATGGAATTCATTATTAAGTTTGTTATGGAAGAGCTGGGAACCCTGACACCGGTATGTTTTACTTAAAAAGGGTTCCCAAACCTTACGCATTGTTAAAATATAAGTAATATTTATTATTCTTCTTTCCTTGTGTTCTATATTTCTTTTTGTGTTTTGTAACTGTCGGTGCATAGATTTTAATTATAAGTACGGAAGTGTTTCTGTAATTTGTTTTAAAGTTTAATAGAAATAAAGGTTCTTTAACCATAAGTAGGGATATTTTATTTCAATTATTAATACAGTCTTATCACAACTCTAATGTAATATCACAGTATATGAAGAACGATATATTAAAAGAGATCATTTATGATTGGATTTGTGTTGTGCTTAGCATCTAATAACATCAATATCTTTCATGTCGATAACATATTTTAATAATAAATCACATTAACTGAAACTGAATATCAACTCGCGTATCATTATTAATTTGAAGATTTTATTTCTCATAAAATACAATGTATCACATACATGAGAAAACTTCTAATGTATTCTATTTTATGCAAAACTAGTTAAAAACACATTATATTTCATTGAGAAAACAATTTCAATGAAATCTAATTCAGAATTTAATTAAAATAAATTGATACCATAAATAATATTAATTAAAAGTGTAATATTAATTTATCTTATATGATATCTTTATGGACGAGACTCGAATGTCTGCGACGGCAAAACATGAATTAATTGAATAATCTGTGTACCGTTATGTCATTTTGACGTGTGATATGTTGTCGATTTTCGCGCGTAGGTATTTTTTCGCATAACGGTATTTAACGAAAATTTTTGCTCAAAAAAGTGTGTGTGTGTCAGCTACGATGCACGATTGTAGTTTACTCTTTACGAACGATAAAATGGCGATAATGTTCTGTGGCTGTCGGCCATATTTTCATACTAAAGGTGGTAAGAATATATGTTTTTATAATATAAATGTTTGTAGTAGTAATAAAACGTACCTACATCATCTATGCCCAAATAGATGGGCATTTAATGCCCGAATAAATGATTTTCTTTCTGTGACCAAAGTTACCTTTATAGTAAGAGAAAAAATAAGAATGTATAATCTTTTTAGTTTTAATTTCACTGACTATTACTATTGACAAAACTCTATGGCACGCTAGACAATCTACTTAAATTTTTTTCCCCTGTCAACACTGACAATGTTGTAACGTGGCTGTCAAAACGTGAATTTAAAATAGAAAAGTCTGTGTAATGTGTTCCATCTCATTCTTTTACACGTCCAATCCATTTGTCTCTTTCTACATAACGCCTCAACTTTTCGTGTTACACTTGATTTTACTCCTCATAAAATTTCCGTACCAGGCCTTATGACTCAAATCGTTTCTTAAGGAGTAAACTCCAATTATCATTCTAAATTAGCAATTTACTCGTAGGCATGATAAAGTACCTTAATTTAATCCAAAGCACTTTAGTGCTTTTTACTTTTTTTTAACAAGAATGTTTGGTAATAAAATTTAATTACCGCAATTCATTAATCACTGGTACAATATATCAACTGTCAACTGTCATTATAAGTTTATGGCCACCCGCGTTACGCAAAAAGCAGTTAAATACCATAGGCAAGGTTTTAATTGGAGCAATTTTCACATTCCGTTCTTTTTCTGGCCATGACGATTTACCTTATTGCGTCATATCAGTGAAAACAGTTTTAATTGCTTTTTCAAACACACATTTATGCCTATTACGTAATATTTTAAAATACTGGGTTAAACAACCTAATATGAAATAAAGTAATGATTTTATATCGTAAAGATTTATTATTATGAAATAATAAATAAATAAATCAGTGCCGCTACAACCTTTTTAGGTCTGGACCTTAGATTTCTGTATCTGTTTCATGATCATTTGTCAATCTATTTGGCAAGTAGGTGATCAGCCTCCTGTGCCTGACACACGTCGTCAACTTTTTGGGTCTGCGGCAAGACGGTTTCATCACGATGATTTTCACCGTTTGAGTGAATGTTAAATGCGCACATAGAAAGTCCATTGGTGCACAGCCGGGGTTCGAACCTACGACTCTGGGATGAGAGTCGCACGCTAAAGCCACTGGGCCAACACTGATACTCTCTCCTCTATTTGTTATATTTAACATAAAAATCTTTTACTTTGAACTTGACTCTCTCTTATACGATTTTTAAGTCTGCTTAAACTAGACATAATATGATCAACATATACATTGATGTATGCGGTCGTAGATTTCTATACAGATAAACCTCTTTTGTTTTGAAATATCACTAGAACTGTTTATAATAGAACCTGGCTCAATAAACCCTCTTTGCCGGAAAATATTTATGAACGAAATTCTCCGATACGCCTGAGTCTCATTACAAAACAAAAGTTTTGAGAAATGATAGCGATCTCTTTGTCAACAGAATTGTTATGTGATCGACTACTGAACTAACAATATTATTAGTGTATCTCACTGGCGGTCGTGTTCTGTTTCCTTTTGGTATGTATTCTACTATAGTCTTCATATGCCACGGAAAACCAATGGGAAGACCTACGTAATTTTGAATAAACAAATTTGCAATTTATTTTAAAAATGAACTAAATTTAGTTCAGATCATTTATTTAAGAATAAAGTAGGAGGTTAATATATTTTTATTTATATATTTATATGGTTTCGCCATATTACGAAGTAAAGCCAAAGTATTTACAAATACAGCATATTATAACTGTTTGATATGTAAAGACATCGATTCTTGTGAAACAGAGCCTTAAGCGTGTCACTAACTGTGCGTGTCGTAAACGCCACGCTCCGAAAGTTAGATGCGTTTTGTAATTAATCAAACGACATTGATGCAATCAATGCATTGAAATGTATGTTAGAAGGACTGTTAAAAACTCGGTTTTCGTAAGTTTAATTTACATTACACGTTCTATATAATTCTATAATATATTCTACTAAATACGGAGTAATACTCATTTAAATACGCGTAATTAAACATAAATCACTTACAAAACTCGACATTTTAAGTGCTTAACAGAAGTGTTCAGCGAAAGTCTACTTTATTATCTGTTAATAAATATATCATTTTTGTTTATTTATAATCCTCAAGCAGGTGACGTCGTAATTAGCTTTAATAAAATAGTAATTATGTTAGTTATCTTAGCTTTGGACATCAGGGAATCCATTGCCAAAAGAGCTCTTTTGCCTCCGTCAATTCCAGCCATTTAGGAGCCGTCGGATGGGATATCTTTATTGTATATTTGTGGGTGATTTAGTTAATTAAATGCTAATATTTATTTGTAAAAAAAAAATCAGGTCCTTAAATAGAGACCTATTTTATGTAATCGGCACTGAAGCAGGTTTCCGATACTACTGTCGTGATAGAGTTTTAGTAGTTGAATATAAATTATACATATTGTTCTCTTATTCCGAATATCACAAAATCATATGAAGTAAAAGTGTTACTAAGAGACGTTTATTGGCACATTTTTATATAAATGTACAAAATGTAATAAAGTATTTCTAAAACAAACTGTACACCTAAGATTTTTAACATTAAAAATATTCGAACAATTTTAAAAGAACATTGCATTTTCTCTATGGACGCCGAAAGTATATGAAATAACTCTTCAGCTCCAACCTCTAAGTAATAGCATCAGATTTCCGTATGTTTCGTGATCATTGGTTATATGGCGTTATAGTGTACAAATCATTTAGTTTATACATCTAGATTACTTAAGATATAATATATTTGTTTCAAAATGATTAAATGGTGTATGATGGGTCCAAGGTGATGTTAACACCTCACGTTCCGTATGCTTACTTAATTAAAAAAAAGAGGAATGTCACCCGCAACACCAAACATTTCAGTCGTAAAATTGCACACAATTGCATTCACCAAACTACAACAAAAAATTATTTAAATTGTTGTTATTACAATTAAAATGATTGTAATAATTATATATCATTTTAATTGTTAATTATAATGTTAATTATAACAGACTTGCCATACATTGATCTTTTTGAAGTACGTTAAAAGATCACAGGCCACAGCCTCACGCTCCACAAATTGGTCGCTCGCTAACATGGATACGTCATATTATATATATTTTGTATGTATCTTAATATATAAAATTCTCGTGTCACGGTGTTTGTAATTAAACTCATTCGAAATGGCTCGACCGATTTTAGTGAAATTTTGTGTCCATATCGGTTA
This sequence comes from Pieris melete, assembly GCA_963693345.1. Taxonomy (NCBI): domain Eukaryota; kingdom Metazoa; phylum Arthropoda; class Insecta; order Lepidoptera; family Pieridae; genus Pieris; species Pieris melete. The sequence goes on along the minus strand of CAVNZK010000015.1, from coordinate 1,456,657 downwards.
AGTCTGCAAATCAGACATCTATTTTTCATCCCCCTAAATGTTAAGGGTGGTCCAACCCTAAATTATTATTTTCTAATTTTTAGACCAATTTTTTGTTTTTATTTTTTATTATGTATATTGTATCATAAAACATTAACAACCCTTATCTTTCACCCCTCTACGATCTACCCCTATTTCTTATTATAGTAGATAATTATTTTAATTGAACTAAACATTTTTTTCCTACAAATAATATACATGGCAAAATAACGTTTGCCGGGTCAGATAGTATATTTATATTAATCTTCTTCTTATAGTGCCATCTCCTTGCGAAGGTTGGCGATCATCATGGCTAGTTTGATTTTGAATGCCGCGCTTCTAAACAATGACTTGGTGCTTTGACCAAACCACTGTCTCAAGTTTTTCAACCAGGACGTGCGTCTGCGGCCAGGTTTCCTTCTACCTGCCACTTAGCTTTGTATCATTAGTTGAAGGAACTTATATTTTTTGGATTTATATTAATGCTTTCTTGTATTATAATATGTACTTCCATTTTTATAGATTTCGTGACTATAATAGTTACGTTACCAAGGTAATGCAATAAATTCATCTGAGACAGCGTATGCGCCTAACAGCATGTTTAATGTATACCAAATGTAATATCCGACTTGAATATTAAGTGTTCATTGTTTTAAGCTTATGAAACTATAATATTTTAGGCCCTATTATGTAATTCACTATAAGTATTCATTTAGCTGGGTCATTGTCCTACTGAATAAACAATTAGTTATAATTTTAAAAGTACCCTTTTTATTCATAAGGGAGCGTTCAAGTAGTACGTAACGCAATTTTTGAAGATTATTGGACCCCCACTTAACTCGCCGTAACGTTTTTCAGTACCCAAGTATAGTACTGTTCCCAAGTCTAGTAAAACGTTTCGTGACCACCTAGTGACTCTTTAGTTACTATTATGTGGTGTAAGTAGACAATAATATTAACAATAACGCGTAATTCAATCCCCGCATCGTAACGTTTCACAAAAGGACCCCCCCTCCCAAAATTAGTTACGTCATACTTGAACGCTCCCTAAGGTTTTTTTGTGTGGTGAGAAAGTGGGGTGTGCTCATGATGCATGTGACTGAGCGCTATGGATATTCCTTTTAAGCATCATCTGCCATAGCTAAAACCACTCTCATGTTTCTCAGCAAGTTATATGTCCGGGCTACGCTATACTTAAGTGAAAATTGAGTTTATTAAGGAAGGCAGGAAGCATGGTCCTAAAAAGTTCGATGCTAAATTTTTGTTCTAAAATATCAATATCTATAACATGCATGAAAATTAATAACATCTTAAAACTAAGAACGATTAAGTTCCATGAATTATGCGGTAAATATATAATAATAATAATTAAGCCTTTATTCATTGAAACATTTAACCATCTTTACAAGACACACTTAAAATTGTATACAGATTTTTTTTTCAAGGATCTCTTACAGAGTATAGGCCTCCTCAAAATGGCATCACTCTCTATCATTTTCCTCCCAATCTTCTCCACCAACTTCTTTAAACTCGTCAACCCGCCTCAGCCCTGGTGGTTTTCCATTCTTGTTACCCTGTTTGTCCATCTGCCATTGTTCATGCGAGGGGTGTGGCCAATTCTACTAAGTTTTGACAGATATAATTATTTTGTATAATTTAATAAATATATAATAAACAGCAGAAACTATTTCAGCTTGTGCAAGCGCGATGACCGAAGAAACTTGCTTTGGTTTCTTAATTGTGTAAAGGTACCATACAAGTAAATATCGGTGTCGTGCTATCATAATACAGTGACCGATGTAGTGCACTGATCCACTTTCACTCCATACATTTTTCATTTATAACGAAATTGACCGGCGATAATGTACTTTACGAAAGTTTGAGTAACAATTATCACGTATTTTTACCAAAACCTTAACAACAACATAACAATTCGTCAAGTATTAATTATTTCCATATTTTCTATTCTTGCAGTAACTTCGCACTGTTCTATCATCAATAGTTTTCGCAGCGCATGCGATGAAAGATATTTTAAAGGCATTTTTTTACACCTTCCGCCTTCCTTGTGGGTTCCAATATTAGTTGGCTATACGTTTTTATAGTGATTGCAGATGGTAATTTTGTGACGTGAATTTTTTTAAGTATTTTAGTGCTTAAACAAGCGTTTATTTATATACCACATATATTGTATTAAACAATACATAAGTTTTAATAATAACTGATGTAAATCTTAATATATATATAAATAACGTGTCACGTTGTTTGTCCGCTATGGACTCCTAAACTGCCGAACTGATATCAATCAAATTTGCACACCGTGTGCAGTTTGATGTACCTTAAAAGATAGGATAGCTTACATGTCAATTTATACCCGCAATATTATTTTATTGCAAAATATTTGGTTATTATTTACCAGTCACAATTCTAACAGATGGCGCTGTGTTGAAAGTTCCAACGTTTCACGTAAGCTACGATTTATTGGCATAACCACCAATAAAGCATGGTGGTCCCCATGACTGGTGTTCTCCTACCGGTTCCCTTGAATAGTGTACTACTATGTAATATAATAAAAAACCTTCGCCACAGCATCGCTTGGCCGGTCTGCTAGTATAATATAAATAGTGAATCGCAAAATATGTCGCCAAGCTCAAAACCCGAAAAAAATATTTAAAGTATTTTTTTATTACTTCCACTCTTGGAAAAATTGGATGGAAAACCTTAAAACCAGTTCTTATTCCGGAAAAGCGAACAGTCTCAGAAAATATTCCATACAGATTCTAAATATTAAGGAGATAAGAAACAATGTCAATAGGTATATTATATTTTATCTAACGGCTGTTTCTCTCTTTCCAGGGTTCAGACCCCCGCGTTGCAACATGCCGCGGCCGGTTGCAGACCAGACGCTGTCAGCTCAACCAAGAGATAAATAAGGAGCTTAGACTTAGAGCTGGAGCTGAAAATTTGTTTAAGGTAAGCCCTGATCACTCCTTACTCATTAAGGCCCTAAAATCCTTAATTAGTTCAAGATTATTTATTATTGTAGTGTAATTTTTCGTCTTATTCTTTCAATTAATGTTTACGCTGTAAATAAAAGAGACAGACAGACTTGAAAGCGTATTACGATTATTTACAAAGTAACAAATATATATTACACAGCTTCTTGATATAGTACTTTTGATTGAGTTACAAATATGACATATGACAAAAAAGTATCAATTTTATTTAAAAAAAAATTGTAAATGCTAATAAACGTTTCTAATATTGTTTTTTAAATAATTGAGGTATTAGAGAAAGAAAATTATGATAATGATTATTATTTAATAATTTTTATATTCTTGTAATAGTAGGTATAGGAATGCTGATATCAGTATGCATGTTGGTTTTAAAACTAATAAATAAAGATAATAACTGAATATTACCAGCATTGTTATTCTGTAACTTCCAATATTGATAACAATAAAAACACGTAACGTAACGTACGTACGTAAAGCATATGCATACGATCTTGCTCTCTGAATATTCGCTGCGTTGATGTTGTCACCTGAAGTCGGGTTCGCTATTGGAGTTAACAAACCAACGCAGCATTATCATGAGTTAGATAAAATAACACCTGAGTAAAAACTTTTTATGAAAGTATTTTTTTGGCGCGAAACAACTGCAGACATCTATTACCACAGATCTCAACACCCATCTGCGTTTTACGAAATGAGGCTCTATGGTAGTATAAACTGTCAGTTTTCTTTCGGGATTTATAGATTTAAAGGCAAGTTTTGTAATACAAAACAAAGAGTTTAATCTGAATAGCAATTTGATGAACAATAAATGGGACGGAACGAATCGATTGCACTTAAAGCGAGTTGCAACAAATCGCGGTAAGAAAAGTAATTACTGTGCATAATACTTAGTTCCATTCAAATAAACCAGTGGCGCTACAACCTCTTTAGGTCTGGGCCTCAGATTTCTGTATCTGGAGCATTTGTCAATCTAATAGGCAAGTAGATGAGATAGTCTCCTGTGCTTGACACACGCCGTCGACTTTTTGGGTCAAAGACACGCCGGTTTCCTCACGATGTTTTCCTTCACCGTTCAAGCAATTGTTAAATGTGCGGGGATCCAACCTACGACCTCATTTAGTTCCATTAGAATGTTTTAACATTAAATAGCCTTTTTTTTCTTTTTATATATTATATATAAATACACACGAAATATATTAAAATGCCTTTTCCGCTCTACTCGTTAAACTGTGACGTTACTCAGTAACTTCCAGTAGCGATCCCGAAGTTTTTGTATGCAATTTCGATATATTTCTTTCAGTATCCGTAACATTGAAGTTCTTTTTTTTTTTTTTTCTCAATTGCTATCACTGTTGAAATACAGAGATCCGGTGCTTGTTGGCTTTATAATTTTAATAAGTTTATGTAATTATGTTTTCAATGGCCTAAGAGAATGGATAAGACAGAAAAATCTAACATTATTTTAGACCCTTTTTGTTTCTGTGGTGGGTAATATGTAACCTTGCTTTGCCTTGTGTTGTACAAAAAATGGTCGGCAGTGACGAGGTATGGAATGCAGTGGTATCCTTCTGTGAGCAGGTCATGCTACAGAAGGAGACAGCAGAACGAGAGAGGGAGCGCATTAGGACGAATCCTAGTGGTAGAAGACGGGGAGTAAATAGGAGAAGATATGCCCATCTCCTACCTCCTATGTAGTGTATACTGCACAGGTTTTTGAGTGTAACATGCCGTTGAGGTCCCGGTAGAATGCGACAGCGACCCCGGAGCCTCCGTAACGCGGCTTTGTCGGAACTACTCGAGGTGGTTTTAGTGGGTATTGCTCACCCAGTCTCTGAATAGCAGAGATTTTGGCGTGGGTCGAGTCCCACATACCCCTGTTCAGGGGATGCGCAAATGCATTTCCACCTCGGATATCAAAAAAAAATGACCCTTTTTGTTATAGAAAGTATGTGGAGGAAGGTAACTCGCCAGATATCACTATACAACTGACTACGATACTCAGAGATGAGTTACTGACCCAGAGAGACAGATATTAGACCCAGTGTTTCTTTGTCTTATAATATTTATTACACACAAAACCTTTGATGTAGTAAAATAGCTATCGAGAAACTCGGTAGTGACCCATACACAAGCTTCTTACACGTAAAGTGAGTCACTCCCAAGAGGTCTTGACAATGTCGTTTCCTGTTATGAACAATGGCGAGCCAACGAACCGTATCGCCCTCTGGTCTCTGACCCCTGGCCTTGACAAAACGTCTTCATACTTGGTAAATAAAACACGCACGCCCCGCTGCGCAATATAAAATTGTTTATGTTTATGCGATATTATGCCTTTATAGGTAACGGAATGTACTCTGAAATAAATGACCAGTTAATGTTCCTAAATTAAGATCCAAATTCGAAAGTCAAGGGCAAAGAACGTAGAACAATAAACTTCATTGCTCTATTAAATCGACAAGTTTTTGTTTTACAAATTGTTTGTAATGCATCACAACTAGCGATTAATATTCACCATTCATCCAATCAAAACCTTAAAAATTCGGTGTCTGTACTTTAAATAGTTTAATATCATTCAACTCATTTCAACTGAGTGGCACAGTTGAAATAACAATATAGTGTAATAACTACTATTTTGATTAGTTTTTGGTTAAACATCACTTGTCTTTTTTCCTCCTTTCAAAGACTATTATATTATACTAATTATATTTAGATCATAATAATCTGTTTAAGTAATTACACGATTAAATTAAATCTATCTCTTGTTTATTAAATAAAATCACACACCAATTTATAATGTTATTTACATAACGCGAATGTTTCGAATGTTTCTCAGCAATCGAGAGACTATCACTTTAAATAAATTTTATTTTAATTTCCAACATAACTTGGATGATGGGACGAGCTTTGGTATGGGATGCTACTTGTGCGGACAAGTTAGCCCCGTCTCACCTCCCTCGGTCACCCACAGAAGATGGCGCGACCGCAGAGCAGGCTGAAAATAATAAACGGTTCAAATATAAGAGTTTAATTAAAATAAATTAAAAGGCCGGCAACGCACTCGCGAGCCCTCTGGCATTGAGAGTGTCCATGGGCGGCGGTATCACTTAACATCAGGTGATGCCGTTTGCCCCCCGTTCTATAAAAAAAAATATTTTCTACTTATCAAATTTTTTATTATTATTATTTTATTATACCTACGAGTATTATTATTACTATAAAGGTTAAGTGCTGTATATGTGTATTTAAAATAAATCGATTCACATTATTTTTCAGTTTCAAACCAATTTCTAATATTCCATATTTCATTTAAGGCGACCACAAATAGAAAACTGCGTGAGACGGTAGCCCTGGAGCTGAGTTTCGTCAATTCAAACCTCCAACTCCTCAAAGAGCAGCTTGCTGAACTGAACTCATCAGTGGAATTGTACCAGAATGACAGGTGAGGTATTTTTTCTACAAATTAGTCTAATGTAGAGTAAACCATATATAGAATCTATGGCTACTATGTATTAAATTTTGGTCTCTTTATCTGTTTCTTGGTATATTTTTGTTACTAGGCAAGTTGGTGAGCAGCCTTCTTAATTTTATGTCTATGGTATACCTCTTTTTTTCGTCGTACGAGCGAATGTTTGCGCTCATAAAGAGAAAAATCCATTGTTGCACAGCCGTTATCCGTGATAGCCGTTCGATAACGGTCATTATACGCATATATTTATTAACTTATAAAATAGCTAACAATGTCTAAAAATATGCAACAAATATCAACAGGACAGTATATTTGCGTGTTGTTCCCAGTGGCGTAGCTACCAAGGGGCTAGGCGGGGCAGTGCCCCGGGGCCCTCAACCTCAGGGGGCCCTCGAATCCTCACCAGAAATCTCGATCGTTCTGAACTTTTGGAAATTTCTCCCATTTTCAAAATAAATATGACAGGTTGCAACCTCACTTTAATCAAGACATTAATTTGAGAAAAATTCAAAAGTTATGCCTAGGGAATTCCCCTAAATTCTTTCTGTAGGTTGACAGTGTTGCCAATTTGACGGATAGTGATATGTGCATTTTATTATTCATCGATGTGCATTTTATTGTGAATTCGAGTTAAGATTTTTTTTTGAGAACGGTTAAAAAATTCATGCTATATCAGGAGTAGGTAAGCTAATGTAAATAAACTTTTTTGTACTGGTCAATATAGTGATTCAATCTTATTTGATTTTACCACTCATATTGATGTCCGGTAAAGTCAATAAATCGTGTCAAATCTAAAGATTTCGGCTACAGCTCATTATACAGGGTGGCGCAAAAGTACTGTCACTAATGAAAATTTGCTTATTTTTTTTATATGACATTTCCTGTCATTCTGTTGTTGAAAATTGTGTAGTGGTAGGGGAGCCCACGATGCTAAATGGGGATTTACTCGAGCGTCGTAGAGACCTATTGGGATGCAAAGCTTAGATAATAAGAAGAAAAAAATGTTATAAGATATATACCTATACCATCGGTGGGGGAAGCGGCTATAGATTGTTAAATATGTAAAAAAAAACTGTTGCATGGACATCCTCGAGCGCGTCAGATATTGATAGCATCAATGCCCTACGTATTTTTAATAATGTACGTATGTTAATCTGATCGTTTGCATGATGCGGGTGGTTGTATTTAAGGGTTGAAAATGAAAAAAAAATAAAAATTATCGAGCGCGTCAGATTTTCTAAGGGAGTGTTAAGTGCACCAAAAAAAAGCTCTCATTCACTAAACTGACGATTTCGATAGGACGCAAACCCACGGCCATTTTCATAATTTGCAAAAAAAATCGCAATTTTGAAATACTCAAGCGCGTCAGATTAAGATATATGTGGTTCATCTTTATGTTCTAAACGTACTGTCTCATAATCTGACGATTATCTAGAGGGATTCGCCTGATCTGACAAATTTTTTTTAGAAAAACGGTTCACCTAAAGTGCCATCCCTGCAACTTCCCGCTAATTCCATTCCTGGGCGCTTAAAATCGATATTTTGAGCTCGCTGAGTTCAAAGAAATAACATTTCTATGCATTTGAGCTCTCCCAGCTCGAAAGTCTGATAGAAGTTTCATAGAACACTATTTTTGGAATTTTGAAACCGCAATAACTTTTGAATGGATCACGCAATTTTCACGCGGTTTTCGACGCAGTTTTATCATCATCATAAGTAATTTTGCAATTTTAATTGATCCAACCACAAATTTCGGAGTAATCCCGAAAAAACACTTTTTCGGGTTTCTTTCGTTCACGATATCTCTCGAACTAATCAACCGCTTTTGACCAGCTTGGTGGCGATCGACGTGGTTTTTTAAGCTCAAAGGCGGATTAGTTTTTGAAGTTGATCGATAAAGAAACCACTTTAAAAAAAATATATTTCTTATTTTTTTAAGATTTTTCAAAATTTCTCAAAATCTATCGGTCCGAATCGGTTCAAATTCACAGGAAATGTAGTTTTGAGGGAAATATTTAGAACGCCGTTTAGTAGATTCCCATCGGTTTAAGGAAATGTAGGCATCACGCAGCTGCACGCATTTAACTTTATCGACGAATTTTAGTTATTTCGGCTTGCGGAAATCGTCAGATTATATATTTTTCATTATTCTTGAATTATTTCCTTCAAAATAAAAAAAAAATTAGCTACGCTCGAGAATGTCGAGATGACGTTTTTTTTTTACAACTTTGTTGTCCTCCCCTTTTTTTCCGTCACTCTCAAAATGTCAAATGTCAGATTAGTGGAATATACACTTTTTAGGATGTAATTAACTCACCCTACCTTAATCTGACGCGCTCGGGAATATCTGATAGTCAATTTTTTTTTACTAATCTGATCCTGTCTCCTTCACGGGCGGCCTTATATATGGGCCTCATATTTTGTGGAGGTACTTAACCGGGTACAAGGTATCCCCCTATATATAATTCTGCCGCGCTTTAGTAAATCCCGAAATCCCCTCTTGGGCTCCCCTACCATGAACAAATGTAAAATTCACTGAAAATAAACATGGACCGTTTTACTCCGGCACCCAGTATAACGCGAATTAGATAGCAATTGAAAACAAAACCGCATCAAGCCTGGATTTAAACGAAGTCATTGATACTTTTGCGAAAACTAAAGCTAGGAAAAAATTGTAAATATTATTGTTATTTAGTCAGTTGGTAGGCCCGACCTTTATATAATAAACCCTTGAATCTTCTGTATTTCATTTTATTCGTCAAACCTACATCAAGTATTAATTGTAATTTATGTTGTTACTGTTTAATACTTTTATTATCTGCCCTGCACAATAAAAAAGTGTACGTAGGTTAGCATTTTTAAAGTATTTGTATATTTCATTATTTTTTTTATAAAACCTAATCAGTTTACATAGCAGTGGGGCCCCATTTTTTAATTTGCCCCAGGGCCCTTGGTCACCTAGCTACGCCACTGGTTGTTCCCACGAGAATGTTAGTTCGTGCTCCTATTTCACCAACTAATTCTTCAACAAATCTTTTTTTTTAATTAATTGTATTATTATTTATTACTTAAGATGTCATGTGGAACATGGTGTAATGGTTGCAGCTTCTTACAAACGTTGAGTAAAACAAAAAACTTGGCGATTAAAAAGAGTGGCAGAGAGTTTATTGCCAGTTCTTCTCTTCCGTTCTACGCCCTTGATATGAGAACTGGCAGTAAATGTGAAATTAGAAGAATTTCATAAATATTATATATTTTCTTTTTTTTTGACGCTCATAATAAATTGTGCTACCGATATGAATAAATGATTTTGACTTTTGACTTTCGGCACTGAATTTAAGAAAATATAATATTCATATAAAATAAATATCATAAAAATTTAAAAACTTCAGAATGCATTTTACAATAAATTAAAACAAAGATTTATCCTCTTCGTTTTTAATTTATTTTATGTGAGTATAAGTGAGTAAATCGTTCGAATCGATAGCGATTTCTTCAAGTCGTAAAATTGAATTTATGGAAACAATGTAGATTTAATTGCGTTCGATATTCAAAATTAACTTGTCCGCCATTAACTTAATGTCATGCGATTTCCTAAAGAAGCCATAAAATTAAATAATACTAGTTCAATCATGTTTAAATTGTGGGATAATGATATAGAGCGCATGCGTATGCCTGTAATTGTACTTTTTTATAATTAATGTGTAATCACACTTATTTTTATTGAAATATAAGTACACAAAGCGGCAAGTTATAATTTTATCAGATCATTGACTTGATCATTTTAATCGCAAAAAGTTTTCCAAGATTATTTTGTTATAAAGAATAATAATTTGAACAAAGATTTTTTCAATACTTATTTAATTGTCATGTATTCCTGGGATCATTTTTGAATTGTTTTTGCGAACTATTTACTCCTATTATAGTTAAATTTTAACTAAAATGAATAACATACATACATATCTTTAGTATCACATGTATAAAATTTAAAAACCCTTCTCTTCAGGTATGTTATGCATCTCCACAAAAGGAAATCACAAAAAGTGTTATGCCTAGGCCGTAATGAGCGTTGTTAGAAACGTCTAAATTGCGTTCAACCTCTGGTAATACCACATTTTCCTTGTGTGAACTTAAACGAGATTTAATTCGATAAAAGCTTTTTATAATTCCCGTGTGACTTGTTAATGTCATGTACGAATTTTTTAAGCATATAATATAATCTTAATATTGGCTATATATAATCTTTATTTACATTTTAATGTCTGGTAAAATAGATTTTATATAAATAAAGACCAAAAATTCCATATCAATCAATTCGTAGTTTATTCATAGTATAAAAACAGTCACAACTGATTACAACATAATATATACGACGAACATTATGTGCTTACAAAGGCACTAATAAGTTGCTTATTGAGGTGTGTTTGGGAATTTGCAATAAAAAGCATTTCAATAGATATAATATAAAGCAGTATAATAATCTTCATGGCCCATTGGGTAGTGTGATTAGTTTATTTGCTGTAGGTCTTGAAACGGACACGATTCCCGGACGAAAAAGTGTTTGAATAAATATTTTATTGTTGTTTTATATTAACCCTTTTGTATTATTTCAATAGGATATTTAAAAGTCTTTTAATTTTATATGCGTTTGTATTGTGGCCCAAATAAATGTCTCCAGCCGACGCAATGTGTATGTTAAGTACAAATTCACATTTATTTTTCTAGTCAAACAATAAATGAAAATTCGCCTAAACTGTTCTATTTAATTAGATCAAATCTATTTAATATTCGAATTCAAGGCCTCACATAATTTACAATAGAGTGCTAGCAGCCCTGAGATATGTTTAAATGTGCGTTGTAACTTCCTCATATATTGACGAAATATATTGTGAAATCACCCATTATCAAGACGTAGGGCGAGCTTTGTAGTGCCATCTATGAATAAATAATGACAACTACATGTCTTCGATTGCGTTTGTCAATGTCGCAGTAAAATAGTTAAATCAGACAATTAATTGAATCTCTAGACATTTAATTAACTCTTTGATTTAACAACTTTACTGCGACATCAACATGCGTTATCCGTAACGCGGACACGCGTTTTGTCTCTGTTCGTATATGTGACTAAATTCTACTTTAACTTTCCAGCAAGGAGTGTGTAATGCCGATGATTCCCCTTGGTCTAAAGGAAACCAAGGAAGTTGACTTCCGGGAGCCGTTCAAGGACTTCATCCTGGAACATTATAGCGAGGATGCCGCCTTGTACGAGGATCCCATATCGGACTTCATGGATATGAGACAGGTATAGACCGACTGTAACTCGTTGAATTTCTCAATTTTATTAAAACTATATTTCTTCTACAATCAATGATTAATAGCAAATAGATAACCGAGTGGCATACTGAAAAATATCCAGTCAAAATTGTCTATGAAATACTGGAAACAGAAACCACAGACGCCATTGAAAATTCATTCGATTGCAATGTTTTAAGCCTTTTTTTGTTTTAATGTAAATTTATCTAAAATGTTATTTATGCTTCGTTTTCCTAAGTTACAGTTAGTTATGACAAATTAAAAAATATTAAATACATTCCATTACTGACACAATGCTAACGTAATATAATGTCAAAAGAAGCCAGCCATCACCTTGATGGCTTCACAAAACGCTGTCTTTTGCGAACCAGCGAACTGTGGAACACTCGGTAGGGGTATTTTCTAGACTCCAATTATTTAAAAACCGAGAAAACTTCTCCCTCAAAGTCCGGCAACGCACCCAGCAGAATGACTACGCCTAAAAAGAGCAGTCCCGTAGGCTCGTTTGCCTGTCTATTCTATCAAAGCTATTAAATATTCATATTATAAAATGACATAAATTCACACCTGTCACGTAACTTAGTCTTTGCAATAAATGTTATTGGGGCAAAAGACTGTGCGAAAGACTATGACAACAGCTTCTAGTACAATTCATTTATTAACATCTATTCGTATAATTTTCAGGCCATCCGAACTCCAGTACGATCAACAGCTGGCGTGGCTCTCCTCTTTAAATATTATAACCAACTATACTATATCGAGAGGCGATTCTTTCCACCCGATAGATCCCTTGGGGTCTATTTCGAATGGTTCGACTCATTGACAGGTACTTAATTATTAAATTTTAATAAGCTAATTCTGTATGCGTATACTGTCGAACCTATTTAAATATATTTAAATCATCACGAATTTATCAATTTTAGATTTATTCGCATTGTTAGGTAGCGAAAAGAATTATAAATTTGTTGTTGATTATTTGTATTCTGTATTTCAGGCGTTCCTTCGTGTCAGAGAACTGTGGCGTTCGAAAAGGCCTGCGTTTTGTTTAACATTGCTGGCATATACACACAGATTGGAGCTAGACAGGTATTACAAAAAAACTTTTAAGATATGCCCATAAAAAAAATTACATTATTTAAATTTTGATGTAAAATAGCTTTTGTATAAAGACCAAAAATTCAATTCAAATACATGTCTTATCCATTCGTAGTTCGTGAATATATAGTTCATTTACTAAAGAGTTTATTAATAATACACAGCTTTAAAAAAAAGTTAATATTTGTCGCAGATTTAAAGCAATTAATATTAGCCAGATATCACTATCGTCGTCCGACATTTAGATTTTATTTTCGATCAGAGAGCAACTGAACTCAACGATCGATGCGTTGGGCACTACTCACAAATTTTCTTTGACACTTAGTAACGTAAGTTACTAGCCAAAACGGATTACACTGTACCAATAATTTCTTGTTGAGGTGTGTATGGGAATGAAAAAAGTGAGGGGTGTATAAGTGTATGGTGTTTATCTTAAAAATCCATTCAACTTGCTTATTTCCTTCGAAGTATTAAATTCGTAAGTATTTAATTTACAGTATAGTTTACAAACTATACGTATACATGCTAGACCAAAATAGGAAACAATATCATTTATTTTGAGTATTTTTTACGTTTCATTTACGTCAATTATAACAATTTATGATTAATTTTAATAGGAACGCAACACATGCGCGGGTTTAGATGGCGCAGTGGATGCGTTACTCCGCGCTGCGGGTACCCTTCGATACATCCACGAGAACTTTACCAACGCGCCATCTGTTGACCTAGCTGCGCACACATTGCTCGTACTGGGAACGCTTATGACTGTGAGTATTTAGCCTGAAATATATTCAGCCGTAGCGTGTGTTGTAACAACATTTAATTAACTGGCTGGCTAATGCTTAGGCCATTCGTTCGATAGAGTGACAGAAATATAAAACAAGATGAAACAAATGACATAAAGAAAGACTGGAAAAGGAGTCATTATAGTCAATAAAGTTCAGTTTACATTTGAAAAATTAAATAAATATTTATTATTATTCTCTTACATTAAGTGTAACATAAATTCTATTCTTATTCGAATGTTGTTCTTTAATTATGTCCGTAGCATCTTCCGTGGGCAACTTCATTCTGTTAATTTAGTGTCACGGTGCGCGCGCATCGTAAAATTTCACTCTCATCAATTTTTCATAACGCGCCTAAAGAAGTATAACTTCAAAATCTTTAAAAATAAAATTGCTGGAGTCAGTCACAGCTAAATTCACGCCATTATTGTCACACTCTAGTTTACACTCTTCCATTGTACTTGATGGTTTTCATTAAACTTTGGAAAACACCATCAAGGTTGTGGTTTGCCGACGCCATATATTGGCAGTTTGAAGAGTTTCGACGCTCGCCTAGCCTACTGCTAATTAAGCTAGTTGGCTTCGCCATCTACATATAAATAGAATGACTCCATTTTATTGCGTATAGGTACACATACTTTTTAGTAACATTAGTTAGTGTTGTTTGTCCGCTATGGACTCCTAAATTACTTAACCGATTTCAAACAAATCTGCACACCGTATGCAATTTGATCTAACTTAAAATATAGGATAGCTTACATCTCAATTTATACCCGCAACAGTATTTTATTGTAAAATATTTGTTAATTATTTCATAGTCACAATTCTAACAAATGGCGCTGTGTTGAAAGTAACAACGTTTCACATAAGCTACAAATTAATGGCCAGCAAAAAAGCATGGTGGTCCCCATGACTGGTGTTCTTCTACCGTTTCCCTTGAATAGTTTACTACTATGTTATATAACAAAAAACCTTAACCATAGCAACGCTTAGCCGAGTCTGCTAGTAGATTATTTAAAAATATTTTCAGGCCCAAGCCCGCGAATGCCTCTTCGAGAAGCTTCAGCTACAGGCGCGTGAAGCGTGTCGTGGTCGAGACCGGGAATTGCGCGACGATACTGACATGTGCCTTGATCTTGCGCAAGAGAGCGCGCAACTCGCGCACACATATAACCAGTTGTATGAAAAGGTATTTAATTTGTTTGCATGTACTCGTATGTATGTATAAACAATACGCCATTTGTTTTCCAATAGCCATTTGAAATTTGAAAGTTAGTCTTTGACGTTCCCGTGCTTCAAATGAGTATGTAAAGCGTTCGTACGCTGTTTAGTAATGTTTCTGGGTCATCGGAGTGCTTTAAATAATAGAGGATATTATCTACACTATATAGTTTAGATATTATATAATAACCAGTCGCGTATAACAACATAATAAATACGTATCTATTAATTAAATGTTAATTGCCAGGAATCGAATGCTAAATGAATGTAACGTAAATATTGAAATAACTACCTGCGTCTGGCTATACTCTCCGGGCGTAACTCCGATGATTGATTTACTAAGAACGCCTGAGTGAGCAAAATGGACAGCCTAGAAACACTTAATATGAAAAAAAATAAAAACAACATGTCGCACTGCCGCGGCAAATATTGCATAGCATTTTTTATCAACTTATGCAATTATAATTTATTTATTTTTAATTTATGCAGTTTTTTTTCTCTGATATTATTTCAATGTACCACTTTACCAGATTAACATGCCTATATAGTACGTCTCACTCTAACTCGTACTGGCTGCACCGGCCGCGCTTACGTTACGTCACCGATCTCGTCAGAGAGATGTGAATACGCAGTATGCGTTCTGTCCCGCTCTAACGCGTATTGGCCGCACTTATATTAAGTCACGATGACTTAGGTTGTGTTAGGTTTATTTTCGTTACGGAATTTCTTGATTCTTTGAGTCGCGCTTAAAGCCTGCGATAGAATCTATGCAAAATTAAAGCATACAGCCTATAATATATATATCTTTTCGCACACTATGTAAAAAAATATTTTGCAGATGCAAACTGAAGGTGTGTTCAACTACGTGCCATACTCGTGGGTGTCCCTCGTTCACGTGAAGACTGAGTTCTACCGCGCTTTGGCACATCAATACGCCGCTACCGGACTCCTACATACCACCAGCGTAATACATGCGAGGGAACGACTAGCCGCCATGTATGGTCCGCCTGATTGTAATCATAATGGTAAGGAAATTGGAGTTGTAAGGACGTGGATCTGTAGGGTTGGTTTGCGTAAATATTAGCGTGATGTGACATTCCTTAAAAAAATAAAAATAATCTTTAACCTAACCATCGATACAAAATGCACCTGCTTTCGCATATATTCATATTTAAATATCAATTTATTTTGACAATTTTCGGATGCAAAAGTTCCTTTCAGGACTACGTCTGCTTTGATAGCGAGGAAGTTGCATGGATCTGATTAGAGGAGCGCCTGATTTCTGAAGTTCTCATGTTATTTTCACACGTGTATATCTTATTTCGTACATTTTTTGTTTGAATGTTCTCTCTTTAACCGTAATTTTTAAGAGTATAAATAAATAAATTAAAGTAATTATAAACATAATAAGTTCCTAAAAACACCGTGATACAAGAATATACAGGGTGGCCAAAAAGTCGTGGATCAAACGCAAATAGGGGATAGATGAGGTCATCAGCGGCAAAAAATTGTTCTACGGGAGGTCTCTAAGGTCAACCCCTGCAGAGTTATGATTTATTTTGGTTTTATATGAAAATTGACTTTTTTTTACTAATTCTTCTTAAAATTCGAAAATATCTACATCCTGTATCTTTCTCATAATATCCACTAGATTCGTACTGATAAGTTCTTGCGTTAGACATACTATTTATAGTTGTTTATTGAGTGTATTGAAGATAATATTAAGTTATACGATTTAACATTTTTTTCAAATAATAACTTTTTGTTTATTTCGGACCCCACTGTGAAAAAATATTAATCTACCGAAAAGTGACCCTGTATTACAAATTTTGGCGCATTTAATAGGGATTCTGAAAAGGTATTACACATGGCCATAAGTAGCTCTAATATCTTTCTAGGACGAAAAAACAACAACGATTCGGACTTATGATAGATTATTTACCTACCTGTGACCAGTACTGTGTGAATCAGACTAGATTAAAAAAATTGGCCAGATGGCTTAATGGTTACGTAGGAATTTGATTAGACGGTGCAGATTAAGTATTATGGTCAGAGTAAGGAATTTTGAGCATATTTTATTGTAAAATATTTTGTTTCCTACAAACAACCATTGAGAAATAATTGTTTTAATACAATTATTATTTCACAATCGTTGTTTGTAATTCTTCCTAGAAAGATATTAGAGCGACTCATGGCCACGTGTAATACCTTTTCAGAATCCCTATTAAATGCGCCAAAATTTGTAGTATAGGGTCACTTTTCGGTGGAGTAATTTTTTTTCACAGTGGGGTCCAAAGTAAAGAAAAATTTATGATTTGAATAAATGTTATATCGTATCACTTAATATTATCTTGAATACACTCAATAAACAACTATAAATAGTATGTCTAACGCAAGAACTCATCAGTACGAATCTAGTGGATATTATGAGAAAGATACAGGATGTAGATATTTTCGAATTTTAAGAAGAATTAGTAAAAAAAAGTCAATTTTCATATAAAAACCAAAATAAATCATAACTCTGCAGGGGTTGACCTTAGAGACCTCCCGTAGAACAATTTTTTGCCGCTGATGACCTCATCTATCCCCTATTTGCGTTTGATCCACGACTTTTTGGCCACCCTGTATAAGACAGATACTGATTTATATGACGTCTCAAATAAATTATCAAATTTTATTTAGGTTATAGCTTAATATGATTAATTTTATTATAATCGATTCTTTATAATGAAACAAACCTCTAATTGGTATTTAAAAAAAAAGATGTCTTTGTATCATAATATCACCCGTATAAATCATAAACAGCCTTAATAATTGTACCGTTACTCACCTGTCTCTTTTCATGACAGCGTTAACACAATTTGACAGAAAGAGACGAAAGAGTATTTTATTTAAAAGAGGGCAATTTGACTATGATAATGAAGATGATAATATTATTCGTTCGTTCAAGAACGCACCCTATAAAGAACCTCTGTCACCCATAAGTAATGTAATGTTTCACCAGTATAACACTCGAAACAGAACTAATTTAAATTTTAACCAGCCTCCTGAAGATAAACCACTCCCTGTATCTAAGTTGTATTCGTTTTTACAAACTCCCAAGCGAAGAATTATCACTAAATAAATCCAAAGCCCTCGTTAAACGTAAATTATTCAATAAAGCTTTTTATAAATTTTACGAATATTTAAATGGTGCTAATCCTTGAGATTGATTTGCTCCAGTTCAAACAATTTGTATGACTCAAAACTAAGCGATTAAAAAGAGTGGCGGAAAGTTTCTTGCCAGTTCTTATTACCCGCTCTACGCCCTTGACTTGCAAACTGGTAGTATGTGTTAAGCATGTGCTACACGGTATGAAACGGCGGTTTGAAACGAAATAATAGGGAGTTGCGCTTTTCGGCTACACGGTTTAAAACCAACAGTGTCCAAAATAACGTTGCGCTGATAAGACGTCTCCGTAGGGATGTGACATTCTGCATAAAAAATCCATTTTTTATTAATTGATTATCTTTTTAGCATGAAAAATCGATTAATAAATATGTAATCGATTTCTCTTAAAAAAATAATCGATTTTTTCCTAATTTTTGAATCAATTTCAAAATAAACACCCTAATTTTTTTATTTTTCATGATTTTTTTAATTAAAAGTAAACAATAGAAATTATAAACACAAATTAACGTTTAAGAATAATCAAAATAGAAATTAACTAAATCTCGTTTTGATAGATTTTAGGTGAAATTTGATAAATGCTGAGTGTATGCCTTTTCAGTAGCACATTGCAGTATTTTTGTTGTATTTTTAATTGTATGTAGTCTTGTGCTGCTGAATAAATTTATTTTACTTTTAAGTTATAGTTTTATCATCCTTTCGATGTTTTACAAAAAAACAATACATCTTCAAAGAATCGGATTCAATGTATCGCATTGTAAACATCGTTGTATATCGAATATCCCTAATAGTTCGAGGTCCGGGTTATAAAATACCAGACATAATGTCGGGAGGTGGCAGATAAAAAATCGACTATGATTGATTTTCAATTATAAAAATAATCGATTATTTTAAATATAAAAATCGCGTAAAAAATCGATATTTTTTCACATCCCTATCCCTAAGACATGGCAATTCTCTGTATAATTCGAGCAATTCGGTAATAACTTCACGTACATTTGCTTCTTGTGCCATTGTGCAGAACGTCGTCGTCGCGTGCATCTACGCTCACCGCCGCAGCACGACTGCCGAACGCGTGGTTTTAAACAAGCGGCTAGACTGTTTCAAACCAACGGTTTTGGTCGCGGTTTGCAACGTAAAGCGTGCTGCCAAGGTCATATCAAGGGTAAACGAAATTTGGCATAAAACAACTATCCACACGGTTTGAAACCAAAGTTTCAAACCGCCGTTTCATACCGTGTAGCACATGCTTTAATTTACAATTAAGTATGCGCGACGACGACGTTCTGCACAATGGAACAAGAAACAAGTGAACGTGAAGTTGTTACCGAATTGCTCGAATCATACAGAGAATTGCCATGTCTTTGGGATATATCATGCGAGTCATATAATGACTCGTCTCAGAAAAAGAAAGGGTGGGATATTTTAGCGGAAAAATTAAAAATTATAGACCCAACGGCCAACGCAATGTGCTACTGAAAAGGCATACACTCAGCATTTATCAAATTTTACCTAAAATTTATCAAAACGAGATTTAGTTAATTTCGATTTTGATTATTCTTAAACGTTAATTTGTGTTTATAATTTCTATTGTTTACTTTTAATTAAAAAACCATGAAAAATAAAAAAATTAGGGTGTTTATTTTGAAATTGATTCAAAAATTAGGAAAAAATCGATTAATACAAAAAATCGATTATTTATTAATCGATTTTTCATGCTAAAAAATAATCGATTAATAAAAAATCGATTTTTTATGCAGAATGTCACATCCCTACGGAGACGTCTTATCAGCGCAACGTTATTTTGGACACTGTTGGTTTTAAACCGTGTAGCCGAAAAGCGCAACTCGCTTTTATTTCGTTTCAAACCGCCGTTTCATACCGTGTAGCACATGCTTTAATTTAACTTCTTTTCTGACGTTCATAAGTGTACTTGTTTACCTATACGAATTAAGATATTTTGAGTTTGAGTTTGAGAATGGTTACAGGTTCGATTTCCCCTACGTTCAAGTACGATGAGGACTTGGACCATATGGCCTTAGGCCGTGCGCACTTGGCTGAAGCTCTAGCTTTATACGAGGAGGCTTTGAGGCTGCAGAGGATGTGTCGGTATGTATCATGTTCTATGAGGAATAAAAACAAAAATTATTCTATTTTTGAAATAGTTTTTGACGTATATTCTTTAGGCGCGTTATGAAAAATTGATGAGAGTGAAATTTTACGATGCGCGCGCACCGTGACACAAAATTATCATAATGAAGTTGCCCACGGAAGATGCTACGGCATTGGACATAGTTAAAAAACAACATTCGAATAATAATAGAATTTATGTTACACTTAATGTCAGAGAATAATAATAAATATTTATTTATTTATTTAATTTTTCAAATGTTAACTGAACTTTATTGACTATAATGACTCCTTTTCCAGTGTTTAATTATTTGCATGCAATCAAAAACTATTTTTAATAATGCCAAATAAGTATAACTTCTTACGCGCGTACATAAGTACACGCACCCTTTTTTTTAAAGTTATCTATGTGTTTTTTAGTTCTCCACAGCATTCCATAGATAATATATATATAACAATAATAATCAGTGACGCTTCAACTTTTTTACGTCTGGGCCTCATATTTCTGTATCTGTTTCATGTGTTTCTGTGCCTGACGAATCGTCGTTCGAATTTTAAACGCACACAGAAAGAAATTCCATTGGTGTCTTCCGGGGATCGAACCTACGACCTCAGGGATGAAGGTCGCACGCAGAAGCCACAGGCCAACACTGCCCTAAAAACATTTTTACCTATGTTAAAGATCACTTATATTTATTATTGATTAGTTAAATAACTGGTGTAATATTAATTTCAGTGAGTTACGTGGTAAAGAGGCATTGTCTCTGGTAGTTGGGGCCCATCGTGAGCGAGCGTCGCGGGACAAATCTCAATTGGCCGACGAACCAGACTTCGCAGACCTTCTTGATGTACCCAATATACTGCGTGAGTTATTAACTGGAATAAAAAAACCATTTGTTTAAAAAAATAATGGACGTAAATTTATATGGACTTTTTTGTATTCTGTGTACTTAAGGTAATTCTACTCAGCCAATAGATTATTTAAACTCAAACTCTTTATTATAGTGTAAATACCATTTAAAAAAAAGGGATGATTGATTGATATAGTTTTTATAAATCGGGGTGCTTTAAATAATAGAGAATTTTATTTATACTCCATATTAAAAGTAGAATATATAAGCGAAATAATGAAACGTTAATTGCTATGTAACGAATGAATGCAATGTACCTGTTTATGAGAGTGCCTACATCTGGCTATACTCTCGGGGCGTAACTCCGACGATTTATCGCTTATTAAACTAATAATTTAAGGGAGCGTTCAAGTATTACGTAACGAATTTTGGGAGGGGGGTCCTTTTGTAAAACGTTACATTGCGAGGCGGGGATTGATTTACGCGTTATTGTCAATATTATTTTCTACTTACACCACATAGTAGTAACTAAAGAGTCACTAGGTGGTCACGAAACGTTTTACTAGACTTGGGTATAGTACTGTACTTGGGTACTGAAAAACGTTACGGTGAGTTACATTGGGGTCAATAATCTCCAAAAATTGCGTTACGTAATACTTGAATGCTCCCAAAGCCTGAGTGAGCAAAATGTACATCCTTGGCTTATACAACTATAAACAACTTGTTCCACAGGAATATAGTAGTACAATGTAAATTATAAGTAAATATAAAAAAGTTTAACTGTCCTTTAATAATAATAAATCGTTTATTTGCAAAGAAAGTGGGACATTCAGATTGATTATTTATAAAAAAAACCGCACATTTAGCCTTACAAAATTAGGCATGCAAATGTCATATTACTTACCATAATGTCATTTGGAAAGGAAGATGCACTCATAACTTGCAAACCAAAATAAGATCTCTTCTAACACGACATTTAGAAATTGGGCATGTGCAAGTGCATTTATTTTATTTGACTGATACCCGTGTTTCATTCCTTACTCTATGGACATAGAACGGTCTACTATAAAGCCGACCAATTAGGGACAGCCTTCGGACAGTTAACAATTTTAAGATTGTAATTTGACGATTTTACTTAGATAGATTACAATTGACCGAATAATAATACGTTAAATTGTAAGCAGTGAGGTTCACAATCTTTCGACAGTTCACAGTCTCGCGAGATAGATAACAATCTAACGGTATTAGCTAAAAGTCTGCGATTCAATTTATTTATTTTTGATTTACTTAAAGAATAATGAAATCGCAAAAAAAACAAAAATCTAAAAATACTTTTTTCCAGCTTCATCTAAATTCCAATTGGCCCTGACGCCCCCGGACTTTGCCCAACACAGAGTAGAGGACCTATTTAAGACCCTCGGGCCCATAGCTGTCTTCTCAGCGAAGAGGCATTGGAGTGCACCAAGACTCGTTCAGTTGCAGAGAGATGGAGAAAGACGGAGGGAAAGAAGGAGTGATAGACCAAAGGTAACGAATGTAGCCTTACTGATTGTGGAACCCCTTGATGGGTCAAAGAGCAGATATTTCTCAATCTTTTTTTGGTGGGGTCTCGTATGAAGAGGTTACTACTTGGTTGCACTAAATTACGAAAACGGTACTTTTAAAAAGGTTGTGGTTACTAAAAGGTCATTATAAAACGATATCAGATAGTTTTAGGGTAATACAGTGAAATAGACCAAAAAAGCTTGGCTCAGACTATTCTCTTCTACTTATATTTTAGGTATAATATTGCTGAAAATTCCTTCTTTTTAGCGAAAACCAAGCGACAAACGTGATCGTTCAGAAGACAACAGCACGTACTACGAAAAATACGATTACGAAGTGACGAAACAAAATGGCGTCTACATCAACTATGAGAGCCCCAAGGAGTATAAGAGGGACTTAAGAAGAGCCGCCAGCGAATACGATATGAATGAGGAAGAAGGATTCGGGTTTACTGTTAGAGGGGGGGCGCCAGTTGTCATAGCGGCTGTTGAACCTAACTCATTGGCTGATGTAAGTTTATTCTCTCTCTCCCCCCCCCTCTCTCTCTCCCTCTCTCTCTCTCTCCCTCTCTCTCTCTTTCTTTCTGTTATGAAATATATATTCTGGCTTCTTT
This sequence comes from Pieris melete, assembly GCA_963693345.1. Lineage (NCBI taxonomy): Eukaryota > Metazoa > Arthropoda > Insecta > Lepidoptera > Pieridae > Pieris > Pieris melete. Next base: position 1,433,437 of record CAVNZK010000015.1, on the reverse strand, counting down.
TTTCATTGGTCCTCAAGCTATAAAATAAAATAAATCAGTTGCGCTACAAGCTTTTTAGGGATGGGACTCTCATTTCTGTATCTGTTTCATGATCGTTGGGTAATCTAATAGGCCGTCGACTTTTTGGGTCTCAGGCAAGCCGGTTTCCTCACGAGGTTTTCCTTCACCGTTCGAGTGTTAAATGCGCACATAGAAAGAAACTCCATTGGTGCACAGCTGGGGATCGAACCTACGACCTTAGGAATGAGAGTTGCACCCTGACACTGTTCGATCGACCTATCAGTATGGCATAACTCATAATACATGTTTTCTAACTAACGAAGAAAAATATGACATTTAATCATTATTTCCGTCCAAAGTTGAGATCTTACTGAAAAACAGTGTTTAAAAAGAATTTTCAACGAATTTCTTTAATTTGTTATACAATCTTCTTCATCTACTTTTAAAACTCGATTTAAAGAACTCTGCATTGCATTGCACTGATTTTGATCAAACAGTTTTTTTACGAAGTTTTTCACGAGCATTAAACATTTTGTTAATCCAAAATATGTACGAGGGATAAATTGTCAGAATTCGGAAATAAAATTTAAAAGGCAAAAAAATTCATGAAACATTCTTTTTTTGGAAGGAAAGTCAAATGTTCCCTCAGATTATTCGAAATTTGTAGTATCCCTACCTCGTTTCCGAACTTACTTTTGTTTTTTTTATTCATACTTTATTGAACAATATAAAATAGTAGTCTGGGTCGGTAACACACGTCTTGCCGTGTCTATCGTTGTAAGTTGTCTATGATCTGGGCCAAATAATTGTCTTCCACCGATTTCGGTCCTGCGCTTCTTCTACAACTGTGTATAATTTGAGGATGACGACTAGTCTTTGATAGATTACTCCATCTCGTTGGCGAACGGTGTTGCCAAACATTGTGTGCTTATAATATTATAATAGTGTAGAAACCATTAATATAACAAACAACTTTTTTTTTATATATTCTAATATTGATTTTTTTTACAGATGGCCGGTATGAGAGAGGGTGACTTTATAATTTCTATCGGCGATACTGACGTGAAATGGTCAAGTCACGAGGCCGTGGTAGCATTAATACAACGCGCAGGACGGACGCTAACACTACGACTTGCTACGCCCATGGATAGTGGATCTAATAAGGTACAGATTACATATGCACTTATACCAAGAATAACTTATATATATATATTTTTTTTTTAAGACAATTCACATCAATTGACCTAGTCCCATGCCAAGCTGGTGAAGCTTGTGTTATGGGTACTAGGCAACGGATATACATACATATTATAGATAGATAGACATATAAATACATATTTAAACACCCAAGATCTAAGCACAACACCAAATGCTCATCACATCGATGTTCGTCTCAGCCGGGGTCGAACCCGGGACCCATCGTTTCGCAGTTAGGGGTACTAACCACTAGACCAACGAGTCGTCCTCATTTATTTCAGATAAATATAAAAATAGAACAGCAATTATAGCGGTTTATGACAATTTTTTTAAAATATTTAATAAATTAATATAAAATTTAACTAATGAATTGGTACTGTTTTTGAGTTGCTCAAAGGCGCTAATTTTATGCTTTAATTTGCAGTCATCTCCTGAAACGAGTCGCCAATCTTCAACCCCTGGGTCAGTATCAGCGGCTTCCACGTCAAGTGGTTCCACTGGTGCCACAGCAAGATCATCCGCCCGAAGGATGCCCTCCTGGAATCCATTCCGCAGACATTCAGCGCGAGATCACGCACCAGCTCAAACCAACGTCATATTCAGATAGGTTGCTTATATATATTATACCAAAACGTGTGTAATGTCAAACTTCAATGTCAAGATGGTCATAAGTCATAACGAATAGAGACATGAAAGAGACAATGGTAGACTTTTAGTTCATCCCTTTTTATGTAATACCATTATCGCTCTGTCTCTTTCTGTCAAGTTTTTGAAAGCATTGTTATGTCCATTATCTATAACGTTTTTAGATTCCAACTTGGTTCACTTAAGAAATATAAAAGATACTACTACTAAGTAGTTTATTTAGTACTTTTACTAAAAATAATATCCTAAAAGACGCAGAAATTTATTTTTTTACAAAAATTTAAAATGTGTGAAAGTTGTACCCTTCCAAATATAACATAGGTTAGTTGCCGAAATATATTCCGTCCATAATTATTATGTTAACCCTGTCGGAGTAAACTAGTACTTAATTTTTAAAATGGCTATGATATTCCAAAGTATTTCCGAATTTAATATATATTTTAAAACTATTTATTGTTTTTTACGTTTTTAAGCCATTCTCCCGCCTTTTTTCATTTTCAACTGTCACTTCTTTGTCATTTAAGACGTGCACAGTTGCCGAAAAAACGATGTTTTATCAGGCAGACAATTTTAATGGACTATATATAACCTCTTTGTTAAAGCTTTTACTATTTTGTCTATTTAAAAACTTTATTTTGTATTCTGTTCCGTTTTTAACAATTTACATGTACTGAAGCTGAGCATTCTCATAGATACATTATTCCTTTAACATATTTTAATATCGAGTTTTTCATCTCTTTCTAGCAAATTGCGTTTACACTGTGTTTAAAAAAAGACAGTTGAACTCTTATCAATGTATTAAAACTGAATTATTTTTGACAAGGAACTCGCACTATTATGAAAATGCTTAGTCTATAGTTTATAGTCTATTACTGAAACGCCATCTATGGTTTAATTTTTTTTTCTTTACCTAGTCCAGAGGATAAAAAAGTATTAATTATTATTTGCACACTTATCTTTCTAATTGATTTTTAATAAGTTTTGGATGTGATCGATATTAAAGTTTTATTTTTGTAAAACATTGATCGCACCCAGAAGTCCCCTAAACCTAATTAGATGTAACAATTGAATGTATATTATGTAAAGTTAATGAGATGTATAAATTATCGTTTTAATATATGTATATGAAAAATAAATAATTTTTGTTTGAAAAATGGTCTTTGATTTTTAAATAGGTATATATGTAGTTAGATTTGGGCAACAAGATTTTTATTTAAAAAATAGATTAATAGAATAGATAAGACGGATTATACAAATCTGCAAAAAACTAAATACCTATATACAGTTAAGAGACAATACGGTTTAACCAGTTACTACAAACGATGCACTTAATGGACTTAAGATAATCGTAACAATATTATCGATATCATACATTCTACTATAATCCATGTGATAAATTTGTTTTGTACCCGCTTTCGCCATTATGCCAGGTGCCATTTGACTACACTAATTATATAAGACTCGAACAGTGTAAATACTGTCTCAAGGGTGCTTTATTAAGAATAAAAACAGTATTAAAACAACAAAACAACTTTATTTGTATAACTACAGTATAACAATGAAAACTAGGAACTACAGTTTGAATCATCACATACTGATATAACAATATTTGGTATTTAAAATACTCATATATATTAATTTTTTTACTTAAGTCATACTTAGCGCCGACTCTATACCCTTTAAAACTATTTTCTCTTTCTCTTTTTTCTTTCACTGGTTGGATGACTATTAGCGCTAATTACACTGGCACATACTTCTTGTACTTTCTGTCTTTGTGTTACTATAAACTTCTTCATAAAAAATAATTCGTGCTATTGGAGTTTTAATTTTACAAAATCAGATACAATCTATTAAGTCTGGGCCTCAGATTCTGTAACTGTTTCGTGGTCATATTTTTCCTAACAGGCAGTAGGTAGCTATCTGTGCCTGATACACGACCAACTGTCGGCGACTTTTTAAGTCTGTCGGTGTCCTCAAGAAGTTTCCCGTACGAGCGACAACAGACAGAAAGTCCATTGGTGCACAGCCGGGGTGACGACATGCACGCTTAAGCCACTAGGCCAACACGGCTACTTAATTTTTACATAAACATGACAGAAAGCGACGAATAATCACTGTAAATAAGTGTCCAATTAAACGAATTTAGTTTACATAAATGGGGTAATTATATACAATTATTATATACCTATCTTTTTGTGCAATTAACATATTATACCCAGCTATACCCTCACTATAGAACTCACAAAATGAAAATCCAATGCTATCTATCAAAATGGCGCGTAAGAAACGATTTCGCTTCATCATAAGCGCCAAAAAACACAAAACCGCCAACCATGAACCCGGTGAAGCGCGGTGTTACACCCGCAAAGAGGCCTCTAAACCCGTTCACAGAGTAAATCTCTGATAGCACCGGTTTTATTCTTAATTTGCGGGTTTCAGAGTAATTTTCAGCTAACATTATGCGGGTTTTAGCTAGGTCCAGTGGAGTTGTCGCGGCCGCGGCCACGCCCCCGGCCACGGAACCGCATAGGGCACTCTGAAAATTACTGTAAAGGTAAAAACTACGATACCGCCTGATTTCTATATTATCTGTCGTAATTACTACGAGTCGTACGGACTTGAACGTTTACTAAAGACACATAGAAAAACTATACCAATTACGGCTTAGTACGAATATAGAAGCTGGACGTAAAACAATTTATGTTTTAATCAGTGTAATAAAAGAAATTGTTATAAAAAGACAATAAATTAAAAAGAAAATGTGATTACAATCATTCGATATTTGACCTTGTTGTTCCACTATCATCTGTTCTCTCTTATATGCAAAGAAGGCGGTATCTATTTTTTTTATCACGAACACATATTTTATAAACAATAATAAGTAATATATTTGTGTATAAATTTACCTGAAAACTGCTAATCTGTCCATCATTCTTGTCCTTCACCACAGACTTTAGAAACTCCCAAAGCGGCAACTGTATGAAACTGAAGGGCAAGTCCCTCAGTACAGTGGAAAAGAAGCCACGATATAGACCATTACGAAAACCATCCGTTTGGAATGCCTAAATTAAAAAAAAAGTATTTAAAAGTGGCGCAAGAAAATTTAAATCCGTAGTTTTTGAATTTACATAAAACAACTTTTCTATAGTATAGATTAATAGTCCATACGCTTTCTAAAAAAAAATGTATGCGTGTACTAGTGTACACACGAAAGAAGTGAAACTTCTTTATGACCTTATTTTACGAAAAATTATCTACTATATGCAACTTTACAGAAATTGGTTAAATAAAGTTAACTGAGATAAAGTTTAAAAAAAGGTTTTTATTATCATAGACATAGATAGAATAGAATAAATAAATAGAATACAAATAATACAATTATTTCATTCTACCTTATTACTACTAAGATTATTACAGAATTTCATTAATAGTAATATAATTACAGTAGAACCTCGATAACGTAAACCTCGGTAACATAAAAACCTCTGTTACTTCAAAAAATACTATGTTCCCTTCCCATCAGAGCCCAAAACCTCTATAACTTAAAATACGCAACCTCTATAACGTAAATAAATAATCTCTGTATAGGCCCTCAGTAACTAAAAGAAATGTTTCCACAACCTCTATAACATAAAATTGTTTGTGAATGAGTCATTTTATAAGAGTGTCAAAACAAATGGTTTCGGTATTTATTGCTTGCACGTGTTTACTAATGTATTGTTAACGTAAACAATACATTACCTATTGTTTGCTTTATCTAAATTCTTCAAAGCTTTGCGGCGGTTAGCTTTGTGACAACGACTTACTTGCATCATAAGTTAATGTGTTAATGTATTCTCCTCTCTATTTGTCATTGAAAATCAAATCGATTATAAACAGTGAATTTTTTAAAACAAAAGAAAATCACAATTTTTTTTTAAGTAGACTAAACCTATAGTTGTTGTTTTATTTTTATGTAATGTAAGTAATGTGAATAAATATGATTAAATATTTAATTTTCCATCCTTCCGATGCATTCAAGTAAAAATGGGAGGAAGGGTACATAGAAACATGTACATTGTACATACCTCTATATTAGCCTTTACCTGACATAGAACCTTGATAACTTAAAACCTCGATAACGTAAAATATTTTGTGTTTCCCTTGGACTTTATCTTATCGAGGTTCTACTGTATTACTATCATTGTTATCGTTATTATATATTTTTGTTTTTAATATAAATTTTATGAACGCACTACACGGTTTTTGACATTAATAATAATGATTTAAAAGCATAATTTATATTTATCATAATACTGCAATATTAATTAAATATAACGTGAAAAAAATTATCCAATATAAATAACAGTACGTTGCGGTAAGCCTGAAGTTAGTTTTCAAAGTAGGCAAACTTCACAAACAACAAATCTTGCAACTAATCAATAAACTGGATCCGAAATCGCAGGACAAGATGGCGCGTAACGGAAAAATGTGACGACGTCACGTGACGTAATTTTTTTTCCAACGCCGATAAAAAAGTTACACTTCAAAAATCCGGACCCCATGTCTGCTATTGACTGATAATAGATTTGTCTAAGACATATATTTTCCTTTATTTATTTCCTATTACATACCTAAATCAAACTGATATATTTTCCTTTTTAAAATCAGTTACAGAAATATTATAATTAAAACATTTGAGTTAATTAGCAAGGTCAGACGTACTTCTACCTTAATTAGAAATGTAAATAAACTGTTCCTGCTTTAAAATATTCAAAATGTAAATTTACCCGACATTTAGATTTTTAAATTTTAGATTTGCAATAACAATATAAAATTCCTTTATGTAATTTTAGGTAATTTCTCAAACATTACAAAATTTTTACAGTACTCTTGGTCTCGACATCTGTACACTATACTTACTCCACATGACCTATATTTATTAGACATGTATTTTTTTAAAAAAAATTGCCAACAGGGATTTCAATACCATCCTTAACATACAAACACAGCTTAATAACTATTACTAACATAATTCATAAAAACTACGAAGATATGATTAACCAAGGCAAAAAATTAATAATGTTCAATACAATGTTGGACATTGCTCTGTGAAAATCTAAGTAAGAGAGGTGGAAGGCAGACAAGCTTAAAAAACAGAAAAATGTGCTTTGGTATGTTGCACTGAGTTATTTATAATGCTAATCAATAAAACTTCTTTTATCAGTCTTGTCTTTAAACACTTAGTTGTGTATACTATTTGTTCAGTAAATAACTTTAAAATACAAAGATGAAAGTGCTTAAGAAAACTTTGGTTGTTACTTATCTCTATTTATTACTAATTTAATGACGTGGAATAAGTGATACATGTATCTTATGTTCCAAAATAAACATATTTTATTTTATTTTATTACATTACATAATTACCTTTACAAGAATTCTTATACTGCTCATTTGTCCCTTTCCAACAAAGGTCTGTTTTCTTTGTTTGGCTATTTCTGTTGGTACACGAAGTACACACGCCAACTGTAAGTTTACATCTTTCATCAAAATTGAATAAACAAATCTTTATCTATCAAACTCATCTATATCTTTACAGTATATCGACAAGTTGAACAAATAGAGATCTGATATTTGCCACCTCAATATTACAATAAGAAATACATGAGAAAATGTTATTTATAGTTTTTATTGTTGTGCTTCACTATAACAACCATATTCCATTTTGAAGAATGGGTGAGATTCTACTTAGTAGGACTAATATCAACTTACCACTTCACCAACACTTGCTGCAAACATATGTACGAATGTTATGTACTGTGGTGTAACCATTGGTGTCATTAGAGACTTAGTTGCTTCATAAGACACAAAGAATAAGGCTGATGTTGGTACTGATGCAGATGCTACTGTCAAAAGACCTGAAAGATTATACAGGTTTTTTGTAATGTGTGGTTTTTAGGTATGTTATATGGTTTCAAATTTTATGTTAATAATTTCTGGAAAACACAAGACTTGCATGCATAAAAAGTTTTGGTCTACAAACATATCCTTCTGAACTGAAATTTAAATTTCAATTGTTTACCTCTATAGACACCTTTGAAACCACCAGCTTTATAAAAGCCTTGCTGGCTTTGTAATCTTGTTTTTAAAGTATCCAAAGGATATAATGCAACATCCACTGATACTCCTGCTATTGCACCTGCCTAAAAGAAATTGCTCTTTAATCACAGCTCAAGGTTTCAGTTTTCTATTATTCTTCTAATTATTAGTATACTGATGTCCAGGATTTTATTTTATTTATTCATCAATCTTTTCATCTGTCCACAAATATATTTCAATTATTATTATTTGTTACTCCATTAACATGGATTACTCTGTTCACTTTATTTAAAATAATTTTTGTAACATATATTTATTTAAGTTTTTAATAACGTTAATTGCAATAGAAACAGAAAAAGCACAGACAAAAATAAATGTTGACTTAATATAGATATAAATAAGATACATACGAATAAAGGGACAGCATATGTTGTTAAAGTAGATTTCACTGCTTCACTTTCTTCCATGGTATATTTTGGGTATTGTTATAATTTATTTTCGCTACCGCCGATAATTTGAATAACCTTAACCTAAACTACTAATCAACTAGAAAATTAAAATAAATTTTAAAACAATTAAAATTCACTATCTAACTGCCGCACTCATAATTATGCACATTATAAATAGTGAAACAATATATAAAATAAAAATATAGTCTCTTGTGTGTTCATTATAAATATTATTAGTATTATTGTACTTCCTTCTTAGTTCTTGAAAAATACTTTAACATTGCTGTCAATTGTCATTTGTCAAGTAACAAGTTTGAAGCTTATTTTTTTTGGAGTTTATGGCCTGGTATCTAGACCTTTAGGCCAAAGTTTGAAGCTTTGAAATCAAAACCACAGTATACTAAAATCAAAGTCTTACCCACATACTAGGTTAAAGAAGAAACTCGCAACCACTTAAAGCTCTACCCCTGGTTTTAGGTGTCATACTGCAGAAGTACTCAAGGTACTCCAGTTTTATAAACAAGAATCGAAAGAAAAACATTATTTTATTTTTTTCTAAGCTAAAACAAACACACAAAAGTACTTAAAAAAGACACAATTTATAGAAAATCATAATCATTATCACTCGCGACGTGCGACGCGTACTGACTGAACCACGTAACAGTAAAATGATTAGCCGGGTGGAGCACTAAAAGCGAGCAACGAGCCGCTCGTTTCCCCGCTGGTTTCCCCGTAACACGACGTACTGACTGCACGAATGCTCGCTGTATAACGTGTTACATTACACCTCGTAACTTTGGTCAGTTCCCACCTTTAAGACTGTTAATATGTAACGAACGTACAGATATCGTCAACTGCAATGCTATAATTATATACTATGTGCAGTTACCCGGCAACGGTTATTTGTTATAGTAGAGCATTTCTGATAAAGTTTATTTAATTTGTTATTTTCAAAATGCCGAAAATTCCACCCACAAAAAATCCTCACGAGGGAATCAAATATCATTCTATAAAAAAGGGTTCTGAACGCGGCTGTTATCAGCTACACAGGTCGGTATAAAAATATTAAAACCTACTATAGATCACCCCCTATGCCAACTGCCTCAACTATGCTTCTGCATTATATTTTACCTGCATACGGAAGGTTTAGTTAATAAATATATAATGTATTTTAAATATAATTGATGTTTTAAACCTAAGTAACCTTTAACCTGAGATTGGTAAAAGGCCGATATTAATCAAATTAATTAATAAATTAGGGAGCGTTCAAGTATTAGGTAACGAATTTTGGGGGGGAGGGTCCTTTTGTAAAACGTTACGATGCGGGGCGGGGATTGAATTACGCGTTATTTTTAATATTATTTTGGACTTTCCAGTACTTTACACCACATAATGGTAACGTTTAGGTATAAAGAGTCACTAGGGGGTCACGAAACGTTTTACGATACTTGGGTACAGGAAAACGTTACGGCGCGTTACATGGGGGGGGGATCAATAATCTCCAAAAATTGCGTGACGTAATACTTGAACGCTCCCTTACCAACTCTGGCTGTATTTTTCTTAAATAAATTATTGCAAATGTGCCTTCGAACCAAAACTCCTCATTATTCATTCTGATTTGCGCCAGTATCATCTGTACGGTTTTATTTTATTATGCATATGCGTTAAAAAAAATCTTGTTCAGGCCATCGGAATGCCGACTGAAATTCCCGATAACCGACCGACCCATACACAAATGCGAGCTGCCAAAACACGAGTACACATTAGTACCGCAGCTTGGCGGTTGGCGGAATTTGTTGGTGCCAAAGAATGAGCCCAACTTCTACCCAGCTGTTATGAGTAAGAATGATTATGAACGGCTGAAAAAGCTAGCTAAGGTATTTACGAATTCTTTAATAGTTTTCTTTGTGTGGGTTTTCGTAACTGAGTGACAAAAATTAAAATTGGAGCTTATGCATTTCATACAACGTAGGCTTCACAATCACATCAAGTTTACTTTTCTAATCTAGTTCTTACATCACTATCGATATCGATATAGCTAGTCTTCTTGTATATATTCTCCTCTGTTATACGTTCTTTTCTGATAGATCGTAACTCAAGAAGAACAGCTAGAAGCGATGCACGCGCAAGAGGCTGCGGTTCAAAAAGCTGCCCACGAGTCTGAGGATCGTAAAAGACTGCTCAAAGAACAGTTACAGCCTCAGCCTGGAGCTGAAGCCTCGTCGGGCAGCGCTGAAGCTGCTGAATTGGAGGGACCTGATCAGACTGCTCATACCCTGTCTAGAGCGGAATGTGAGTTAAAAACAGAATTTATATTAAATGAAATTGGTTCCATTTATGAGAGACTAAAAAAATAGACGTTATTAGTTTGACCTGTATGTGATATTCTTGAAATTTACATCAGTCACAAGTTACACCAAAATTGGTACAGTAGGTTTTAGTACATGGGCAGTGATGTATTGGTAAAATAAGAGGTAAGGGAACGCATAGAGAGAGCAAATGAGCAGTGTTGTCCTAGTGGCTTCAGCGAGTGACTCTCATACCTGAGGTCGTAGGTTCGATCCCTGGCTGTGCTCCAATGGACTTTCTTTCTACGTGCGCATTTAACATTTGCTCGAACGGTGAAGAAAAACATCGTGAGGAAACCGACATGTCTTAGAAACAAAATATCGACGGCGTGTGTCAGGCACTGGAGGCTGATCACGGTCCTTTTGTAAAACGTTACGATACAGGGCGGGGATTGAATTACGCCGTATTGTTAATATTATTTTCGACTTTCCAGTACTTTACACCACATAGTAACTATTAGGTATAAATAGGCAGTAGGTGGCCACGAAACGTTTTACTATACTTGGGTACAGTACTGTACTCAAATACAGAAAAACGTTACGGCGCGTTACATGCGGGGGGGGGGGTGTCAATAATCTCCATAAATTGCGTGACGTAATACTTTTTTTTTATGTAATAGGAGGCAAACGGGCAGGAGGCTCGCAAGTGCGTTGCCGGTCTTCAGGAATTGGTACGCTCTTTTCTTGAAGGACCCTAAGTCGAATTGGTTCGGAAATACTTCTGTGGGCAGCTGGTTCCACATAGTGGTGGTGCGCGGCAAAAACTGCCTTAGAAAACGCTCTGTTGTGGAACGACGGACGTCGAGGTGATACGGATGGTATTTTGTATTTTGCCTTGACGTCCGATGATGAAACTCAGCTGCAGGTATTAGACCGAACAACTCCTCTGAACACTCTCCATGGTAAATGCGATAGAAGATGCAGAGAGATCCCACATCTCTACGCAACGCCAAGGGATCAAGCCGCACTGAAAGTGACTGGTCGTCGACGATTCGAACCGCTCTTCGTTGAATACGGTCAAGTGGAAGGAGCTGGTGCTGAGCACACCAAGCTTTTTGGAGGCTAATTTAGCCTTTCCCTCCAAGTGACCGCGAAACTGAACGTTATTCGATATGTCAACGCCCAGTATTCCGATGCTAGCTGAGGCTTTAAGGAGAGTGTCTTCAAAGAGGGGAGTAGCGAGAAAGGGAGTTTTTTAGCGGAAAACGCGCATACTTGTGTCTTCTTGCTGACACCTTGATATTTTGATAATTACTTTGATGTTGGGAGTCCCAGTTTGGTTTTGCATGTTTACATTGAAGTAGGTTAATATTATTTCAGTGTTTCGTGCGGACAACATGCAAGGTCCGCGTTTATGTAATCGAATCATACTCGCGTCCAAGTGTCATGCGATACGAGATGCACAGATCAGTGAGAAGGATCTTATTAAGAAAGAGCTGGAAGGCGAAGAACGAAGGTTTATATGACTATTTAATTAACTAATTGGAGCTTGAGTAAGTCTTGGGTAACATTTGTGTGACCCAGACATCTTTTCTTGATTCAACAAGGGCCTAGGAATTCGGCTGGTCACTTATAAATTACGAAGACGCGCCCCACTATTCCTCCTAACCGTTTAAAGTATAAGTATGCGTGCAAGCTTCCGTCAATTAGTGTTATCAGTACACACGCACACTACAATAAATAGCTGACGGTTCGCATCTGACGCTCGGAGCAAACTCCCCGCACCCCGCGATCCCCTCAAACAAAAATTTGTGGGGTGCGCCTTCGTGAATTGCATTATCTATACCTACATCTAAACGAAAAAATAAAATATTGTTGCAATTATCGCTATTTTTCATATCTTAATTAATAAAGCCACAGAATAGGTATCGTAGGTAGGATTAATATGGATTTATATTTAATAATTAAAAGTTTTTAGATTGGACTCGATAATGGAGGAAAACCGTCAAGCGGCTGTCTCTCGCGCTGAATCTGAAGAGGATAGACGACACCACCTACGTTTACAGAATCTCGCTGCACTGAAGGAGCAAATCAAAGCTCATGAAACTGCGAAGGTCAGTTTTACTGTTGTCTGCATGCGGACCTCTTTTATTCATAAAATACATAAACGTCACGACATTTTTTAAATTAATTATTATACCCTCCTCTCGCGGTTTTTAAGGTCATCGCGTTAAGCCTCCTCAACTTTATAATATTTGTATAGAATATTTACGAGAAAATCACGTATTTAAATCATTCATCATATATCAAGATTCAGATAGGTGTGCGCCAAGGTTGCATTTTATCACCTTTGAGATTTAACTTGTATGCCGATGCAATATTTTCAGAATTTAATAAATAATACCAAATTGAAGTGCGTTTAATTATCCCTATTATAGACCCAACGTAAGAAAAGTGCACAAGTTTCTGAAAATACTTTGAAACGTTATAATCCGTTTAGGTACTTTAATATTATAACACATTTATAAAATATAGTACTTTTAACCCTACGAGTAAATAAAATTATGCACGATTAGCGCCTATGTAACCTTAAACCTACCTAAAATAACAGAGATATTTTAACAATAACTAATCTACATGAGGTTTTTTTACAGATAATGGAGGCAGAAAGAATAGAAGAGGAGAGTATCAGAGTCAATCAAGCAAACATAGCGATGCAAATCGAAGAGGCGCAGAAATTGAAGGAAAAACACGGTCGGCAGGCTAAATTGAAAGAAATTCTTGACCAAGGTATAATGTGTATTCTGAACTAATTATAAGTGTTAATTTAATAAGAATGTCTATTTACAACATATGTAGCTAAAGTGATAGAAGTTACTACTTAATTAAAACTTTTCAAAAACGAAGTTAAAAAAACACGTGATAAACAGTCTTTGGAAGAATTGTAAAACGAACGAACAAATTTACGAAAGTACCTAATGTTGAAAGAAGGAGATTATATCCCAGAATAGCCTGTTTTTTAATTTTTTAACATCATAAATAGATTTTAACGCAAATGCATTACACCAAAACCTTTTAAATTTGCAATAAAGAATTTACTCTCATGAAACAAACGCAATCATAGATTGTTTATATATTTTGTGGATTTCTGCACAGGCAACGCTGAACTCTTATACTATAAACAAGTCCAAAATGAAGAAGAGAGAATAATGGATCTTCGTATTGCGAATTTCCTCAAACTGAAACAAGAGCGCGAAGCGAAGAACCGAGCTGAACAAGAGGCCATTAAAGCTGCTAAACAAAAGGGAATCGATCATATCGCTAAGGCTCAAAAGGTATAGCGACTGGCAAATCATATGGGGATGGTTTGCGATGTTACTATTTTTACAGGGAAGTGCATTAAAGAAAAGATCGGCCTTTCGTACACTCTCGTAACTATTATTTTACAGGAGAATCGGCTTATAGATCGGCAGTTCCCTTGTAGCGTTTTACGTATAGACATAATACTTCATATAAGCGTACGATGGCTCGATCTGAACTACCGCCGTATTCTCGTAATGAAACTCGAAGTGAAGTTGTAAATATTTCGTTTACTGGTTGAAGGTTAGTGATGGTCAAAGCTTATGATTAACGTCCGTCCGGCACGGGTGCGTAAATCTATCAAAGTACACAAATAATATTAAACTAAGGCCTAGACTATATGCTGGTAAAAGGGACTGGCCGACCTTTCCGCTACCTGCTAAAAATTTATTTTTATGATTTGGTATAGGCTGAACAAGAGTTGAAGGAAGAGTTAGAACGCATAAGAAACCTGAAGATTCAAGAGGATGTGGAAAGAGAATGCCGCCGGAAGGAAAGAGAGGCGGCTATTAAGAGGAACCGAGAGATGAAGAGACTGCATGAGGGGCGCATTCAACAGGTTAGTCGTCAGTGCATAAATACGATATTTGAAGGGTGAATGTTAAACTCCGTTTCAAAACCGTCTGTTAATACTTGACGGAAATTACCTCTGTTTGTCTGACTTTCGACTGCAGATCATGAAAAAATTCTCCATTTGGATTTTAGTAATATTGTTTTACGTATATTACATGAATAAATTATGCTTCTTATTAATATTATCTTCAGATTACCGATATACATAGACTGATTGCGCGTGAGATTGCAAAAGATGAGCAAAGTTTCAATAACGCCGCGAGACAGAATGAAGAGTTCATTAGAAAGGAAAAAGAGGTATAATTGCCTGATATTATTTTTGGTAAATCTTGAACTAAACTACAAATAAACAAAAGCATTTAGCTTAAAGTTATTCCATTTTGTGTAGCTGGACGATAAACGCAAAGCTCGCATCGAACAGCACAGGCAAGAAATAATGAAGCAAATCAATGACAAAGAAAGAGCTAGGTAAGAAGAAAACATAGTAAATTCTATTCACATGTTATCGTACTACTGGCTAGTTAAAGCTTTCGATTATTTGACAAATAATATATTTTGAAGTTATACTTCTTTAGGCGCGTTATGAAAAATTGATGAGAGTGAAATTTTACGATGCGCGCGCACCGTGAAACAAAATTAACAGAAAGAAGTTGCCCACGGAAGATGCTACGGCATTGGAAATAATTTAAAAACGACATTCGAATAATAATAGACTTTATGTTACACTTAATGTAAGAGAATAATAATACATATTTATTTATTTAATTTTCCAAATGCAACTGAACTTTATTAACTATAATGACTCCTTTTCCAGTCTTTGATTATTTAATTGTAATTAATTATTTGCATGCAAGCAAAAACTATTTTTAATAATGCCAAAAAAATTATAACTTATTACGCGCGTACATAAGTACACGCATCTTTTTTTTTAATTGCTGATAAGTGATAACCTAATAAGTCAAAAAAACATACATGTATCTACTTTTTTAATCGCACATATTATTATTTATACCTATATTTATTTATTAAGGAAACAAACAGATACATCTCTGAATCTCTCTTACACAGTAAATAAAATAAAAGTAAAACATAAAATAAACACATTGGACATATCCACAAAAAGTTTCACTCACAAGACAAAACATGACAGCACAAAATTTATAAATTAGGAGAACGACAAACAAACTAGCAGCTATCTAAAAAAAAAAAGGAAGATTAAGACATTAAGTGTTTTAACATATTCTTATACACAACACATACATATTAAATTATTGCTTTTGCGCCTAATTTGTTATACCATGTGTATACAATCTAAAACTATTCAACAAGTTTTTAGTTAAGATTTATGATATTTTTGCAGAGCTGATTTGCGAGAGAAGATTCACAACGAAGGCGTGGCACTACGTATGGAACAAGAGCAACAGGATAAATACGAGAGGAAGATCATCAAGCATAAGGTAAGAGTAGAAAAGAGTTACTGCAAACTTTGTTAAAAAAATCGTTAAAGAAGAATCTTTTACAACCATTATTATTATAGTGACCCAATCACGTGGAAATTTAATGTCTATACTTAAACGATTTACAAATTTTACACTTTTCTACTAGAAATTCCTTAAAGCTGACGGCTGACTGGTGTATATATGTGATATTTTTCTAATGCGATCGTAAAAAACATAAAACAACTTATGTTATCTGGAAATTTCAGGTGGCCGAGATGAGGGTACAGAAGGTTGCTGAGAAATATGTGAAAGAAGTAGAGCAGACACTCGGAAAATATGGATATTAATATTACCAATACTTAACGTCGATAGACTGAAATTGCTATTAAATTAAATCATCAATTTATCTGTGATCTGTTCACGGGGTTCACGGGGCGTTGTCAATGTTGCTATTTATCCAGTATATGCAAATTCCATGTTAACTACTTTTTTGACCTACTTACATGTACAAATATGTAGTACAAAGATATTATAGTGATAGAGAAATCATACATTAGTGATTGACGATTATTGATAATTTATGATTTTAAGTAATCTGAGCAATATGGTTGAAACTATAGAGTAAGAACCTGTTAAAAAGCGCAGCAAGACTGCTGAAAATTCACATAATTTTATAATTTACATCTTTCTATTAGAAAGAGAGAAATCCTACTACTGGCAACACTGACAATCAAATGACATTTATTATTATTGTGGTATCCCCCATTCTAAGTTTCATAGATAAGTTGATGGGGCTCTAGTTATATTTAGTTTTGCTTTAATCTTTAATAACGATATACGAAAAAGGTATTTGTGTACAACTAGTGTGATTTGAAACCATTTGGTATTATTTTTAGAGCTTAACATGTATACGCTTTTTGAAAATTTCAATTTTTGGCTCTTAAAGCCGGTTGCAGACCGAAAACTAAGCTATGCCAAGGCTAAACTAAGCTATGCCAAGCAAGCTAGGCTAAACTAAGCTAGAAATAAATAGCGTGCACACCAACAGCTAAGCCAAAGCTCAGTCAGTGTGGCGAAGGATGTGCAAAGGGTGTGCGGGGTAGCGGGAGGGGCTTAGCTTAGCTCGTGTAGCTGCGCATCGGCATACACAACTAACTTAGCTTCGCATATTTTAGTTAGCTCACATAGCTTAGTTCGCATAGTTTGCGGTCTGCACACAAGTATGGAAAACTGCGTCAGCTATGCGAGCTAAGCTAAATTAACTTAGCTTAGCACTTGGTCTGCAACCCGTATTAGTTTGAATAAATAGTGAAATGATACACATTTTTTATTTTTATTTATTTACTACATAGAAATAATTAATACAATAGCAATATTTACAGCAATTACAATATTTTGGAAAAATACAAAAGCAAAAATCAGTCTGGTTTTTTTATCAGTATAAAACTAAATATAAACATAGAATAATAGAAGTAATAAGTGTAGATAGATGGTTGGGAATTTATGGGCCTAATTTACATGGGTATAAATAAAAGAAATAGTATATTATTTGATGTTTCAAAAATTAAAATTTAAGGAG
This sequence comes from Pieris melete, assembly GCA_963693345.1. Taxonomy (NCBI): domain Eukaryota; kingdom Metazoa; phylum Arthropoda; class Insecta; order Lepidoptera; family Pieridae; genus Pieris; species Pieris melete. The sequence continues at coordinate 1,415,829 of CAVNZK010000015.1, read as the reverse complement.
CTGTCAAAAATAAATAGCAGAAATTATAGAGCCAATATTAAACTTGTTCCTAACAATACTAGCTATAAATTGAATTAGTAAAATATTAACATTTTCGATTTTCACAAAAAAGTAGCAATCTTTATGTTGTCATATTAATATAAAATAAGTAGTTTATAAAATTAATTCAATAATCAAATTTCTTAAAGGCTTACTGACTTTGATATATCTTTGTAACGGTCACTATAATCACACTAACACTATCACTATTTCACTTCATGGCTTTTTCTCCGAGTTGAACGACCTTATCCAGGTTATCCTTGAGTGTCCTGAGCTGATGCAGGACCTTATCATCCATGAGAGAGAATGGGATGTAGGCCTGTGACTTTCGGAGCTGCTTTGGCTGTAGGGAAAGCATTGTACCATCTCGTAGTAGAATGTTGCAATTAGCTTTTTCATCAGGTTGCATTCTGAAATAGAAAATTTTTCATATACATTTGCTATAACAATTCCTACCAGTTACCTATTTAACAAAATTTAATTAACACATGAACTTACTATAATAAATATTAATTCAAATACATATTAATTAAATAATGCAAGTTCTGTTTACTGTGACTTCCACGCTAAAACAGCTGTAGAGCAAATCAAATTACACAATGGACTTCTTTTTCTTCAAGAAAAATAGTGATTTGTAGGGTTACTAGGTGGGCGACATTATTTTATATGTTATATAGATCAAAATACATTCTCTTTCAAGGGCCATCATGAAATTCTATAAAAAGTTGCCAGTAGCAATAAAATATTTTTATATCGGTATCTAACTTTCAAACAGAAATATTACTTACGCATAAGAACAGCTGGGCACCATAACAGGTGACCCAGACATCGAGAGTACCATCTCTCCTTGCCTCGGCTGACGTAATAATGTTAAGGGTGCGTGAGGCGTCACCTGGAAAGATTAAAATTAAACAGGAGTATTAAGTCGGGCTTTGAATTATGACAACGTAGAAATTCTTTCACAAAACAAGCGCGGTCCGGTAGATAGTTATCAGTACACGCTAGAAACTCGTAACGCCAAGTCTAAGTTAATCCCTAAATAGTAAGTAAATTCGTGATTAATTTAATCATACACTTATGGACACATCTATTGGCCCACCTTCCATTTTCAGTTTCTTTTGGTCCTACCTAAAATTTTATATTAGGTCGAGTAAAAGTTTTTATGCAGTTTTGAACCTGGCACATTCATAATTGCATTCAATATTTTTTTTTTTAATTTCGAACACAGAATTTAAAGAAACAAAAGACAATTTGGAGCCTGCTCATTGATATCAAACAATCGAATACTAAAAAAACTTGATTAAATTGGTTTAGTTGGATTTAATTCTTGAAAGTGTGATTTTTCACTTTGGTTTTGCAACAAACATTACTTATTCTTAACATTAAGATAAGGTTCTATCAATAATCTATGGATACTTCGCCTGAAGTCGCCGCTCAAGCTGTGGCACTTATCCGGGCTGGACACAGCCAAAGAAATGTGAGTGATCAACTTAATTTAAGTCGATCTGCGGTCCGAAGCGTTTATCGGAGATACCTAGAGACTGGCGACTTTGTTCGTCGCCAAGGAAGGCCACGATTTCGGGTCACAACTGAAAGGCAGGATCGATTCATCGTGACGACCAGCTTGAGAAATCGTCACCTTACCTCCATTGAGATACAAAACCAACTTCGCAACTTCCATGTTTGTAAATGTGAGCGCTCGAACTGTTCGGAGAAGATTAAAAGAACGCGATATGGTACCACACAAGCCAGCTAATGGCCCAAAACTAACGCGAGCCCACCGAATAGCGCGTCTTCATTTCGCGCGCTCACACTGAAATTGGACTCAGCAGCATTGGAACGGTGTACTCTTTTCTGATGAGTCTAAAATTGCATTACATGGCAATGATGGAAGGAAGAAGGTCTACCGACGTAAGGGAGAGCGTTTTGCACAATGCTGCTTTGAAGAGAGGGTTGCTTATGGCGGTGGCTCATGGACTGTCTGGGGCGGTATATCCGCGAGTGGCAAAACTCAACTTGAGCTTGTTACGGGACCACGGCTGCCAACATTAAATGCTGAAAGGTACATTCTTGAGTGCTTAGAACCTCACGTGATGCCATACGCGGACTATGTGGGCCCAAATTTCCTTTTTATGCATGATAATGCAAGAGCCCATACGGCTGGCATCGTCAGAGAATATCTTCGGGATGTGAACATCGCAGTTATGGACTGGCCAGCCAGCAGCCCAGATATGAACCCCATTGAGCACATGTGGGACGAGCTAAAAAGACGTGTTAGGGCTCGTCAGCCAGTTGCCCAGACGATGCAGGAATTGAAAACTGCCATAGAAGAGGAATGGGAAATGAACCCTCAAAATTTCATAGAGCGGTTGATAAACTCTATGCCTAATCGTATGAGAGCTGTCGTAGATGCCCATGGAGGCAACACGCGTTATTAAATTTAACCTTTATTTGATAAAACACGTTTTTTATTCAAAAATCAACTGACTTCATCAAGGCGCCTACCCGACTTGTTAGGCGTATCTCCATGTAGTGTGGTATTCTAAATTCAAATTTAAAACAATACGGTCGAAAAAGATGGTAAAATGTATCAGGTTCAAAACTGCATAAAAAATTTTTACTCGACCTAATATAAATTTTTAGTTAGGACCAAAAGAAACTGAAAATGCAAGGTGGGCCAATAGATGTGTCCAGAAGTGTATAATGAAACTAATTTCGGCAGGGTGTATTTAAAATTGTGGTGGTATCAGTGAGCGAGAAATTAAGTCAAAAAAAAATATAAAAAAAATGGTGCGTGTACTTATGTACGCGCGTAAGAAGTTATACTTCTTTGGCTATCTTGATTTTTTTAAAATATTAAATAATTAATAATAAGCTTTAATAATTTAACAATATTTAATATTTAGTATATTATTCAATTATTAATAATCAATAATAATCATTATTATATTATATTTTATTAATTCAATTTAATAACTAGGTATGTTTCATAACCTTTTAACTAAGTAACAATAGGTCTTTGTGAAAAAGCATTGCTAAATTTGTTTGAAAAAATAATTAAAACTGCTTTATTTGTTTAAAAGGTACTACTAAGGTACAAGTAGAATGTCTTATTCCCATCTCACGCACGCTCGGCGCCCATACTGAATTTTGTGTCACGGTGCACGCGCATCGTAAAATTTCACTCTCATAAATTTTTCATAACGCGCCTAAAGAAGTATAACTTCAAAAAGTAGGTAGGTAGGCCGCCGATGAGCCTATAATTAAAATAACGGCATCAAAACATTAGGACCTTCATAGACAATAATAAAGTACCTATATAATAAAAAGAGGTATGTCTGTAGTCTGCCTAGAAAGGTGTTATAAAAATAAATAATTTTTGTGACATACCTTAGGAGTTATCACAGGATAATTAACTGCAGCATTCCTATTCAAGGCCGGCGTGCGGTATACGCTTTTGCTACGCCGCCGTTGCGTTGTGGCGCGTGCTGAAGGCTTTGCAACTGAACGGGCAGAGGCGTCAGCTGACCGAGAACGCCTTGTGGAACGAGTTGCTGAAGGCGTTACTGTAAATAAAAAATGTGCGTGTACTAGTGGACACACGTTAGAAGTGAAACTTCTTTATGGCCTTATTTTTCGAAAAATTATCTATATGCAACTTTACAGAAATTGGTTAAATAAAGTTAAATTAGATAAAGTTTAACAAAAGGCTTTTAATATCACAGACTTGAATACAAATAATACAATTATTTCATTTTACCTTATTACCACTAAGATTATTACAGAATTTCATAAATTGTAATAGAATTTTTAGTATCATTGTTATCGTTATTATACATTTTTGTTATTAATGATTTAGAATCTCTTTGAATCAACCGTGGTAGGGACAAGAAAAAGACGCTCGTAACGGTCAAATGTGACACTGACGCGTAACCGAAACATGTGACGCGTAACCGGAAAATCTGACGCGTAACGAAAAAATGTTACACTAAATTTTTTTCCAACCCCGATAAAGAAGTTTCACTTCAATAATAGATACAGAACGTACACTTGACAGCAGTAAAAGATCTAACCATTTCATAAAACAAATATAACTACGATCGGAGTACAGCGTAGACTCACAACATAGATTCAAAATAATGTGGAGACATTTTTAGATCATAAGTTTTGGACATTTGTATGCCAAGCTAAGCCAAGTAATAGGCTGCTCGTGCTGTTTTTGAAGTGAAACTTCTTTTGGCGGATGAGTAAAATTTTTACGGATGAAACGCAATAATAATATTAGCGTCACGAAGATGTGTGTGAAGAGAGAGAGCGATTTAGACCGATTGAGAGAGTGAGAAGGGCGAATTATCTTATAGAAATTTTATTTTTAAAATTAAAATTTCGTAAAGGGAATTTATGAATTATTAGTATTTTATATTTTATGCAAAATAATTATTGGAATCTCAAATGACGAATTGTAAATTAAAATGCCACGTTTTTATTATCGAAGAAATAAATTTAAAAAATTAAATTTATAATTTGTATTAATTTTCGCAACTTTTAATATTTTAATATCTAACATATTTTCCTTTTCCCTCCCTAAGTCTCGGAAATCTAAAAGTTTAGATTTGTATAAATATGAACAAGACTTAAAAATTAGTTTGTTCATATTTATACAATATATGTGAACATGTGTACTTTGTACGCACGCACTTTTTTTATAATTAATCAATCTGAATGTACCGCTTTCTATGCAAATAAACGATTTATTTACTTATAAAGAAATCAGACGTACCGCATTAACTAAACTATTTGTATATTTTCATTACAGTATAGACACAATTTGACAGAACGAAACGAAAGAATAATGAAAAATGTTTTGAATTTTATATCGTGATTTTTAACGTAGAAACCAAAGCTAATTTAAAGAACCCTCAGCCTTAAACCTCAATATTCTTGCAGTTAAAACAAACAAAGCATAGTTGCAGACTTGAGTGAAATAAAAAATGAACTTACTGAATGTTTTCTTAGCACCATAATCCTTGGAGCCATGGGATGAGTTCTCGGTGAGGTAGCCTGACCCAAAGCGTTAGTGGAAATTAATGGAATGATGTTAAGTAGTGCATGGCAAAATTATTAAGAATCATCCTAAATAGCGAGTAATAAAAAATTTAAACAGGACTGGTTGGTTTTAGGATCACGCTATTACCCCACCAGCGTACTAAGTAGCTTTTACAGAGTCAGTGATCGTCTGCACTCACATTGCAGCGTCTTAAACGGTTGTAGGACAGTGTTATACCTGCTGGCGATTAGAGAGATACTAAAATCAGCCTTATGCATTGGAAGATTTCTTAATGACATTACATATAATGCCTGTAATATTTGAACAATATACTGGATAGTTAATATATAAAAATTCTTGGCAAATATTTAGTGTGATACTAAGGAAAAATACTACTGATCATGAACCTGTATAAAGCTTAACAATGTTATACACAATCATAAAATAAAATTTGAAAAACAGTAGTTAAAAAATATAGACAAAAATAAAATGTATTTTATTGTGATTTAGAAAATAATTATATCCATATAATACATTATTATACTTTGTCCTAGCCAGGACTTTAACACACAACGGACCAATCAAGAGTCTAATTGCAGAAAAAGGAGTCTTACAACCCTAACCCCGTACTCTGTTCTGTAGTATCTTAAGTGTCAAATTATTGCCAAGACCTTTTTTCGTTTTATATGATGGTATTGCTGTAATATTAAATCAGAATGTATATGTAGTATAATTGAGAAGTGTACCAGAATTTGAAATAAAATAATTGGAACTAAAGACTATAGAAAAAACTAAAAGTTATACTAGATTAGTGGACAAATGAAAGATGTACATACTAGAAATGACTACACAAGATTAATTTAAGGTACATTTAATGATTAGTTATAGACAAAAATCTTAATCTACAAACACTACTTAAGACAAGTAATTATTTTCTATGAATTTAAACTTATATAAGTTATTATCATCCGTAAGTGGTAAGCATTATCATTTATCAATATAAGGAATATTGTCTTTAAGGATATCATTCACCCATCCTTGAACAATATGCTGGATAGATAATATTTAAAAGTTCTAGGCAAATATTTAGCTTGATACTTAAAAAGTGCTAAGGAAAACACTACTGATCATGAACTGTATAAGGCTTAACAACTTTATACACATTCATAAAATAAAATTTGAATGTCTCGACTTTGCATCTTACACGAATAAAGCATTGTGGGTATAAAATGAACAAATGCATGTGAAATTGCAAAGTGTGTTTCAATATTGAATGAATATCCATACCATCATCATTTGATACAGCACGGCTCGATGCAGTCACTCTTGATGGTCTGGTCTTTGTGGGCTCCTTGAGAAGGAGTTCATTTTTCTAAAAAAGGTTTTATTCATATCAACAAAGACAAAGATGAGATCATAACTTGATTGATTGTAAATTTAACATGGCCGTTAAAAGTAACATTTTCATGGTAGAGAAAAATTCAGAAAGGTATTTTTTGTAGGAGGAAAGCCTAATAACAGCTTTTGAATTACAAATTATCTGTGGGACACTATAAAGTATTTGTTCTGTAAAAAGGTTTGATGTTACAACAAACAAACATGCATCTCAAATCTCAATTATTACTTAATTAATTATTCTTATATTAAAATACTAACCCATTGACCCACAGTCTTTTGCAAGTTAGTTTTACTTATTGAGCCCAATAATATCTGGAAAGCAATCTCCACACTTGCAATTTGCATTTGAGCTTGCGAATCTACTTTCATCTTTAGATCATTCGCTGTAAACATAGGTATTAATTATTAGTAATCCCTCTAAAAGCACATGTTTATATATTGGTTTAAAGATTTTCCGTTTTTATATGAATATCGCCAATAAGGCACTGAATTGCAAATATGTACCAGTGGCACCACACACAATGTATGGTAATTGCTATATAATACCACTGAAATATCATCAAAACACACAAGTTATCAACTAATAGAAAGGTGTATAGTAATATTACTTAGGTTTTTTAATTTCTTGAGAGTATCATCACTATCGACATTTTCCTCCTGTTTCTTTACGGGTCGCTTCGTTCTGGGCATATTTATTAAAGTTCTATCTATTTCGAATTTAAAACTAGTAAGGCAACAGGGCGACCGATGAACAAAGTCAGACGGTATCGCTCTTATTTTAATAATTAAGTAACAAAACTTTTAAAATATATAACAACTGAACTTTAAAACAACTTTAATAAAAGCAACCGACATTTTTGAATCGAGTCATAGGGTTAAGACTTAAGGGTATAGACTATAGAGTATAGACCATAGCTAATTGAGCACTCCTTATAGAAATCTTATTCTCGAAGGAAGGAGTAGAGACTATTGAAATAATATAAAAAAAGGAGTAGAGAAATCTTATCTAAAACACTAAATTATATGTCAATATTATAATTTTAATACGTTTCGAACGTTCATCAATGTAAGTTAGATAATCAATTTAAGTCAGATAATTATCTGAACAATTCAAAGCCTTATTTAAAAAAAAATATTTATGTTGAAAATTAAAAGAGCAAAATGATATTAATATAAAATAAATAATCATTTTATATTATTTATCTTTTACAATAAATTGTTACTTTTGAAGAATTTATTATAACAATAAAATATCGCAAGCCTTTAAATATCTATGTAATTTTTAAACCGATGTCTGGATATTTTGCAACTTCCGCTTCCTTTTAAAATATTAATGGCGTAATTTTTATTTTTTTTCATAAGTAATTCAGTTATAAAATAAAAAATTTGTTAAATAAATATACTAATTCTGTTTTTATTACGATTTTGATTTTTTTTAATTAATCATAATAATAAGTGGTTGATTTGATTACTTCAGAGCTTTGTTATGATGAGTAAAGAATGGCGGACGTTGTCATTGTAGCATATTTATACACATTTTTATTTATAAGTGCTGGTTATGGTGAGCTATTTTATTTATGAAATGTGTCATTTATTTTGCCAAAAACAACTTCAAATGCGCGTGGAAATTTTGTGCTTCTATTCCCTCGAAATTCGTGGGAAATGGGAACATCCGCGTCCTCCAGCATGTTTTATTATTGTTTTTCATTACGTCGTTCTATTATTTTTTCTTAAACTTCTAACTGAGACCTACATCCATCCCATAAAATTTGCGGTATTTAGTTGAATTCATTTAAAAATGCTTTGAGGAAGTACGTATATTTTTAAAGAAAATTTTGAATGTTATCGTATCATTAAAATGAACAATTAATTGTCTACAGTAATCTGTCTATAAAAATATTGAAATGGGACGTTTTGAAGCTATAGAAACTTAAATGTATTCATATCCTATGTATGTTTGCCACAATTGCCAAATGCTTTTAATTTGAAATTCTTTGCAGCAGGCCTCACAGGTTTGGATAATTTTGAGGATGACGGCCTTACGAACATACAAACTCAAGCAGACAATCTTCTGCTTGATGACACACTCGATAAAAAGATGGTGCACCACCCAAGGTAAAAAAAAAATTCTGTAAATGTAAGGGTTTAATCACTCAAGTGCTTTTACTTTTCATAAATATTAGTCTAAAACTTTTGGAAATTTTGTTAATATGAAGAAAAAGTAATGTTTCTCAATGCCCTTGCTGCTTAGGAGAAGAAAGTTTCAGAAGAGGTATGTAATTTTAGCTTTCTTATTATTATGATATAGTATAGTATTAAAAGTTAATCATGTTAAACACAACTCTGAAAAGAAACATCACATTTAAAATTTATATCCAAGGTCTCACAGTTTACTTTCACATACAATATTAATTTCTGTGGTTTGTTAGGTAAGACACCTAAGGGTTGCTAGGTTTAATAATTATATCTATAATGTGTTAATATATCCACAGGTATAAATGCCACCAATGTGAATCACCAGACTGTGATGAGTCCACACAACAAGTATGTGGATCTGCACTTTATTGCTTCAAGTCAACTGTCAGAGCATCTGATGGTGAACTCCGATATAGTAGGGGCTGTTCTACAAGACGAGATCACTATCAATTCACCTGTCATACAAATCAACATTCACAAGGGTTCGTATACTGTCCATGTTTTAAAAATAATCAAACAATGTATACTTTGTTATGGCTAGAGGTAATATCATCTAAAGAATTCAAGTTTGTTGATGTACATAGGTTTCTTTATCCCAGTAAAAAGTAATTGTTTTGAGCAAAAAACCATTTAAAGCTGATCTCTTAGTTGCTTTGACTTAACATTTTTTCTATAACAAATTTAATATTAAAGTTGTTATATCAACTGATGTGATTAGACAACAATATGGATTATATGTTAAAAGTCTTCAAAGGTTAATGAGCTGGTACCTAGTATATAAGTTGGCCAGTGTCATAACAAGTTGTTTTTAAGTTTTCGCTATAAGTATCCGCATAAGTTTTTCTATTACATAAATTCAGGCCAGGCTATGTCATTTGTAGACATTTAAATTGAATCAGTATTGCATTGTTTTGCGGTGCATGAATGACAAGTTACATTTGCAGGCCTCGTAAACGTCATGCTGGGCAGCTAAATATTACCTGTTGCCAAGGTGACATGTGCAATAACGGTAGCTTTCCTGAACTGTCACCTGCTGACACTGCAATTGAACCACTAACTACAAATACTTGGAAGCTATGGATCAGTGTGTTGGCTTCCGTGGTTATTGTCAGCGTTCTAGCCGTTATGGCTATACTTGTATTAAGGAGGACACACAGGTAACTATGCTTTCAGTACAGTTGTAAGTGGCCTTATTGTCATCTATTGCCCGTGATAAGTGGTCTGATGCTGTCTGGAGTTCAATTCTGTGAGAAACAATAATTATTTTGGATTGATAAAATAAGCAATAAGTAAATAATCACCATTATTAAGTTCTAAAATACAAGTTAGTCTACAACACAACCAGTTATGATTAAAATAATGAATAATATAAATGTTAATTACTGAAGAATTATTTTTAATATATTGCTTGAAATTTATTTCAGATTGCGAGTGCTTCAAGCAGCTCAAAAGTTAGGAAAAGATTTTAATTACTTTTCAAACAACACCTACAACATGCCGGTCACCAGTGCATTTTACGAAGGTATTACCCATAGCATATATTTTTTTTTTAAAGCACCGAATATTGCTTGAATCTCAAATTAAATGGAAGGTCACATAATGCTGAATATTTTTCTCTCATTGTTGAATTTGCTAAAGAAAAATTATATGTAAGCTAAAGCAGTGGCCTTTGCTTATGCATAATTTTAAGACTAATTTAGTCTGAAGGTAAGGTCCGATAATAAAAGAAGTTAATTGGAAAATTTATAGAATTCAGTCAGGTAGTTAGTAATTAGTACATGTACATTGTACACAGACTAATTGTGGAATCTATTCTACATTTTTGTTTCACTGCTACTGCTACTGTCAAACCATTATTTCTCTATGAAGCTTGACATATCTGATAGCACTAAACACAAGATGGTGACTTGAGATATGAATTAGAATATGGACCTTTGATTTTTTATCTCATCTTAATCTTAATATATATGTATTACGTGTCACGTTGTTTGTCCGCTATGGACTCCTAAACTACCGAACCGATATCAATCAAATTTGCACACCGTGTGTAGTTTGATCTAACTTAAAAGATAGGATAGCTTACATCTTAATTTATACCCGCAATATTATTTTATTGCAAATATTTGTTTATTATTTGATACAATTCTAACAGATGGCGCTGTGTTGAAAGTACCAACGTTTCACATAAGCTACAATTTAATGGCATAACCACCAAAAAAGCATGGTGGATTGGTGTTCTCCTACCGTTTCTCTCTCCGTCTCTCTTGTCTACTACTATGGAATATAACAAAAACCTTAGCCACAGCAACGCTTGGCCGGTCTGCTAGTAAATATATAAAAAATGTTTTATCTCATTTGGTTCATTCGGAAGTATGTTGGGTAACAATTAGTACACCAAAATGTATATAACATGTACTTTACCTAAAGTATGAAACTTAATTATAATCCAAATGTTATTTAAGGTATGGAGGGTTCCACCAATGCAGTGAGAGCGGTGGCAGCTGGTGACTCCACGCTACGGGAATACTTAGAGACTTCCATGAGCAGTGGGTCAGGCTCCGGTCTGCCCTTGATGGTGCAGAGGACCCTGGCCAAGCAAGTAACGTTAATCGAGAGGATAGGAAAGGTATGTGGTATCTTCTTGATAATAGTGTAATTATTGTCCTGAAGTTTTGTGTTGGTACATTCCAAACCGTAATAATAATTATATTGCCTTCGACTTTTATTGTCAATACATTCTCATATTCATAAGAGAGCGTTCAAGTATTAGACGGACAGACAGACAGACATAACATTTATTACAAACAAAAACACACACACATAAACACACAAAATAACAATACTTAAAGAAAAAATAAAATAAGACATCACAAACAATAAAAATTAGAAATTAAAATTAAGAAATTTTCTTTTGCCATTTGGTTCGCTTCCAGTGTGCAATGTGTGTGTACTGTGGTTGTAATTGGCCCTGGCTCAGCATTATGCTGAGGAGCAAAAAGTTCCACAATGCTGGTCATTCTGCCAGAGACCACAGCAGCTAGTTTATTATGTAACGAATTTTGGGGGGGGTGTGTCTTTTTGTAAAACGTTACAATGCGGGGCGGGGATTGGATTACGCGTTATTGTTAATATTATTTTCGACTTTTCAGTACTTTACACCACATAATGGTAACTTTTAGGTATAAAGAATCACTAGGTGGTCACGAAACGTTTTACTGTACTTGGGTACAGAAAATTGTTACGGCGCGTTACATTCGGCTGTCAATAATCTCTAAAAATTGATATAATTTTTTGAAGTGAAACTTCTTTATCGGGGTTGGAAAAAAATTTAGTGTAACATATTTTCGTTACGCGTCACGTTTTGCGGTTACGCGCCATGTTCCTTTTTGAAGTCAAACTTCTTTATCGGCGTTGGAAAAAAATTTACCGTCACATTATTATTTATTATTTATTTAACCAATTTCTGTAAAGTTGCATATAGTAGATCATTTTTCGAAAAATAAGGTCATAAAGAAGTTTCGTGTGTACACCTAGTACACGCATACATTTTTTGAAGTGAAACTTCATTATCGGGGTTGGAAAAAAAAATTGTGTAACATTTTTCGGTTACGCGTCACATGTTTCGGTTACGCGTCACATTTGACCGTTACGCGCGTCTTTTTCTTGTCCCTACCATGGTTGATTCAAAGAGATTCTAAACCATTAATAACAAAAATGTATAATAACGATAACAATGATACTAAAAATTCTATTACAATTTATGAAATTCTGTAATAATCTTAGTGGTAATAAGGTAAAATGAAATAATTGTATTATTTGTATTCAAGTCTGTGATATTAAAAGCCTTTTGTTAAACTTTATCTAATTTAACTTTATTTAACCAATTTCTGTAAAGTTGCATATAGATAATTTTTCGAAAAATAAGGTCATAAAGAAGTTTCACTTCTAACGTGTGTAGACTAGTACACGCACATTTGTTAATAATTCCAGGGTCGCTATGGCGAAGTATGGCGTGGCTCGTGGTACGCAGATAGTGTGGCTGTTAAGATCTTCTTCTCCCGGGATGAGGCCAGCTGGAGGAGAGAGACTGAGATATATAGCACTGTCCTGCTTCGACATGACAATATACTCGCTTATGTTGGAAGTGATATGACCAGCCGGAATAGTTGCACGCAGGTAACTTTTTGAAGTGAAACTTCTTTATCGGGGTTGGAAAAAAATTTAGTGTAACATTTTTGCGTTACGCGCCATGTTGCTTTTTGAAGTCAACTTCTTTATCGGCGTTAAAATATGACATATAGTATGTTTTTGACTTTGAAATTTGACAACGGATTACATTTTCGACTTGAAATTTGCTAATCGCAATTTGCAGCAATTAATTTGTAAATTGTATGCTAGGCAGTGTATCAAAATTTACTGTGTTTAAAGAAATAGTTTCGGACCTCTAAACTTAAAACAAACCAATTATGGCTCTGCGTACAACAAAGGTTTTATATAAGTTTCACTTCTTACGTGTGTACACGCACACATGTTTTATTTATATTAAATATTATATGGTCCTTAATTTGCTTACATTTCTTTAATCAATTTTATATACGAGGTGGTCAGCCTTCTGTGCCTGACATGTTGCAATATTATTAGACATAAAAAGATCCGTTGGTGCAGCTGTGATTCAAGTGGCACCTCAGGGTTTAGCCAATACTAGTTCTTCATTGAAATTGCTGTATTTCTTTTCCAGCTCTGGTTGATAACTCACTTCCATCCATTGGGTTCGCTATATGAGCATTTGAGTCGGACAACTCTAACCCGACATCAGATGATGGTCATCTGTTTGTCCATTGTTAATGGCTTACTGCATCTACATACAGATATCCACGGCACACAGGTTTGTATATGATTTCATAATATTTGTAATTCATCAGTAAACTTCAGAGTCTTGAACTAAGCTTTACATTTTTCACCTGTATGTTTTTGACATACGGAAGTCATACTTAGCGCTTATTTTTAATTCATATCATGATGATTAGATTATAATTATTAAAGCTTTATTAATTAATCCATACAACAATTGGTTAGTTTATGTTCGATATATAGACCAGTCATTATAGACATTCAAAATCGAAAATTTGATAATAATTCCAAAAGTTTTCAAACTTCGGTCAAGTGAATGGTACATTGGGACGACAATAAATCTCATTTTGCAACCTTGTCCGCAGTCCGGAACATTGTTAAAATTGCAATTAAATTAATTTTTGCTGTATGGTCGTGAAAAAAATTCCAAAAGTTCTGCAAACTTGGGGAAGTTTTCGATATAATATTTCATATCACGTATAAAATTTGCAACCAACCTAAGTGTACGGAACATTTTTTGTTATTTATTTTATTTTCGATATATGTGTCAAATTTTCAGAACTTTTGGAACGTTTTCGTAACAAAAATGTTCCGTACACTTAAATTGGTTGCAAATTTGACACGTGATGTAAAATAATATATTTAACACCACTCCAACTTTGCAAAACTTTTGGAATTTTAGTCACAAGAACTGAGCAAATTATCATTTATTGCATTTTTAACAATGTTCCGGACCGCAGAGCAGGTTGTAAAATTTTATAGTTTGTTTTAATACCACTCCCGACCTTACATCAAAATTTGAAAACTTTTGGAATTATAATGAATTAATTGTCTTGACTGACTGGACTAATATCAGTGAAGTCACAGTTCCGACTCAGTACCGGCACAGTTCGAAATATTTGATACATTCTCGATGAACGCATCCCCACTTGTCAGTGTCAGTGCACCGGCAATCACGGACGGATTCATTGACAACGATATTTTTACACGCTTTATATTAGCTTCACCTGTATGTATGTATGAATGTATGTATGTGTGTAACCGACTCCTTCGGACTCGATTTTGACCCACTTTAAACGGACAGATTTAATTCAAACTTTGTACATTTATAAAGAATCATATAATAATTTCATAGGTTTATCTAAGTGCACAAAGCAATACGATTAAATTGAGACAACACGTATTGCTGCTGGGACTAAAAAGTGGAAAATAAATATAGTTTAAAAAAACTATAAAACACGCTTTTAAAGCACATCAAACTAAAAAGTGAAAAATAATTCCTAATTTATTTAATGCTTGGGTAAAGCTAATTATTTATTAATAATGTTTTATCCAGTCGGCCGGTATATACCTTTTTTTTTTTCAGGGCAAACCGGCGATTGCTCACCGCGATATAAAATCGAAGAATATCTTAGTTAAAGTTAATGGGGAGTGTTGTATCGCCGATCTAGGGTTGGCAGTCACCAGGCATCATGTCTCCGCAGGGTTGATGCACAATCCACGCCAAGGAACTAAGAGATATATGAGCCCTGAGATGCTGGATCAGAGGTGAGTTTCATTTATTTCAATATTATAGAGGTACAGGCACCAAAAAAATACTGAAGGGTTTGCTGGAAGAGTATATAAATTACATAAAAATTAATATAATAACACAGGTTAAACCAACAAATTAAATTATATATATTATAAAAATAGTCTTTAGATTGTAGAATTGTCTCGTTATCAAAGGAATGAAGTACATTGCGTTTTGGAATTAAAGCGGATTAATACTATATTTTCAAATTACTTGGTATAATCTTTATATATTAAAATAAATTATTATTTTACTTCAGTGATTACATGTATAAACCCAGCGGTTCCATATCAAGAATATTAGTTAGAAAATCCACTATTTCTTGAAAAATTTCCAATAAATAATATAATAATAATACAGTTCAGTTTTATTGTTTTATTACCAAAATATATATATCAACAAGATTAGTTTCAAACACGGAAAATTAAGCCTAACAAAATCAACGATTGGATTTTACGTATGGTGCTGTGCTAAGGGTGTACGATCCCAACTCAAGATTGGGTTTTGAGATCGCGTGGTTCAATATTAAAGTCAAGATCGCTATAATCTGGTCCTTAGTCCTCGGTTGAATAACTGAATACTTTATCCTTCTATAATTTGTATTTTAGTATGAACCTCCAAAGCTTCGATTGCTACCGCAAATGCGATATATACGCGTTTGGCTTGGTCCTTTGGGAGGTGGTGAGGCGGGTGTGTCCAGCTGCAGAGCATCGGCCGCCATTTTACGAGCTGGTGGGTCACGATCCCAGTTTCGAGGATATGAGGAAGATTGTATGTGTGGAAGGAGCGAGGCCTGAACCTCCTGTGGATAGTAATCCGGTGAGTTTTTTTTTTTTTTGGTAAATCTTAAACTATCATACAAATCACAACTGATCTGTTATGGGTTTTTAACATAAAATAAAACAAATTAGCACATTAAGATATTTCTAAAAGGGACCTCAAACAAGTAAGCTAGCGAAATACAATAATTAAAATATATTAAACTAAATCTTATAATTAACTTAAGTACATAAATGTGGGCGCCGGGAGGATTTTGGTTTATCCTACCAAACGTATATGTGATAATGTTTACCACATAAACAAATAGTTAATTTATTATTCAATAAATGAATATCTAATTTGAGGGAAAAAAACTAAGAAAACATTTCAGATTGTTTCACAACCAAAATAATAACTAAAGGAAACATACCCCTCAACACAGTTACACAAATAAACTTTTATATAACACAAGACAGAATTTATGTAAACGCGTCCAATCTACGGCAATCACCCTCCGTGTCTGACTTTTTGTCCCTACCCTCATCCTATTACATTTCTAAACCTGTCAAAAAAGGTAGGAAATTTTTGACTGTACAGACTTAGTAGACTTTACAGAGATAATAAAGAGAGAAAAAGAAACAATTGTATATATTCTAGTAATAATATATACTTAATAAAAAGAAAAATACTATTCAAAATTTTTAATCATATACATAAACTTGATTTCATTCAAATGTTTGAAAAAATCTAATACAATCGATATTGGTAAAGCATGAAGAAAGAAAAGATCGTACCAATTCTTAATAGGTCGGCAACGCACTTGCGAGCCCTCTGGTAATGTCTCTATGTTCAATAAATTTCAGACAATGGTCTTCATGGCGGCCATAATGCGGGAATGTTGGCATCAGAATGCGTCGGTGCGACTCCCGGCGTTAAGAATAAAGAAGACGCTACTAAAGTTAGCGGCGAATGACAACGCGATACATTTGGACGAAGATAATGAGGTATCCGTGTAAGAATTAAAATTGGCTTTATTTTGTATATTTTCTCATAATATAAAAATGGTCTCTAAATGGAAGAAAGCATGTTATATTAACTTTGGTTTTGCTCACTAGATGGCATTACTGTTGAGTGTTTCTTAAGGATTTGTGTATTTACTAAGGAAATTTTAATTGCCAATGGTTGATTGACTTACCCTAATATTATTTAGACGTTTAATATTAAAAAAAAACCGTCATGATTTAGGATGTCGACGGTGGTGCCATCTGCTTTTTTTTTACGTTAGGGAGCGTTCAAGTATTACGTAACGAATTTTTTTGGGTCACGGGGTAAAACGTTACGAAACGTTATTGTTAATATTATTTTCGACTTTCTAGTAGTTTACACCACAGAATGATAACTTTTAGGTATAAAGAGTCACTAGGTGATCACGAAACGTTTTACTTTTGGGTACAGAAAAATGTTACGGCGCGTTACATAGGGGGGGGGGGGGGGTTAAGAATCTCCAAAAATTGCGTGTCGTAATACTTGAACGCTCCCTAATGATATTCAAAAGTAAATTCTATAAGTGCGAAAAAGGCCTGTCAAAGACTATAGTTTTAAGTAATTGAGAAGCGAATACAAAATAAACTAATGTAATAAGCCGCCTTCATAGCTCATATATTTAAGTCATAAAAACCTATCTCTTATCAAAATACGTAATCTGGTTTTGAGTATTGTCAAATTGTCTTACGCGGGTCAATATTTAAACTTCTATTTACGTAATTAGAAAGCATTAAAAACAGTATATTCGCGTTTTACTGAAGATTTATTTAAATTGCATTTATAATAAAAATTTTGTTTATCTGATCTCATAACAATTCTACTGTTAGCCTTCAACTTTTACTATGAAAGATTTAAAATAAATATGTGATTATGAAAATCAGCGTTCAAACTATAAATTCGAAATATAAAGTCTACCTAATGTAAATTTACTTCGAATTTGACTTACTTTAGTTACCCTTAGATAAAAAATACATTTATTTTATTTCAACCACCGACGACGAATAGCGATGACAATTCGTGATGTTTCACCTTGGGGTACAAAATCTATTTATTGCTAATACAAACCAAATTTAACATAAATATTACATACTTTTGTACCTTTATCGTTAACGGGTTAAAGATGAAGTCGGGATCGCTTTTACTATTGAGAGATTTTTATTATTATTGTTGATTAAACATTATAAAGTACAAAATCACCAAAAAAAAAAACAAGGAGTGGTGAAGGGCTACACCGCAGTACAAACTACTTTTAATTTATTACAAACTAAAGAGTTGAGAAAAGAATAAATTAAAAACCTAAGGCGTCGTCCTAATTGGGAGAGATCGTACGATGGCGCGTCAAAGTGGTCGTGCGATGACCTAACAGGTGTCCTAATAGATCGCGCGATGTCCATCGTCCGCGCCCCTCGCGCGTCGACGCATCGCGTAGTAACCGATTAGGACACTCAAAAGAGATCTGTTGCTTTGATTACATGATTGCACGATCAAACGCATCGTACGATCGTTATTAAAGCATTTCATGTGCTCGCACGATTACTTGCGAGGCAAATAGGACACTCTGATGAAATCTGTATGTTTGAACTCATCGCACGACGAGAACGCATCGCGCCATCGTACGATCGCTCCCAATTAGGACGACGCCTCAATCCATACAAAAATAACGAAAACAATTACTAATAAAAAAAAGGGTGTGTGTACTTATGTACGCGCGTAAGAAGTTATACTTCTTTGACATTATTAAAAATAGTTTTTGATTGCATGCGAAAAATTAATTACAAAACTTCATTCTGTTAATGTTGTGTCCCGGTGCGCGCGCATCGTAAAATTTCACTCTCATCAATTTTTCATAACGCGCCTAAAGAAGTATAACTTCAAAAAATTACAAAAAACTAAACAAAAATCTATATTATAGTGTGAGGGGAGCAACTATGGATCGATTTGTGAGTTTATTTGTGTAAATTGCGTAGTTTGAACAAAAGCACTCAAATCTATTTACATCACAGTAAACACAATTTGACAAAGAAGAATCTTTAGTTAAAGGAAGATAAACCTGATTTAGTTTGAATTATTGTTTTAATTTTGAAAAAAAAAGTTTTAATTAAGAGATGGGTTTAAAACGGCCATTCATTAGATAATAAATCAAAGTGCCGAGTAGTATTTTAAATTCATTACATATGTAAATACACATTGTATAGTGTAACATTTTGTAATATAACATTTTAATAGCTGATCCTACAGAATATAAATAAATATGTTAGTTTATTTTTCATTTATATTAAAATCTTCCAAAATACTTATGTCTGGATTACTAAATATTATGTGGGATCAGTTAATCGCGGATTATTATTCCAATTCGGAATACCTAATTGTATAGTTGGTGCGTATTTTTCAATCGTAAATAGATAGTGTTAAACTATTAAAATGTAAATTATTGGAACATTTTATGGTTTCATTAAAGAAAAAATGCTCGATGAATAGTTTCGAAGAGAATCGATATTGTGTTCCAAAAAAATAGACTCACAAATAATTATTTTTAGAACAAAATTGATATCCTGTAGTTTGGCTTTGGCAAACTTTTCTTAGAGATTTAAATTTTTTTTTTCAATTTCAAGGAACAACAATTTCACCATACATAATTTTTGCGTAATATTTACGCAGTTCACAACGGAAACTGAATAAGGAATATTTATCCCTCACGTACGAGCGAGTGTTGCGTTCTCAAAAAAAGTCCGTACGACCTCAGTGTTAGGGGTTGCATAGGCCAACACTGCTCAATATCACTTTATTAATATTATGATTGAAAAATAGCACGTAGGATAGTTTGTAAATTGTAATATACTATGTAAATCTCATTGCAGCCTTATATAAGGTGCTAAAACATGTACTTTAATGTAAACAAGTGTTATTTAATGAATCTCGTGCACCTTCAGAATATATAAAAACCCGCTAAAATTAATATCCCTTCTAGATTAACAATTTACTTCAAACTAAATACAAAAATAAACGTAGAATTTCTGAAGGTGCAATTTTCTAACCACTTGTTAAATTAGCACTAAAATTGTTAGTTTTAATTGTTAAAAGTGTATCTTTATGCATTTAGTTTAAGCTAGAAATTATAAGAATTAACAATCTGTTTCCTTTGAAAACCAATTCCAAAATTGAAAGTCATCTATTTGAAGTTTAAAATCTGATTAAATTTAATAGTTAATATTTTAATTATAAATATATATTATGTTTTTTTAGTTAAAAGTGAAATTGGTTTTCGAAAAAAGTTTATCAGATTTAAATATTATGATGCCATATATGTTTCCGTATTATATATTGTCATTTCCCTTGTCAATGTCAGTTGTCAAAATCTTTGACTGTTTATATATGATCTATAGAGAATTCGGTATCTATAGTCGTATTTTTAATTAGACGAAGCCAACTGACAGTAGCTAATGTCACTTTGTAAAATAATGTTGCCATATTTAAAGTAATAGTGCTGCGATCAGTTCTTGTTCAATCAGATGAATGAACAATGAGTGTGAATAGTTTCAAACTATAACTATAATCATTTCAAACTATAAATAGTATATTTCATTACGAGTGCGGAAAGCCTGTCATTACAAAGAGTTCCGACAAATGTCTACCCGAGCCGAGGCGCAGCCGAAGGTGAGGGTTGACAGTCGGAACAAGTTGCAATGACGGTTCCGCACGTGTACTGAACGACTATTTTTAATACAGTTCCGAAAAAATTTAACAATTTAATAAAATATTAAAAACACAATAAACTCTACTAACTAATCATTTATTTCTTAAAAAAGTTATAATTCACATATACATTTAAATTGGTACAGTTTTTTTACGAACTGGGAAAGTTTTAGGTTGCATATTTACTGTTTGAGACAAACTATTATTAATTTCGTATGATTGTTCATGTATATTTAATATATAATATAACAAACAACTAAACTCGCAAAGAACATTTTTGGAAAATGGCGCCAACTGTAAAATAATATAAGCAGAGATTTTTTTTTCTTCACCCGTTCTGGGTAGGCAAAGGGAAAAGGGGCTGCCCATACAGCCAAGTCTTCAGTAGAATTTTTTTATTGATATGAAATTTAATAAAATGAAATGAAACCTAACCTAACTCATTGAATCAAATCATTAAATCTGATATTGAAACAAATTATTAGCTTCTTTTTTGAAATATTTGCATGAGTCATAAAAACTTCTATGATTTTTTTTAGTAAAAACTTCGTGGTTTGTTTTTTCTTTTTAATAGACATTAATTTGACAGTTGGGAAAGAAAACGCACTAGTTCGGAAAAGGTAAAGAAAAAGCACGAGTGTGTAATAGCCCACATCCCGAACGCTATACGTCCCTGCAATACGCCACTTTTTGAGCAACTGTATTAAAAAGAATATTATTTCTATTTGAAAATTGTATAAAAGTGCTCTGATATAAGTTAGGTACTAGTACTATGTAACTACAATCAGATTTTTGACGGCTTATTTCAAAGCGCGGCGCGGCGACTAGTGCCATCACCGATCATTAATTCATGGGTCTCTACTTTGTCACAACACTATTTTTATTTTATTAAAAACTGACAACACCGTAAACGTCAGTTGACTTCGTCTAATTAAAAATACGACTATAGCTCTCAAATAGATATGTTCCTTTTATGTATCCATATATTTAAATATCATTTGCGAAAGATTAAATTATGCATTTTTGAGTATGCCATATTAGATCAATGAAAATGGAGTTCTCCGCCATAGACAATAATAAACCATAGATGATAAATTGATGTTATTAAAAACAAGTATATTTCCATTTGAATATGTTGTGTTCACATGTAAATATTTAGTTTACTTTTGCGTCGGATTATAAGAAATAAAATATTTGTCTATATTTTTTTATTATTATAAATCCTCATACAAAAAATATACTACATTTAGTCCAGCCAGTCAAGACAATTAATTCATAATAATTCCAAAAGTTTTCAAATTTTGATGTAAGGTCGGGAGTGGTATTAAAACAAACTATAAAATTTTGCAACCTGCTCTGCGGTCCGGAACATTGTTAAAAATGCAATAAATGATAATTTGCTTAGTTCTTGAGACCAAAATTCCAAAAGTTCTGCAAAGTTGGAGTGGTGTTAAATATATTATTTTACATCACATGTCAAATTTGCAACCAATTTAAGTGTACGGAACATTATTTAATTAATGTTGTTCTTTATTAAACTGAAGGAAGACGTTCCAAAAGTTCTGCAAATTTGACAGATATATTGAAAATAAAATAAATAACAAAAAATGTTCCGTACACTTAGGTTGGTTGCAAATTTTATACGTGATATGAAATATTATATCGAAAACTTCCCCAAGTTTGCAGAACTTTTGGAATTTTTTTCACGACCATATAGACATGAAATTAATTTAATTGCAATTTTAACAATGTTCCGGACTGCGGACAAGGTTGCAAAATGAGATTTATTGTCGTCCCAATGTACCATTCACTTGACCGAAGTTTGAAAACTTTTGGAATTATTATCAAATTTTCGATTTTTTAATGTCTATAATGACTGGTGTAATTATTCCTATTTAATGTCTTAGTATTTATTCAGTGAATTAAGTTAAATATTTGTTTTTTTGAGTAGTGTTACTCTCTTTCCTGAGGTCACGACGGTCCGATCCTCGGCTGTGCACCAATGGACTTTCTAATTTAAGATTAGTTCGAATGGTGAATGAAAACTACGTGAAGAAACCGGCATGGCTTAGACCCAAAAATTCGCGTGACCCTGGTTCCTAAAGAAGTATGTAGAAGCAAAGTCGACGACACAGGCCTATTGCGATTCTGTGTACACTGGCGAACGTGTTTCAAATGTCCTTACACTAAGGGCTTTTTCACACGTACTACAACCACACCACGTGGCCGGGCGTATATTTTTTATTGAAAATGAATAGGACTATTCACACGTACCACATTTGCAGTCGTTATCGACCGTGTGTGTGATATCGACCACATCGCAACTACAACGCGACCACCAGCGGTACTGCGAACTAGTGACGATTAACGACAGTGCGCGCCCGCCGCTTTTCCCTCGCCCGGTTCATTCATTCTGCGTTCGACTAAGGTCGTAGTTTCCTCTTCGAATTCCAAGAGTTTGGTCAGTCACCTCCGGCTTTCATAGCGGAAACACGTTCCGCAACTGTGTCTGCACACGACGTAACCGCATCGCAAATACTGGCGACAATGCAACCACATCGACATTTTGTCGGTACCACAACACAACTACAAAAAGCTGCAGCGACACTATTCACACGTAACCACTGCTTCACAGCATTTTGTCGTTGCGACGTGGTGTGGCTGTGGTACGTGTGAAAAAGCCCTAATGTTACCTAAATGCATTCCCCAAATCTCTTGTCATTGGCTGACATTTATCATGTCACGAGAAATTGATAAATCAGTCATTCAGTGTCAGGTAGATTATATTTGGATTTTTACAAAGAAAATGCTTTCGAGTCGAGTAGATGACGACATTCTTTTAGTGCCTCTTGGAATAAAATACTCTGCGACTATAGCATAGGATCTAAAGTTAGGCGCGTTGTAAGTCCGGGTGTTTTGTTGTTCCAGATCTTTCGTTTGCGGAGAATATTCGGACTAATGCAGGTATCCTGATGGGCCTGCGGAATTCATTGTTGGGCCTCTCTGATACTGCAATTAGGGTGTTACTAGGTCCTCATTAGTCAGATCAATTCTCGAAAACAGCTGCGTCATATAAGTAATGATCTGTTATACCCCTAAGATGTAAGCCTTAATGCTAATATAACACTAAAGACAGTCATGTCATCATAATTTAAATGAGATAGATACTACTCCGGTTTGAAGCTATCAGTCTGTTTCGAGATATTATCCGTAACTGTTGTTTTATTCAATAATTCTAATTACGAGTCTTTTCATCGTGTATTTGTTATAACCATTGAAATAATTAAATATAATTAATTAAAATAAGTTTTTTTTTTAAACTTAAATCTACGTGACTAATAATGTAAAATTTCTTTAGACAAATTTGCGCGCCATTTTGTGTGGCAGAACATGGGAACGATTTACGATTGTACCACCATAACATTTTTGTTCCATATTCTTGCAATAAATAAATTATTATTATTACAAACTCGTATAACACATCGAAAGGGTACAAAGGAAGTTCCTTAGAACTTTATATAAAAGAAAGTACTTACTTTTACCCTACGAGTTTCTTAATTTAGGGTATGTTTGGGTATGACTCAAAAGAACTTCGTCTAGAATCAGCGCAAATTATATATATATTATAACGAAACGAAAAGGGCATACTTCCCGGGAGATATTATGAGATTGTACGTTCCGGATACTCATCACCGCTGCCATTCCCCGCTTTCTCTCGTAGCATACCTAATAGTTAAAATGTTTAACGCTACAATGAAACACGCTTTGATTTTAAAACTTTATTTATAAATTATATAAAAGCAAGACGATAAAATAATTTAAATGCACAAGTTGGTACGTTCGAATATCGAAATATTACATATTTAAATAATACTCCATTTATAAAAAAAATTTGCACTTCGAGAACAAGTCACATGGCGATTGACAAGGCACAGTGCAATACTTAGACCGCTGAGAACACTTTGGTTTGAAAAGATAATCCTTAGGCTTAATATCTTTGAAAAATATATATTTTAAGTTCACCTCGGCTTACAGGATTAATCATGGTGTTCATCTTGAGCTAACTCTTCCAGATCTTCTTGGTCGAATTCCGTGTCATCCTCAGCGGTGGCTTCCTGATACTGTTGGTATTCTGATACCAGGTCATTGACGTTGCTTTCGGCTTCACTGAACTCCATCTCGTCCATACCCTCACCAGTGTACCAATGCAAGAAAGCCTTGCGCCTGAACATAGCAGTGAATTGCTCCGATATTCTCTTGAACAGCTCTTGGATTGCGGTCGTGTTTCCAATGAAAGTTGACGACATTTTTAGTCCTTTAGGAGGAATATCACACACTGCAGTCTTTACGTTGTTCGGAATCCACTCGACGAAGAAACTGCTGTTTTTATTTTGTATGGAGAGCATTTGTTCGTCGACCTCCTTCATGGACATGCGGCCACGGAAAATGGCGGCGACCGTGAGGTAGCGGCCATGTCGTGGGTCGCAGGCGGCCATCATGTTCTTGGAATCGAACATCTGTTGGGTCAGCTCGGGTACGGTGAGGGCTCTGTATTGCTGGCTGCCGCGTGACGTGAGTGGTGCAAAGCCAGGCATGAAGAAGTGGAGACGAGGGAAGGGAACCATGTTCACGGCCAGCTTGCGGAGATCCGCATTCAGCTGACCTGGGAACCGCAGGCAGGTGGTCACGCCAGACATGGTGAGCGACACGAGATGGTTGAGGTCACCATATGAGGGATTTGGGACTTTGAGGGTTCTGTAGCAAATATCGTATAGAGCTTCGTTGTCTATACAATATGTTTCATCAGTGTTCTCGACTAGTTGGTGGATGGAAAGGACTGCGTTGTACGGTTCTACTACTGTGTCTGATACTTTGGGCGAGGGGACAACTGAGTATGTGTTCATGATTCTGTCGGGGTATTCTTCTCTGATTTTGGAGATAAGAAGGGTACCCATACCGGATCCGGTACCACCACCGAGGGAGTGTGTGAGTTGGAACCCTTGAAGGCAGTCGCAGTTTTCGCACTCTTTGCGGACGACGTCTAAGACAGCGTCGACGAGCTCAGCGCCTTCTGTATAGTGACCCTTTGCCCAATTGTTGCCAGCGCCTGATTGGCCGAAGACGAAGTTGTCCGGGCGGAAAAGCTGACCGTATGCGCTGGAGCGGACGGCGTCCATGGTGCCTGGCTCCAGGTCGAGGAGGACGGCGCGTGGGACGTACTTGCCGCCATTCGCGGCCGACGCACCTGTAGTTAATAATAATAAAAAAGTAAATATCTAGTGATTATTCAGAAAGTTTTCAATTTTATGTTGTATGTGGCCTAAATATAATAAATATTGTGCATTTTGTATCATCCATAAAAACATTGCTATATTTAAGCTGACACGAAAAAGCTTAAGTTACATTCTATCGTCACAAAATACAACCAAAACCGGCAATTTATTCGAACAATTGACTCAAAACGCACCTAATTACTGCATTAGCCTACGGTAACGCTACTCTCAAGTAGAAAATTACCGAAATTTCTGTAGGAATTAGTCTAATTGTACCGTCTGAGTCAGTGTACTGTTAAGATGCCCGGTCGTTGACCTTGTTATCGTAATTAACGATTTATTACTGCGGGTGCTTTTATTGTTCAACTTACGAAGCGTACTGCTGACAATGTGGTTTATGTACTTCACTAAAAGGTTGCTAAGTAACTTTCGTTCAGTTCTAGCTATTATATGTGAGGCATCGACATACATAGCAAAATGTGTATGTGAATAATTAATAGATACCCAGAAATAGGCTTGGCTTATGCCCCGTAGTTAGGACGGTTAACGGACCTCGTGAATATAGCCAAGATATACCTCGCCCGCCATTTTTTTTAAATGTCAATATAAATTACTTTATTATGGTATTAAAACATAGAGCAATCCTAATATCCGCCAGGAGTGATTTAAGTATGGTGAAGTTAAAAGTACAAGTCATTGTTAAACTTAATAAAGGATCAGTAACCATACATAGAACCCATTTTTGGTTAAACCTTTGGTTTGAATAAAAATCTCATTGCTAGAGGGCGCTACTATCGACTGGTGAGTATGAATGTCTCGCCTGGCTGGCCATGGCTACAGTTAGGTCATTATGCACAACTCTAGCGTTCAAGAACTAAAAATATATACTTATCTGTAATGAATAACTTTTCTACTTGAATCTTTCTGACAAAACAGTTAATAAAGCTAAATGCAATGACGCCATAATATGTAATGTAAATGTTTAACTACACTCTTTTAAGGCTTTTTCAGTTTGAGGACTTACGTCCCTAATAAAGAGCTAAGCTGCAGTAATTCGTTAGCTAAATACTTAATAATGAACCGAGGGATAAGACGAATAATACGAATCCTTAATACTGCCCTGCGATTCTGTAACTCACTCACTCGAACTCACATAGCGGTTTTCGCATCGGCCATCGCTCTCAAATAAGTCGTGAAGCAGTCATTTTATGATTTGGCATTCTGATAAACAATAAACTATAAGCTCTCACCTTTTCAAAATGCCAAATCATAAAATGACTGCTTCACGACTGATTTGAGAGCGACCGCCGATGCGAAAACCGCTGTGTGAGTTCGAAAAGTGAGTTACAGAATCGCAGGGCTGTAGACCGCTCGAACACACTCGGCGTATTATAGTTAAACGAAACTGTATTTAAACCTTATAAAAAAAGGTTAATTAAATTTCGTTATAATAATTATATTTATAACGATCTATTTTAAATGTCATATGTTTATATTTTTATTACTTGTTTTATCCCGTGCTTATTCATAATTTGGATACTTACAAGTAGCCTCATTGTAGTAGACAGATAACCTCTCCAATTGCAGATCACTTGTGCCTTCGTAGACACCAGTGGTACTGATGCCGTGCTCCTCAGATATGATTTCCCAAAACTGCGAACAATGTTATACCATTAGGAAGGAAGGACAAACTGTTAAGGAAAACATATGTGCGTTTTGGAAAACAATAGTGTTATTGTAGACTGTGTTTGCACTGAATAAAACAGCAAAATTAACATATCTTTGAGCCTAATAATTGACGTCAATTATTTTCGTTTAGGATCACGATATTAAAGTTATTTCAAAGTGTCAAATGGATAAATTAGGGAGCGTTCAATAATTACGTAACGAAATTTAGGGGGGGGGTCCTATTGTAAAACATTACTTTTCGACTTTCCAGTACTTTACAGCACATAATGGTAACTTTTGAGTATAAAGAGTCACTGGGTGGTCACGAAACGTTTTACTATTTGGTACAGAAAAATGTTACGGCGCGTTACAAGGGGGGGCGGGGTAATCATCTCCAAAAATTGCGTGACGTAATACTTGAACACTCCCTCAGTTAGAATATAAAATGGATAAATAGAATAATAAATAAATTTAAATAATTGGTGGCTATAAATACTCTGTAAACATTTGTTACAGAAAAACGCTAAAAATTTAGACCACTTACACAACTATTTGACATTGTATTACTAATTGTAAGCATAATAGACTAATTAACAGAAAAATTCTACAGTGTGTTATAGGGTTTGTAACTCGTCTTTAATAGACTTGCTCTAATTTTGTGCCTATATGAATATATTTGAGCAAATACAATTAATCATTCGGTTTTGGTTAGTTCCAATAGCGTTAACGATTCCGACTTTAATATTAAGTATAGCATACGCGAATCTTAAAACGATGGTGTATGAAAATGTGTCTATGTCTGTCAAAATCTTCTGCTATTTACATTCTAAATCACACAGAAGCCCAGGTCTCACGAAAATCCTAGAGCATCCAGTTTCTTTTGTAGAATGCGAGAGCGACCCTTGAGTCAGTAACGCGGCTTTGTCGGAACTCCTCGAGGTGATTTTAGTGGGTTTCACCCAGTCCCTGAATACCACAAACCCCATCTATCGGGGGCAGGGGATGCGCAAACGCATTTCCACCTCTGATATAAAAAAGAGCGTTGCTATTTGTTCACCAAATTCGATGTAGTTCTTTTAATAAAGAATCAAGATTGCTGTTGGGAGTCAATACAGGCGCGGATCAAGTATGTTATTAGCACCTAAATCGTCCATAGAATGTATAAACGCAAGATAAAATGATAGTTAAAAAATTACAAATATACCAATGAACTAGTCCAGTATATATAGAAACAAACTGACACATTTTACTACACTAAAACATTAAACTGTTAGTAAAGAAATAACAAAAAAAAATCGTAAAGAAGTGTAGAAATGAAATGAATGAATGAAATGAAATGAAATGAAATGAAATGAAATGAAATGAAATGAAATGAAATGAAATGAAATGAAATGAAATGAAATGAAATGAAAATGAAATGAAATGAAATTTTAATGTGGCTTGAAGAAGCCGGATTTCCTTCGAAACTTGATCATCCGGTGTCGCAGAGATGATGTTAAAACTTAATCTCATAAAACGTAGGCTAAGTACGGTATTTGTTACCATAGTTACAATTCTCTTGTATGGAAATATCGTAACAATGGTAACAAACGTGGTACCTTAAATAAGGCCGTTAAGACAAAAAGCAGACTCGCCTGTGTACCATATGCCGACATCGAATTGTATCTTAACTCGGTCATACAATGCGCAGAGGTCATGAGAACTTGGAGAAACTGATCGTGGTTGGTAATACAGAAGGAAAGACCACGTGGCCGTTCATCAACCAGATGGACCGATCAAGTGGAAGACTCATCGTCCTAACTATACACTGTCATAAGAGAAGCGCTGGACAAATACCAGTGGGCACAAATAGTCCGCTCCATGTGCTTCATTGCTGGACGACGCTCAAACATTAGCTGCCGATTGAAGAGAGAGAGACTACCAAAAATATTATTCCAATACAGGGGGTATTTGAATACCAAAATAAATTGCGTAGTAGCAAGATTCAAAGTCCATAAAAGCAAAAATATATTTTTCGTATATAATAAAATTATTGCATGGTAAAATTCTTTAATTGCAACATAAACAAATTCCTTATGGAATTATTTTCCTTGAATTTCAACAATATAATTTCATTTTGCTGACAATGTCAATAATAGCTGTGTGACATGAATTAGTTTTATAGCAAATGTAATTATTCACCTGTGTATCGTGTGTATTAACAAAAATATTTCAACATACAGTAATCTGTACCTACTGCAGCTATGTAAAATAAATTTATACCCTCATAACATACAGTATATAACCTTCTAGAAAAGCAATAGAAAAAAAAATTGATTAAGTCAAATATAATAAGTAGGCAATGACTTTTTAATTACAAAATGATATAAAATCTTAAATTTTTTAAACGAATAACAAAATTCCGAAACGTCGCTTTTCGTCGTTGTGTATTTTTTTGGAAGTGGGTAATTGACTTTGGACTGAAAAGGCCTATAAGGATATATATAAAGTAATTATTATTTATTTAGTTTAATTTTTTTTATTAATTATTAAATTATTTTTATTATTACTATGTAGGTTACGAAAATTTTAAATACTGTATATTTGATTGTTACGATTACTAATAAAATTTATGAAGAAATATTGAATATATTTTTGTTCATTTTGGAGTCGGTTGTATATTCTATACAAATAAATTTATTACGTGCCATTATTTCGTGACGTAGATGAGTAATAAATATTGATTTTAAACAATCGCATGCACATAATTCGTGTGGACATGTTGACCGCTTTAACTATTATAGATAGAAAGATAGGCTTTTGTTATCCTTCCTGTCCAACTAAATACAATGAAATACAGTTATTTTTAAACTGTAACTTACTTTAAACGTATGTGTTAGTACTTAACTATAAATTTTCAAGACAATGTTATGAAAACTGTATCGTAGAAACGCAATTGTCAGATTTCCGATAAATTAAGTTAGGTTATATTGACATAAGTATTATATTTTCAATTAGTTGTCGACACTGGGTTATTGGTTTGTTCCTGGTTAATTCCTGCAGCGGACCAAATAAAGATAGAAGCATTCGAAATGTGGTAATGGAGGAGAATGTTGCGAATACCATGGAATAAACAAAGAACCAATAAGACTATACTAAACCAACTAAAGACTCCTCAAGACTCAACTGTCATTTAAAACGGGTACTTAACTACTTTGGCCATATTGACAGGAGATAAACGAATAGTCTGGACAAACTGGTAATGGTAGGATTCTTCCTACAGTGGTGGCAGGTGTAGTCGGAATCCTACCCGTTGTTAGGCGATCGACCAAATTAAGACAATTATGGGTCTCAATATCCCTAATGCCATGACAAGCTGAGGATAGAATGGGGTGGAGGCAGCAAGGCGATTAGGGCTTTTCAAGACAGGCACGACCTTCAGTAATGAAGACTCTGAAGTTGATACTTTGGATGGTGGACGTAGCGAATAAAATTATCTAAAAACCTTAAATTTTGCACGGTATCAAGTTATTTAGTTCCGTCTTTATATACTTTTATCACTTATAAAATAAAGGCTTTTTATTCCGGATAGGAGCAATAAAATACATTTATTCTATGTAAAACTTTCATTCTTTGTGTTTACTCTTTTTTGGCAACTTTTTTTTTTTAGTATAGTAGTTTATTCTAAGAGTACATTGTCTTCACATATAATTATTTAACAAATGTAACAAATATTGTAAACCTATTTTAAAAGAGTAAGTGTGGAGTTTCTTGCCCATTCTTCTCCACACAAAACTACCTTTTGGAAGGGGCAACTAGAATCTTCTATATATATATATATAAATTTTGTTTTGACGTTCAAAAGTGCCATTTTAGATGGTCTAATTGAAATAAATGCTTTGACTTTGACTTTGCCGCCTTAACATGTCGACATATCTGCACTGTGCCACTCTGCTTCATCACTTATGCACTAGGGGAAAATTGTGTTGGTATTATTAGGTACCTCCTGTACTATTACTAAAGTAGATCAAGAATTGTCGATTGCTTTAATTCTAATTTTGACCAATCCGAAGATCTTAGCTTCACTTTATGGTGATTGGCAGGTCACTCATTCAAGACATTCTTAACTCTCGGCAGATAAGTGAATTAATTCCATTCAATCTTGATGAATTTATCGTCAATTGTGGTCTTATTGTAAGTCTCGAAGACTTTCATTTCATAACTTTCAATTCTTCAAACGAAGAGTTTATAATAAAAAAACAAATATTTTACGTTCGGATTACGACAAGTTTTTGCGCATTTAAAATTTCATTTTCAGTCAGTCAGTCAGTCAGTCATTTAAATAGCAGAGATTGCTTTTATTTTAATTGTCAAATGTTACTTTTACTAGAATAATCAATAACGTAATAATAAAACCGATGCGTCATAAACAACCTAGACGTAGTGTCGCCTGCGTTTAGGGGGAAACCAACCACAGTAACTGTATACTGGCAATTCCGGGAAATATCGATCAAAAGTAGCCATACAATGTTACATTTCCTGAAGTATCATTAATTAATAGGGTCTTATTTAATAAAGGAAGGGGTAGTGCGTTTGAAATTGAGCAGTATACAATATTTTTTGACATTAATTCGCTGCTTTAAGGCGAATCTGCGAATCCTCTCCGTGTCTACCAAACCAAATTACATGGGAATCGAACCAATGTTCTCCTAGTTATACTGACTACGTCCGTACGACTGAGGCGACAAGCATTTTGTAAAAATATAAATATATACATTATACATATTAAATTAAATAAACATAAAAATATAATTCTAATCTATTATTAGACCCAGGTCAAAAACACGAAAGAGGTTATATAATACTTATTTTCTTTATCCGTAGTGAGCTACCACTTTTTTTTAATATATTAATGCAATAGTTTTCATGTGCTACCACTTACTAGCTCCCGTAAAAGACAATACCACAGATTATAAAAATATATTTAATAATAATAGAATGAAAGACACAACATTCTTGTTGAATTAGTAAGATAAAAATTTAAGTATGTGCAAATTAATATATCAACAACAATTAAGCGAATTATCAACTTTCATATAAGACAAATAATTTAGATTGACTGACAAGTTAGTAAAAGTATAATGCAACAATTTATTCCTTGCGTGTGAAAGAATATTTAAATGTCTTTACAAGAATTACATTTTATAGAAAACAATTGTTTATTTAAACTTAAAAAACATAAATTATAAAGAAACAAAACAGAAAAATAAGCGAAACTTACGAATTTACGACACCTTTGTTTGAAAGTCTAAATAAACCATAATTTTGTTTACAGGTTAAAGTTTTTCTTTGAAGTCTGTTCATTAAAACAATTATAGAAAAGGTTATATTATCTGAAACCTCCTTGTGTCAGACTTTTAAAAAGTGAACGCATTCTTTGTTGAGCTTATTCCGGAAACCGTGCATTCTTTTAACAACTCAAACACGAATACAAAGCTCACAAATCCAAGTTATTTCTGTAAACCTCGGGAGACAGAAAAGCATTTCCTTTTTTGCCGGCGCCCGCCATCTTTATTCAAAATAGATTTTAGTTTTGTTGCATTGCGACTCGGCCATTCACTGCCTCTACAATTTATTTTTGATCTCGTCTTATTCATATCAGATTTTTACCCCCGGATTCTACTTTATTAAACCGAAAGGTTATCGTCATTAATTTCTAATACTGTTTAATATTAGAAAGTGTTAACGAAAATAAATGAAAATAGTGCGTGCGTACAAAGTACATTCAGAAGTGAAACTTCTTTGGCAGACTAATTTTAAGTCTTGTTCATATTTATACAAATCTAAAACTTTAGATTTCCGAGACTTAGAGGGAGGGAAAAAGGAAGATATGTTAGGAATTTAATGAATTTAATTGTCATTAAAATATTACATGTGTCGAAAATTCATACAAATTATAGGTAAATTTATTTTTTTAAATTTATTTCTTCGATAATAAAAACACGTGGCATTTTTATTTACAATTCGTCATTTGAGATTTCAACAAATTATTTTGCATAAAATATAAAATACTAATATATCATAAATTCTCTTTACGAAATTTTAATTTTAAAAATAGAAGTTGTATAATGTAATTAGCCCTTCTCACTCTCTCTCAATCGGTCTCAATCGCTCTCTCCCTTTTAATCGAGAAAAACGCTGCACATCGACGCAAATATTATTATTGCGCTTATCCGTACAAATTTTACCCTCATGCGCCTAAAATAAATCTATTTTTCTCTCTCTTCAGTCGGTCGTGTCTAAGCGTCGTGGTCAGCAAAGAAGAGCGGACAATCTATTTCCACCGGTTTATGTCCAGCGCCTCTTTTATTACAGTATACAGTTTTGAGGACAATAATTGTGTCTTTCACTTGATCTTTTGCATTCTGTGTTAGTAACCACGATCAGTTTATTCAAGTTCTCATCGCCTCTGCGCATTGTTTGCCCGAAACTTGATATTATTCATTCTCTAGATATTATGATTATTAGAAGTTATAATAAGCAAGTTTTTCGTGACAAAAAGGTTACATATGTTAGATACTACATGGGTAACAAGAAAAAATGGCAAATCATTATTTTAATTAAAAAAAGGTTATTAAAATTTAAATCAGTTTTTTGCGGATTGTAATCTAAGTCTTTCGTTGCACTTTTTTGTCCTACTTCGTAACCAATTTAACCTTGTTTCAAAATGTATCGAGTTTCAATCTCTAGGAAGTGTATTTATTACATAACTTTGCCAGTCTGATACGCCTAACTTGCTTTGTTAATAAGAGGCTATGTCGTACGCGTAACAAACATAAGTGGTCGCTATGGTCACGCCATGCTGCTATGGTGGGTAACGACCTCTCTACCACTAGGCAGACCCACCAATGGGTGCCCAAAAATGTTACTGGGGGCCGCAGAACGAAATGCACTCACGGATAAACCTTTAGAGAATTCGGAGATGAGGACAAAATAAAAGGAAAGATCATTTCATATACTGCACTGAATCTTTTTTAAGGGAGACCGGGAGACTCATCCGATTTTAAGTGATACAGCCGCCCATGGACACATTGACAGAAGGCTCGCAATTGCGTTGCCATTTAAGTATTGGTACGTTCTTTGGACCCTGAAGTAAAATTAGTTCGGAAATACATCAGTACAATCTATAGTAGTCTGTACAATGCAATCCGCATTTGTTTTAGATAAAAAGCTTTTTGCTTAATCTCTGGTAATTAGTACTACTATGATTTATCATAATACAGAAAGTTTCTTTTTTTTCTTTTTTTTATGGCTCTGGCACGGTTTGTGCATTAGCCAGCGTCAAGTATGAGATTTTTATCAATCGTTCTTTTTGCCTTAGAAATTCGATCATATCCTCCATGTACGGTAAAGGCACTCGCCCGGTACCGCACAACCCTCCCAAAGGCCGAGAACAAATTTAAATTAAATTAAAACTTGCCCTCGAACCGGGAATCGAACCCGGTACCCCTCACCTAGCTGCTACTTAATAAGACCGCTAGGCTATGAGGACCCCAGAAAGCTTCTTAGATGTTTACGAGCACGGATTAGGTTTAATATAATTTGCATAAATTTTATTGTAACACTACAAAAATGTGATTATAAAACTATATAAATACTTCGTAATTATGTATTTCAGTCTTAAGACTTTAAATCGCTCGGTCAACTGTGTTCTTGCGTCATCGCCATCTGGCAGTCTGTTTATATTACACTTCCTAAGGTAAAGCATATGTTTCTAATCATTCATTAGAGTTTAATGTAATTAGTCTTAGGGTGTTCCCGTCGATAAAACCTATTCAATTTTGTATGTTACCGTAAAAATTTCCTAAGTTAAATATTTTAAATACTTAACAAAAGAATACTTTGTAGAAACAAATTATTAAATATTTAGTGAATAAATTAATGTACATACGTATACGTAAAAGTATTAATTTCGATAGAATATTTGACATACGTTTCCTACTTGTAAAGGAATAATTTCCGTTCTCATAGAATCTGTGGTTAAAAAAACAAAGCCGGATATTGATCGCAACCACAGACTAATGCCAAGAAAAATTTAACTTCCTGCGGTGTGTACAAATTAGAAATATGTTTCATCATGAAAATACTATAGCACTTATAATGGCACTATAACATTATAGAATAATTGTTTAGTATGAGTAAACTGAAAATTGATGGGCAAACGAACAGTTTTCTACTTTAATATAGTTATATACAACTTTCGCTATTAAAAGTAATTGGCATCGTATGTTATTTTAAACATGAAGACTATTTAAAAACAAAGAGAACATAATGATAATTTACTAAACATACATTAATAACTCATAACAGAGATATTTTTATAAGAAACTTCAAATTTATAATTTTTATCAACTTTACACAGATTCTAAAATCACGTTGCGGGTTGAACCACTGCGCCCCACATTTTAAGGTATAATTTTATCTATTTAAACCCCGTTTTGCAAATGATTTGGACCAATATTGAACTTACTATCTTTCTGGATTCGGTCTGTACGGATTGGTACCGATGAATCAATAAATATAAAATATATTTTATAGATTACTAGCAGACCGGCCAAGCGTTGCTGTGGCTAAGGTTTTTGTTATATTACATAGTATCAAACTATTCAAGGGAAACGGTAGGAGAACACCAGTCATGGGGACCACCATGTTTTATTGGTGGTTATGCCAATAAATTGTAGCTTATGTGAAACGTTGGTACTTTCAACACAGCGCCATCTGTTAGAATTGTGACTATTAAATAATAAACAAATATTTTGCAATAAAATAATATTGCGGGTATAAATAAAGATGTAAGCTATCCTATCTTTTAAGATGGATTAAACTACACACGGTGTGCAAATTTGATATCGGTTCGGTAGTTTAGGAATCCATAGCGGACTAACAACGTGACACGTAATTTATATATATTAAGATAAAAGACCTAGGTGGCTAAAAAATTAAGTGAAACAAATGCAAAAATGTGGCTGCTCTTTGTTACATCTCGGGTTTAAACACCAAATACTAGTGTCTTATTATGGTTTTGCTAATAATAATAATAAATAGTACTGAATCTAGCAAAACTGTCTTGATCAATTTTAGACAAACAGGGCAGCTTATAACGTCTATAAGGCAGAAAAAATCTAGACAAAAAATTGTAGGAAATCTAGACAGTAACCATTACGTCGGTCACTGACCCTAAAGGCGGTTTAATAATAAGCGAGATTTATTATCATATAAAAAGGTTTATTGTACTAAGATTTCGTTAATTGTAAGACAATTATAATTAATATGTGATTAATGTACTGATTGAGTAAGGGGAGATTATTTTAAATTGTTTAAGTATACGTAATATTTCTTTTCTATTATATTTCCGAACCAATTAGATTTAGGGTCCTTCAAGAAAAGAGCGTACCAGTCTTAAGTTCTTTTCACTTCTTGAAAGGCCGGCAACGCACTCGCGAGCCCTCTGGCTTTGAGAGTGTCCATGGGCGGCGGTATCACTTAACATCAGGTGAGCCTCCTACCCGTTTGCCCCCTATTCTATATTAAAAAAAAAAAAAATGGGAGGCGGTATCAATTAACATCAGGTGAGCCTCCTGCCCGTTTGCCTCCTATTACATAAAAGATTTTTAACAAGATTTTTTGTGAGTGTTTTCATCATAGCTGTCAAAATTACAAGGTTCTAATATCCTTCAATCTACGCTGATGTAGTATGAAAAGGATTACGTCACAAAAGTGGAAAAGTACCGATATTTTATTATATTTTAAAACTAACTTCCAAAAAAATGAAGGTATTCAGTGTTCACGTGTAGCTTTTTCTCTCTCTGTCTGGATGATGTCGATGATTGAGGTGTCAAAATTCAAATGATTCAGATTTGCAGCGAATTGGACTTAGATTTTTTTTAAACTTTTTTAGTGCATTTTGGAGTTGATTAAATTTTTTCAAGAACTTCAACAGTCCATTTTAATTGCGTGAAAATATAATTAAATATATCTTGTACTTATTAAATACTATTGTATGTGGCAAAAGTGTATGTTGTATGTATTTTAACGTTGCTCAACCCAGTGTGTTAGCATTTCAGTCATGTTTAATTACAGTTAAATCCAACATAAATCCTAACATTCTAATCTACAAGTCAACATTCACTGGAACAATCGTATAATGATAAAACAAAACGTGACTCGTCGAAATTGTAGGAAGATTTGATTCACCATAGTTTGAAGCAATTTTTATCACCTTAACATTGGTACTATATTTTTTTAAAGGGCGTTGTTTTAAAATAGTATCGCTTAAACGATTATACGGATTTGATTATCTAATATATAATTATATCTATAATATATATTTTGTTGATATATTTATAATATTAAATATATATGTATTTAGTTAGTTAGATTTAGTTACACACTGGCTGAATTCACAAGAATTGCATTATTTATAATTAGTTATAAAATGGTTTAGGTTTTAAGTTTTTACTTGTTATGTTTATATTATGTTTTTAGTTTAGTTTTCTATTGTATTAGTATTGTTAGTTTAAAAATAGGAAAATAAATAAATAATTTATTATTATATAGAATAATTAAGGACTTAATTGAAGGATAATATTTGTTTGGTTTAAGTTATCCTTTTGTGTGAGTAAATATTGTTTTGTCTATAGCTTGCATTTACAAATAAACTTTGTGTATAGATATATTTTTTTGTCTTGAGTATAAATTAAGTGCAGTCATTTGTAATTTAATAATAAAAAAAAAATTAAACAAAGAATAGTATTTATAAAATACATACGGGTGTTAAATATAAATAAAAATAGCACAACTTTATTTTAACAAAAATGTACACACCCGGACTGTCAGTCACTTTTAAAGAACACTTGTTGCACATGACGTGGACAAATGCATCGTGTTTATTTTTAGAACAAACCGAGTGGGGTACAGGAGACAGGAATATCCTAACGAAAATCCTTTCTTAGAGACAAAACCGCTCCTTTCTTATGAATATTTATAGTGGTGGTAAACAAACTAAATCAAACTATAACTTTCAGATAGATTTAAGTAATATTTTGTAAAACAAAGTGCTGTTATGCTATGGTAATATAAAACACCCGACAATTAATCAAGGTTTTTTTTTTTTCATCATACATACATAAATATCAAAAGCGGTGCCGTCCCTATAACTTGTGGACACGACCAGCGAAATCAGGTAGACCACATAATATGGACCCTCAAAGAAACTAATAAATTAAGAGCCTCTTTCGAATAGGCTGAGCTCTGCAGCATATGCACTATGCAAAAAAGAAAATCCGACAGTTTACTGATAAGGACATGGTTAAAATTGTGTATCATAGCTACTTTCACAGCGTTATGTCGTACGGTATTTTACTGTGGGGTGCTGCTGCAGAGGTTCAATCCATATTTGTGCTGCAGAAGCGGGCTGTTCGGGGTATTTGTTGTGTTCCTCCGAGGGGGTCGGTACGGAATAAGTTTAAGGAATTAAATATTATGACACTATCTGGTCAAAATATTTCTTCCCCGCTCTACGCCCTTGACTTGCGAACTGGTAGTTAATGTAAATTTACAATTAATTTAACTTCTTTCTGACAATTCATAAGTGTACTTGTTTACCTATTTGAATAAAGATATTTTGAGTTAGAGTTTCAGTTAAAGAATGGAACCTTACGAACTCGTCTAGAACACTTAAAATATTTTAAGAACGCGAAAACGTAAGACAAGTATTGTCGCAAAACTCTAGCCTGCCCATTTGACAAATGAAAAAACAGCGGTTCATGGACAGTCAATAAATTATACGTTTCCGAGCCTTTTACTTGAAACTGGCATAAAGTTAAACTATTGCTGTAATATTAAAAAAATGATACGGATATTTTCTGAATACGAAGTGAATCGCGTAGTATTATTGTATTTTGAAAGTGCCAAAATGGATTGAAAAACCGCTTAATATTTTTTAGACGTATCAGAGTAATTATGAGCTTCGATGAGGGTTCCATTGTTCTCGAACAAAGCTTGATTATAAAATAAAAAAGGGTTAGGTACCCTAACTTAGGTCTTGCTATTGTCACTAAACCCTCTATTCAGAACGAGACGAGTTTTAAAGTCTAACAAATTTCAACAAAAACAGAATACAGAATTCGTATAAAACTTCCGAAAGAGGTTTTTTTAATAAATGTAATATATGTCATAACCATAGCCTGCGTGAATTTCTATAAAGAATAAGCTTTGTCGCCGTACTGATCCTAATATAACACAAATATAAGAAAAATATGTAATTTAATTCCACTTTTCTGGCTAATCTAGATATCCATAACCGTATAGCTCTCTAAATGGCGCCAATTACAAATTAAGACGTCACTTATCCTCTTTTGGGCGGCGTTTTAAGGCCGGATGTTTGTCACGCGTCAAATATGGCCACCACCATCAGACTACAATGACAATTGACATATTCAACGCACGAACAGCTACTTCCATGCGTGAATCATGAACTCTAATGAATTTTTCAACGTTAGTTTAATTATTACTAGTTAACGCATGTGTATTATTAGTTTTTTTTTAAGTTCATCTTTATTATATTATTTTTACCATTATGTACTTAATGAAAATTATTATTTTTTATAATAAATAATTCTCAGTTACTTACTATTACAAAGGTCCAAAATTGTCTATTGTCTACGCTTCATTCGTATAGTACCTAAGTCCTATTATAATTTCTTCAAAACTGAAACGAGTATGTACTAATACCAATTAAAAATATAATTAACTTTTTTTTAATTCTCATACTATAAATACGACAATTTGTTTGCTTAAGTATATTTCTTAAATTATCAAACATAAAACAAAAAGCCGCGAAATAATGGAACACTATGTATAGAGATGTGCGAGTATGCACCTGGACATCACGTTTTTGCGATGTAATTCTTATTTCAAATTATTCTTTGTGTATATCATACAAAACATCTGCCATTGAAGACTTTCAATAGACAGAGAATTTTTTTTATGTAGTGTTAGCATGTGGCCAGTATTTGTACTAAAATCAGTTTTAAAATATAAAATTGACTGACTCCATCAACACAAGGTAAATATACATAAATATAATATAAAGAATGAGTGTGATTTTAATGGCTACGGTTAAAAAGTACTAGATCCGTTTTAAAAGTTAAAACTTTATAGAAAGGTCTATAGAGGTCTTGTATCTTTTGTGTCACTCTTATTTATTACCCTTATATGAGCCAAATTAGTGTTACCCTTAATTTTATGTTAGATACAAGAACATGTTCTACGATCAGCTCAAACAAAGAGTTTTATTTAATCATACAAAAACCGCCACCAACCTTAACTCGAGTTTATGTGAGAATTTATGGGCTCACCGTATAGTAACATTCAAATAAAACATCTTTATCCATAATTTATCAATTATTTACCTGACTCGACGCTTCGAGTGCTTGCATCAAACGATTCAAGATTCGTGCCCGACTAGGTCAACGGTCTACTATAACTTTATAACGCCTCATGATATTAGAACAAGTAAAATAGTTTCAGTTAATATCAAAACATTCGTTAAAAGCTATAAACAGATAAATTATTGTTGAATTTCCTGTTATATTTGGCCTTTGTGTTAATCTCTCATATCAGACAGCTGACGGATTGATTCTCCGTATTATGAGCGGTAACTAGTCCTTATTAGTTCTATGGTACATCTACATTTAAATAAATTCTAAGTGTTACTCCCGCCCGCCGCCACTCAACGTTTTACTAAAAGATCCAACATCCTATAAACGTATTTATAATTTCATAAAAAATACAATAACTACAATACAATACAAAAAATGACGAAATTTAGTGAAGTGAAGTATAGTGACTCCAAAGTAATGAACATTTTCCAAATAAGTTATGACTTTAAAGGTCTATGTTACCAGGTCATAAAAAAAAATTAATTCTAAATTTAAAAGTAATGAAAGTTTTCCTAACTGACAGTTCTATTGTTAAAACCGAATTCTAGAACGCATTTGAAACCGTTAACGGCCACTCATAACAGTCACTTGACAGTTATCATAGTTGAACCGTGGGGCAATTACGTGTGTGAAAAATATATAGATAATAGAATTTTAATGAGTAAAAAATATAAGTTTCTATATAGAATAATTTATGAGAATAAATGTATTAATTAAATTATTTTAATAATTAAGTCTAATTAGCTAGATTAATATAATGTAAGTAGTAAAAGGAAATTATTGAATAATTTTGTATGAAGATTAAAAGAAAATAAAGTGAAAAAGCTACTCTCATAGCTATTTCCGGAATAAAAAACTCTTTGGTTAAAAATAGTTATTTCTAATCTGTGCAAATTAATTCATCCGCAAATTCGAAATTCAAATATGCAATTGCTATCTAGACGTCAATAACCTTTAAAATACTTATTCTGATAAAAAACAGACTGCGAGAGTAAACGAGATGAAGATATGCATGTACCTACAACAATATACTTCCTTCTTTTTTCACAGTGCAGCTGTTTTATAGAACACAGTTGCCTATGCTATTTTTAGCCAAACTTACGACTGCTACACATATTACATTTATTATTTATTGATTTTTTAATTGTGAACTATTATGATCATACTAACACAAAATGTTTATGAAAAGTATACAGTTTTAAATATTTTACGTATGAAATTTTAGAACAACTTTACATTTATTCATAAAACGAAACTTCCTTTCTCGTTATCATAGATCGGGGCGATTGTAAAAGTAGAATCATTTTTAATAATTAGTTTTGAACCGAAAAAATATTCAGCGTGAAAGTATGCCATGTTTCTGTGCTCTAATAAAAACTTAAAAGGCGTAGAATCACGCCTGTAACACTTTATTACTATAAAAGGAAAAAATTTAATAACTTTCTTTATTGCGTTCTTTCTCTAGGTTTCACTTTTACAATAAAAAGTCAGATCTACGAAGATAGTCATGATATGATTCATAAATTAGTGTATACTAAATTCATACCCACATTCTCGTATATTTTCATATTTTATAGGTAATTTTACTGAACTTGCTAAAATTAAATTAGAATCGTAAATCAAGGAAACAATTTACAAAATGTATTTCACCAGAATGACACACCCGATAGATAAGAATATTAATATTATTGGAATATGTATATAGATACTAAAAAAGTAACATACAAAGATAGGAAACTATGAATGATCGAGTTTGTTCTCTGACTTAAGTGTTAAATAAATTCAAATTTCGAATTATTTAAAAATATGCCATGTAATATCAAATTATGTTTGTATAAAATGCATATTTTTCCATGATTGTAGGTAGAAATGTCATTTGATACGTTAAATGTAGAACGTACTTTATGAATATATATGTATCTAGGTATTTTTACTTAAACCTGAATCTAAAAAAACGCTTGAATATTTAACAGCTTTCATATTTCACAGTATTTACCATAAATAATAAATAAACATATACTTTAATTTATTGTTTTCTAGACACATGGTAATAACCAAAAATACCGTTAAAAAAATTAAAAAAATCCTACCTTTGAGCCGATTTGGTTCCCGCACTGTCCCGCCTGTAAGTGCACTATTTCCCTCATATTTGTAAAAAATTTTAATTAATTATACTGTTACACAGCCGATCACGCTCCCCACTGATGCTCAAATGTCGAATGAAGATGCAAGATCGCTTGAAACACTGTGAGAATGGGAATGAACTACAATGACAACGTATGGGGTGAGAATGTTACCAGTGATGGAAACTGGCGGTATTTCGGGAGTAAAATGGTTTTCATTTTTGAAGTTATACTTCTTTAGGCGCGTTATGAAAAATTGATGAGAGTGAATTTTTACGATGTCCGCGCACCTGAGACACAAAGTTGTCAGTGTGATTATAGCGTGCGCGATCGAGATGGGAATAAGACAATCTACAAGTAAAAAGAAAGAGAATATGTGTGACGTTAGCAGCTAATGACCATAATGACATTTATAGTACCTTTTAGACAAATAAAGGAGTTTTATTTATTTTTTCAAAGAAATTTAGCAATGCTTTTTCACAAAGACCTATTGTTACTTAGTTAAAAGGTTATGAAACATACCTAGTTATAATTATTATTAATATTAATTAATAATTGAATAATATACTAAATATTAAATATTGTTAAATTATTAATGCTACTACTAATTATTTAATACTAAAAAAAAAATAAAGAAAGCCAAAGAAGTATAACTTCTTACGCGCGTACATAAGAACACGCACCATTTTTTTTTTATTTTACAGCATAATACAATTAAAATCATGGAATATAACATTTGAAAACCACTGTTATTTATATTAATTTATCAATAGGCTTGCTAGGAGAACAAATGTATATAAAAATAATTCTTCAACTTGTTTGTATGTTGCTTAACGTTGAGCTATCTAATTACAGACCGGGTAGGCATTTTTTAGCCGCAGTAGTAAACACTCGACCTTATCTCAGCAAAGACAAGAAGTACAGAACCGTTTTTTGTGTAATCTCGATTTTTTTCTTCATAAATTATGTAATTTAGAAAATCATATTTTCTGTATGTATTTCGACATTTCTCATCTCATTTCTTTCGACAGCGCTCAAGACGAGATTGTG
This sequence comes from Pieris melete, assembly GCA_963693345.1. Classification (NCBI taxonomy): domain Eukaryota; kingdom Metazoa; phylum Arthropoda; class Insecta; order Lepidoptera; family Pieridae; genus Pieris; species Pieris melete. The sequence continues at coordinate 1,371,634 of CAVNZK010000015.1, read as the reverse complement.
ACTTGAGATACGAATTAGAAGACGAACATTTATCATTGTCCTACTGAGATACCTTTGTGATAATGTCAATTTAATACAATTGATTGTATCATTTTTTATGCCTACAGTTCACCTTTGGTTTAATATAAAAAAGAAAGTCAGGGAAAATTATATAAATTCAATGGCAACCCCAAGTGAATCATCGCAAGTTCGCCGGCCGGCGGTCGCCATCAAATAACAATAGCATACAATTATTCAAGGACCATTTAAGTTCTTAGATATAAATTTGATAACGTGTTAATACAAAGAGAATTAAAATATCTAACCACAGCTGTATGAACATGTCATAAGTGTATCATTTCAGATCCATTCAGGTCGTAGTTTTGAACCCCGGCTGTGCAAAAATACATTTTTTATGGAAATTTTTAAAATAACTTTGGACCTAATATATTTTAATAATTATTTTATGTATTTATAATTTTTTATACATAGACAAATAGTTCTACTCATGGAATAAAGCGGATCTTTATCTTTAGCGGATTTAAGTGTTAGCTGATTTCTGAACATTAATAAAAATGAACCGCAAAATATGTTTCTAAACTCAAACTCGACGATGGCTGGACCCCTTCGGGTAATTCCTCTGAGGAAGATTTTTATATAGAGAAAGAATTATAGTTTCCGTAAAAGCGACCAGTGTCTATGGTATCATAGCAAAATGTTCCTTATGTTGGTATGAACCTACTAAAAAACTAGGCTAAGTAAAAACATTAAGGCGAAAACGAAGTTCGCGAGAGAAGCTAGTAATGAAATAAAATTATTATTCCTGCTCTGCGATTCTGTAACTCACTTTTCGAACTCACACAGCGGTTTTCGCATCGGCGGTCGCTGTGAAATCAGTCGTGAAGCGGTCATTTTATGATTTGGCATTCTGAAAAGGTGGGAGCTTGTAGTTTATTGTTTATTAGAATGCCAAATTATAAAATGATTTGGCATCGAAGTTAATACAGTAAACGACAATGAATAACTATTGAATAAATCTCTCAATAATTATATATTCACTAACAAATGTATAATTTAAAATCGTGAAAAAACAATCATACTTCATAGTTTTGTAGACATGCGAAATCAAGTGACAATGCAGACAATCATTCTACCATAATATTTGACGTAATTTATCCATTTAATTCTCAAAATAATGATAATGACAATTACGGGCCTCTGTCTCCTTAATAAACATCTTTTTGTCCTTGAACAGACAGACCGTTGTGCAGAGGCTGTTTCAGCGTAGGGGAATCAGACACCCACGTCCTGAAATGCGTGGCTTCCCAACGATCAGACATCCTTGGAGAAGTAAAGAAGCACCGTGAAGCCTGCCAAGGAAACTTCCCAGCTTCTGGATGGAGCTACGCTGGCTTAATTACCCGGACTTAACGCACAACGGACCAAATGTGCATCTAAGTGCGGAAACTGAGTCGACGTCACGACTACACACGACACCATATACTTAAGGGTACAATATTCAAACTTTAAATATACTATATACAGGGTGGCCAAAAAGTCGTGGATCAAACGCAAATAGGAGATAGATGAGGTCATCAGCGGCAAAAAATTGTTCTACGGGAGGTCTCTACGGTCAACCCCTGCAGAGTTATGATTTATTTTGCGTTTTATTAGAAAATTGACTTTTTTTTAATAATTCTTATTAAAATTCGAAAATATCTACATCCTGTATCTTTCTCATACTGTCCACTAGATTGGTACTGATGAGTTCTTGCGTTAGACATACTATTTATAGTTGTTTATTGAGTGTATTCAAGATAATATTAAGTGATACGATATAACTTTTTTACAAATCATAAATTTTTCTTTACTTTGGACCCCACTGTGAAAAAAAATTACTCTACCGAAAAGTGACCCTGTATTACAAGTTTTGGCGCATTTAATATGGATTCTGAAAAGGTATTACACGTGGCCATGAGTCGCTCTAATATCTTTCTAGGACGAAAAAACAACAACGATTCGGACTTATGATAGATAATTTACCTACATGTGACCAGTACTGTGTGAATCGGACTAGATTCAAAAAATTGGACAGATGGCTGGAGGGTTACGTAGGAATTTGATTAGACGGTGCAGATTAAGTATTATGGTCAGAGTCAGGAGTTTTGAGCATATTTTACTGTAAAATATTTTGTTTCCTACAAACAACCATTGGGAAATAATTGTTTTAATACAATTATTATTTCACAATCGTTGTTTGTAATTCTTCCTAGAAAGATATTAGAGCGACTCATGGCCACGTGTAATACCTTTTCAGAATCTCTATTAAATGCGCCAAAACTTGTAGTACAGGGACACTTTTCGGTGGAGTAATTTTTTTTCACAGTGGGGTCCAAAGTAAAGAAAAATTTATGATTTGAAAAAATGTTATATCGTATCACTTAATATTATCTTGAATACACTCAATAAACAACTATAAATAGTATGTCTAACGCAAGAACTCATCAGTACCAATCTAGTGGACAGTATGAGAAAGATACAGGATGTAGATATTTTCGAATTTTAAGAAGAATTAGTAAAAAAAGTCAATTTTCATATAAAAACAAAAATAAATCATAACTCTGCAGGGGTTGACCTTAGAGACCTCCCGTAGAACAATTTTTTGCCGCTGATGACCTCATCTATCCCCTATTTACGTTTGATCCACGACTTTTTGGCCACCCTGTATAATCGTCTCCTTTGCTAAGATGAAAACACAAGGCGTTTTTTTCTTTATACATAGGTATACAATACCGACTTCAATGATTTCCTGGAACTAGTATCTAGTACTAGTGTCATTTAAGGATGGAAAGAAGGAAAAACCCAAGTTTCGTGCAGTTATTTTAGTATGTATCTGTAGCGATAATGTCGTTAACTATTTAGTACAAGAACTAAATATGGAGATCCTATCTATACCTAGTCTATTCGTATTATTTCATGTGTTTATAAATAATAAAAGCTTTCGTTCCGTTACCCGACGGGCGAAGGCCAGCCATAATTAAAAATTATAAATTAAAAAATACTTTTAGTTAAAAAGCTTTATCTAATCTGTGCAATTAACTCCTTAATTTTTGGTCTACAGACTAAAAACATCGTAAATCTTAAAACATCCTATTTTGTTTGGATTACCATCTCCAAAACTAAGAAGCATGCTTAACATCTCGTAAACACACCATAAACTTAAATAGAAAATGAAAGTTAAAAATATAACCTACAAAGGAGACGTTGGCTCGGCGCCAAAAATGTCAACGACCCCAGCTTCCCTAGGATTTAATAGTCTGGAAAACGTTTTCAAGCAAAACAATTTTATCGCAGTTGATGTTTCTGGGTAAATTAATTAGATCACGACTTTTTGGGTTCAGTATTATAAAGCAGAAACTATGTATGTACGATTGACTAGACATACATATATATAAATGAACTTCGCCTTCGTTTTCATATAAAATGTAATGAATAGAATTTATGTTACACTTAATGTAAGAGAATAATAATAAATATTTATTTATTAATTTGTTTAATGTAAACTGAACTTTATTGACTATAATGACTTCTTTTTCAGTCTTTCATTATTTAATTGTAAATAATTAATTGCATGCAATCTAAAACTATTTTTAATAATGCCAAAGAAGTATAACTTCTTACGCGCGTACATAAGTACACGCACCCATTTTTTAATGTATTGAAGCACATCAAGCAAGGATACTATGTAAATTAGGTATATCAATTCATTTTAGCGTAATATTTATGGCGCAAATCTTTTTAAATTTTGGAATAAAATAGATAGCCGCCAATAGGTTGTGATCCCGCATGACGTACCTATAACCGATTCCCGGTGTTGGGAGATACTGATCACTTTTTATAGAACCAAATTCATGCCGTAAAAATAGTTAAACCTTTTTTTATTTATTGGTATAATTAAAAAAACTAACGGTTAACGACTTGATTAGCAGATTAATGGATCTTTCAACCGAATATTTGCGCACGCCGGTAACGTAAAACTAATATTAAAGATAACTTTAAAAAAAAAAAACATTTTACGTATGCTTCTGCTAGGCTGGATCCAGTGTTAAATTCGCTACTTGTTTTCCAGGACTGAATGTGTTGACTTATCCTGTATCTATGTTTCCGTTTTTTCTTCATAAAATAAGCAATAATCAATGTTCTTCTCCTATGACGATAGACCTCCTCTTACCTCTAAAGTCTCGTCATTGCTCGTCTTCTACCTCGACGTTCTAGCACAAACTGGCCATCACTAACGTAGTTTTAGCTTCTTTATTGGTGGACGGACAACGTACTTCTAGTTTAGCTTAGCTTAGTTCACTAAGTTTAGTTTTCATTTAGTTTAGCCGGCGGTGGACGTTCGGCATAAGGTTCGTAGTTCGTACGGTTCGTTCGGTACTACTTGATCCAACTTCAAATAACCCAATTACCCTTAAAGTTTTGGTTGTACATTCGATTTGATAGGAATGTCAAATATGCATTAAAAATACATTCAAGTAGTATAAAATAGCTTATTTCGAACTTGGAGTTTATACAGGATGTCTCAAAAGGAAGTTAATATTAGTTGATAGATTTAAAAAAAACTAAGTCGTGTATCAAAAAAGTGTGTATCCATTATTAAAGTAAACATTTTGGGAATTTATTTCTTAAAAATAATACCGTTTTGACGGTATTATTTTAAGTAGTCCCACGCGCTGGCGGCACTCATTTGACAATAAAATTCCTTATGACGGCTCGGAAGGTAGACTCAGTGATGGCTGCTATTTCGTAACGGATATTTACTTTTAGTTGCGCCAGAGAAGTCGGCTGATTGGCGTAGACTTTAGATTTAAGATAACCCTATAAGAAAAAATTCATAGGGGTTAAATCATGACTGAGCCAATTTATGTCACCTCTCCTGGAGATCAATTTGCCTGAGAAAATTTCACGAACTCGTGGCAGAGACGTATTGGACGTGTGTGACGTTGCTCCGTCCTGCTGGAACCATGTTCTTTGGTTACCTATAGCCAGGAAAGTTTTGAAGTTCGGGCACCATAAAGTCGTCTAACATTTTCACATAACGCTAAATAAATAAATGTAAACTTTGTTTTTTTTGTTTCTTTTGAGAAACCTGTTATTTGGTTTAATTTGCTCGTTATTTGAGGCGAAAAATTGTAATCGTGCGTTTTTTAAACTAAAAAAAATTGTAAAAACCATCCCCTAAAAATCCCCCTGAACAAACGTCAACGTGAGGGTATTTGGGGGAAATACCCTCAACTTGGCATTACTGAACGTACATAAGTCTTGATGAAATTTTGTTCCAACAAGAACGAACTTGTCACGACATGTATGTGTGTTACCGGTGCAATGTGCATTCAGCTGTTAGTTACCCTTTGAAAGGCATCAACTGTTTGAAACATTTTATTAAAGTCCTATTGAATAATTGAAAAAAAATATTACTACGATGTCTAAACCAGTGTGGACTGAAAAAGGCAATTTATGCATAAATAATTGATTTTTAAAATGATTTACCTATAAAAATTACAGAATAGTATTAACAGTGATACAAATTCATCAAGAGATATATTAAAAGACTTATTTTTAAAGTAATTAACAGAATTTCAGGTAACTTTATTTCGCATGATGCACCTAATGTATGTTAATGTAATTTATTTTTCGTTAAACGGAATTCATCGATTAGCAATAAGAGATACTGTACTGAACAACACAAGTTCCTCGGGTCGGGAGTCGTTTCTTCCAATATAGTCCAAGAAAAAACTGCTCACATTCACTTTCCAGGTGTAACCTGTAACACTCCGAGCTTCCGAGCTCCGGCTTCATCCTTGGCACAGCGTAGAGACGTCATTGACATCTGCGAGTGCTAGGAGGAGTTGTTCGAATATCTGGAGTTTTCATTATCGGTTGTCGAGGTTGAATTCCGAAGGTTACCGCAGTTTATTTCCGAACCAATTCGACTTAGGAAAAGAGCGTACCAATTCTTAAAAGGCCGGCAACGCACTCGCGAGCCCTCTGGCATTGAGAGTGTCCAACTGTCCATGGGCGGCAGTAACACTTAACATCAGGTGAGCCTCCTGCCCGTTTGCCCCCGTTCTATAAAAAAAAGTGCTATAACTGACTTGCTTGACTTACCGTTCTATACCCCCCAGAGGGTGTCCACTGAGTCTTCAACGCGTTCAGTTGTGAGCCCCCGTATTTCACCCCAAAATTTCCGGTTTACTTTGACTCATCTGCAACTGTACCACGCCAGGTTTGCTTGGGACAAGCTTCCGCTTTCCTTGCGGGTTACAATCAAGCGCCTGCTGTGGATGTTTTTTTTTTTTATAGAACGGGGGGCAAACGGGCAGGAGGCTCACCTGATGTTAAGTGATACCGCCGCCCATGGACACTCTCAATGCCAGAGGGCTCGCGAGTGCGTTGCTGGCCTTTTAAGAATTGGTACGCTCTTTTCTTGAAAAACCCTAAGTCGAATTGGTTCGGAAATACTTCAGTGGGCAGCTGGTTCCACATAGTGGTGGTGTAATTGAAATCTCTTCGGAGTATATTGTCTATCCATTTCCACTTACGTTGATCTGCTGGGGTCCCAAAGATGCTCGTTAGTGATATTGTGCTATAACTGAGCTTTTCAAATATTTTCTTCCGACCTCAATTTAACTCTCTTTGGCGATTAATCTTAATTTGTTCCCATGATCAAATTTAAAATCAATCAACACTAAGGCTGATCTAAGCCGATTATAACTGGTTTAAGTTGCGAACCGTCTATAAATAAATTATCATTGGAATACTTAATAAGATATAATAAAGATTACTTGGACACTAATAATAAACGCAGCAATTAACATATGAGTATATTATTTACACATAAGGTAATTTATAGAATGGGACAAATATCGTGGTCGTAAAATAAATTAAAATAAAAAATAAAATATGTTTATTATGGAACATAAGATACAGGTATCACTTATTACACGTCATTAAATTATTATTCCCTACTAATCGGCAAAGAAGACAGAGGGTGTAGGCCGAGAGAAAAAGCCGGAGTAAAAAACTCTCGGTACTCTTTTAAAATAGCAATCATCATACAAAATGACTATGGCAAACAACACTTATTTTAAAACAAATAGTAGTTAGTAGTCCCTATCCCCCCAATGAGGTCATATCGTTTCTGTGACAGACATAAAAGGGAGTTATCGTAGTACCTTTCTCTTCTTTTAGTGAGTTGGCCGTCAGTCTCTTAAAGCGTGTCTTGTCCAATATCGATCCAACGTTTGCAACCATGATTACTTCCTTCTACCAACACGCCGTTTATCCTGGATTTTAACTATTATAATTGAAAAAAGAACATGGCACAACACGTGGCTCATGGATCTATTTTAGTGGGTTCGTTGTTGGCCTCTGAAGTAGTAAGCTCTCTTTGTAAATTTAAGTATTAATTGATGTAAATCTACAGTACAACCTACTAGGTTACTGCTAAGTCATAGACGGTATAAATAGAAGGATACACTAGCATCCCAAAAGCATATGAGTGGTGACTGATCGAATGATTAGAAGGGTGTTGCTATACTTGAGTACTTTAAGTTTTAAAATATATTTGTAACTAAGAACTCATTCGATTCACATTTCGTTTAGGTTCAATAATTAATTGAAACATTATTTCTTCTTTTATAAAACTATTTTTAGCTGTGCTCCAGTGTCTTCTGTCTGTGCGTTTAAGAGTAAAGGGACAACATATTTAGGAAAGCATGTCTTAGACTCAAGAGGACGAAACAAATACAGATTTTTTTCTAAAGCATGTAGCTACACGTTTTTTAAGTGAAATTCCTACCAAAAGTTTTATACTTAACAACAAAATTTGATCTTGTTTCCGCTCTATTAATTTAAGTAACATTTAAATGCAATATAACCTCCATGGGAAATATTATGAAACATTTTTAGGTTTTCTGACGTAATAGATATATAAGATAATGTTAGTCTTAAGTAACTGGTTTTTGCTTCGGTATCAAATGAACTGAAGGGACTCCATGATTTTTGAAATGAGGAGATTAAATCCTAGAATCTAGATTTTCCAATGGAATCTCGCTGTTTGTCAGAATTGCCTTGACAGCTCAACTCGGGCTTTTCCCGCGACTAGCGCAAGGGCATCTCCTGTGGGACTTTGAATCGTCGCGGGACGGTCAATCGCTTGAAGGGCAGAACGGAAGCTAACTGGAGTGAGTGAAGTACATGCTAAAGGACCCTGCAATTCCCGATGAAAGCGGTTTTTACTCTAGTCTGACTATGATTTTGGTTTGCCGCGCGGCCGTTCATCTAGTTTTAAAAAGGTTATTGATAAATCGTTTCCGTGACTTATTAAATGCATAATGCCTATCATCGATTTACAAGAATAACGGTTTTGAGATAGTAGGCAGAAAACGCTGCACGGGAAATTATTAATGACACAGTTAGATATCAAACTGGAATTTATTTTATAAAGTTCAGTGAATTAATTTTTCAAAGAAAATAAAACAATAATTCCGTACACATTATAGATAGTAGCTACTATCTATATTGTGTATAGAGTAAGTATGTATATTGTGTACGGAATTATGAAACAGTGCAATTCATCAATTAGGTTTAGTATAAAAAATACACAAAGATAACTTTTCATTAGGATTTGTATAGGCTGTTAAAACCAACATTTAGAAAGCAAGTACATTCTTCATTGAAGGCTAGGCAGAGATATACTATCGTGGGGTTATACATGAAAAGCGTTCTGTAATGAACGTTCTGATCAGCCTGAGTTCAAACCTAAGTGACGGAACATTTTCATGTCGGGAAGTGGAAGGGCTCTGCTGTTGTCCTGCCTAGAGCGATTTTTGGTGGAGCCTTGGGGTTTTAGTGGGTATTCACAACAGCTAGTCTTACATAACCCTTCTGTACTAAACAGTCGCGCTGAGGAACGGTATGCACAATGCATTTCGAAGTTAATGTTCAAGAAAATTACTGAACATAAGAGTATAATATTAATATTGCGTGCCAATCATATGCGTGATCGTTTAAACTAATGTAAGCTGGTGTTTAATCAAATTACTTGTTAATTAAATAATAATTACAAAAAAACGTTGTATGAATGTATGGAAAAATACAATATTTCACAATAGTAAATTATGCAATAAAAAAAATTAATCTGTTGAAATATTGTAAAAACAATTATGAAAATTTAATCTCATTTTATTCAACATGGCCACCCCATATTAATTTTATACCTACCATATTATAATACAGTTGTTTACTTTTCACAGACATTAACGTTTCTCGACGCATCTAGAACGCACAGATTTAATGACCACAGGTATTAAAAAACCGCCAAAAGTGCCCTTATCGAATGTGATTGTGAATAAGTGAAGGGATTTTTATGCACGCAGAAAACAAGGCATGTAAGTGATTTCACAATAAGTTTTATACTGAAGTTCGCGTCTTCGTGGAAGCATTAGATTAAAAGAACTTCATAACGTTCTCAATCAAAGACGAGTGTCGTACGCCAAAGATAATAGACTTTTAATTTGTTTTTTTATTTAAATTTAGAAAAGGATGCAATGTATGGCTATTAGGTTATCGAAACCTAAACATTGCTTCTATATTGGCGTAAGCTGTGGTAAACAGTACAGCGTTCAAAATATATTATTTGCCATAGACAAGTTCAAGCGTTTTCTAATTGCAGTAATTTAAAATATTTGACGTAAAAACTCGTGCATGAGGTTCGATATTTTAATTAGTTTACGTTACGGAAAATAAATTCGTTGGGAAACTTTGTCGTGTTCTCAAGGCCTATAAAAAATAGATGATTCAACTTATAAACTTTTTCTTCTCGCATGGCAAGGACGGCGTAGATCACTGGATAATTATAGTATAAGATCCCGCTATACAACGACCTTCACCGAGATGCTTATTTAATGAAACTTATTTTATATTTAATTTAATATGTCAATAAATATAATCCATATGGGTTGCCTAGCAAATTTCAGTCCAGAGTATGTTTAATTAATTTAAAAAAAAAAATTTTTTTTAAACATTTCACCGGTATGATTATTAGATAAATTCTAGACCATTCTAGACCATTATTTAAAATTAGACATATTTCATTGATATAAATCGTATACATAATAACGAGGTTCATTGTAAAAATAATGTTATAATAATCTGCACGCTATTTTCCTTCTGTAGGTATGTCTACAGCAAGTCTACAGAAAGTTATCAGCGGAAGTTTTTGGTTGAATTTACGCGTAACCTACTGCTTGAAAATACAATAATATATCTTATACATCAGAATAACACATAGGCTACAATTTATAAAGATATTGTGTGAAATGTCCAAAATATCAAGTAAGTAGGTAAAATCTACCAGCTGCGAGCTAATCTGGCGTGCGCTGCCAAAACCTCTAAGGGTGGGTTGCATCAACAAATTTTGACGGACACGTAACCGTTAAATATGGCGCTAACGAACGTTAGACAAAAAAAGTGTTGATTCACCATCTATGACAGCTTACGTTCGTTAAAAAGTTACGCTTACGTTAACCAGTGCTTGAACCATTGGTAATCGTCAAATTTTGGTTTGTAACTTCGTAGTTCGTACTTCCTAAACTCTGTTTCCTCTGAATTTAATATTAGAGATGGTTTGATTAATAATTATTTTGCAAGGTATGTTAATATTACGATTATTTTTGACTTCAAAAAATAAATTGCAAATTTAATATTAAAGATGTCTTATATTTCAGATTATAACTTTTTTATGGCATGGGTGTATGGGTGGTATGGTGAAGGACTAACATATACTATACTGTTTTTATTGCTTATTGCATGCCTTTGGTAAAGAAATAAAATAATTGACAAGAAAAAGAAGATAATATGCCTTTACTAATTGAATTACAGCCTACAGATTTTATTAATTTAGACCAAAAGTTAACTTCATTGACAACAAACAGAACTAGTTTTCTCTAAATTTAATTTTATTCTAATATAAGAGATACATAGTTTAATTATTATTATTTTGCAAGGTATGTTCATATTAAAATTATTTTTAACTTCAAAGAAAACAAATCTCAAATTATAATTTAAAAGCTGTCTTATTTTCAGATTATAATTATTTTATGGTATGGATGTGAAATATGGTGAAGGATTAACATAATATATTGCTATTGCATGCTGTTGGTGGAGAAATAAAATGTTTGACAAAAATAATATGCCTTTTTATTACCGAATTATAACATTACATAGTTATGCCTGCCTATGCACATAAGAATTAATTCATCTTAAAAAACCTATTTTTTTACAGTTTTTATTATTTTTTACACTAATTTTATTACATTGATACACACAACTGTTCAATTATTTTGAAGAGCATTTATACTAAGTTTCAAGTAATTCTGATCATAAACATAAGTTTATTTTTTATTGTAAAGGTAAATAAGTACCACTTTTCATACATTTTACATTAGAAATTGCAGTTTCATACAATCTTACATCCCTTTAGTATAATTAATAGTAAGTAATTTTTTTTTCTTGTAGTTTAAAAATGATTTCATCGTTCTTCCTCTTCTCATTTAGATGTTGAATACGCAACTCAAAAATTTATTATCTGAAAGGGCATTAAATTCTGCATGAATCGCACTCCATGCCCTCTTTATTTTGCAAATTGTTAGTACTGTCTGTCTTTTTATGAAATAATATGTGTTTATGTTTTACTATTAAATTTCTAAATCTGTCCTCTTCTTTTCCAAAATTTACCGAACGTTCTCTGAAAGTCAATGAGTCACGTAAATAAATACACTTCTAGCTATATCTCTCAATATAATATATATACTTTGCGCATATACAATTCATGCAATAAAATAATAGCTTTATACTTACTTTGGCGAAAAGGTTTCCATTATTTATATTAAAATTAAACACTTTTTAAAATTATCCTTTCGTACAAAACAATAAACATCGATGTCAAACTTGACAGAATGTCTCAAATGACATTGTTTTTATCAATGTTGTTATTACTAAAAAAAATCCCATAAAACATTAGGTCCAAATAGCGTTACGCAAACAGGCAACCCCATTAACAATGACGGACTCATTTTTTAACAATGAAGCAACGCTAACAAGTTAACAGACGTTATAGTTCATACGTGTCTGTCAAATTTTAACGAACGTAAGTTACGATAGCAAATGGTTTGAAACAACCGGCCCTATATTTGTTATTAGTTATTACCAAAGATACAATACTGTACGAGCAGTAACACTTATAATATTTACCTATATTATTACTATTATTTACCCTAAGGGTGGGTTGTTTCAAACCATTTGCTATCGTAACTTACGTTCGTTAAAATTTGACAGACACGTATGAACTTTAACGTCTGTTAACTTGTTAGCGTTGCTTCATTGTCAAAAAATGAGTTCGTCATTGTTAATGGGGTTGCCTGTTTGCGTAACGCTATTTTGACCTAATGTTTTATGGGAATTTTTTTTAGTAATAACAACATTGATAAAAACAATGTCATTTGAAACATTCTGTCAAGTTTGACATCGATGTTTATTGTTTTGTACGAAAGGATAATTAAAAAGTGTTTAATTTTAATATAAATAATGGAAACCTTTTCGCCAAAGTGAGTATAAAGCTATTATTATATTGCATGAATTGTATATGCGCAAAGTATATATATTATATTGAGAGATATAGTTAGAAGTGTATTTATTTACGTGACTCATTGACTTTCAGAGAACGTTCGGTAAATTTTGGAAAAGAAGAGGACAGATTTAGAAATTTAATAGTAAAACATAAACACATATTATTTCATAAAAAGACAGATAGTACTAACAATTTGCAAAAAAAAAGAGGGCATGGAGTGCGATTCATGCAGAATTTAATGCCCTTTCAGATAATAAATATGAAAAAGAAATTTTTGAGGTGCGTGTTCAACAGCTAAATGAGAAGAGGAAGAACGATGAAATCATTTTTAAACTACAAGAAAAAAAATTACTTACTATTAATTATACTAAAGGGATGTAAGAAATGGCAGTTTCATATAATTATGAAACTGCCATTTCTTATGTAAAATGTATGAAAAGTGGTACTTATTTACCTTTACAATAAAAAATAAACTTACTAAAACTTGTTTCTGATCAGAATTGCTTGAAACTTAGTATAAATGCTCTTCAAAATAATTAAAGTTGTGTGTATCAATGTTATAAAATTAGTGTAAAAAATAATAAAAACTGTAAAAAAATAGATTTTTAAGATGAATTAATTCCTATGTGCATAGGCAGGCTTAACTATGTAATGTTATAATTCGGTAATAAAAAGGCATATTATTTTTGTCAAACATTTTATTTCTCCACCAAAAGCATGCAATAGCTATATAATATGTTAATCCTTCACCATATTTCACATCCATACCATAAAATAGATATAATCTGAAAATAAGACAGCTTTAAAACTATAATTTGAGATTTGTTTTCTTTGAAGTTAAAAATAATCTAAATATTAACATACCTTGCAAAATAATAATAATTAAACTATGTATCCCACATATTAGAATAAAATTAAATTTAGAGAAAACTAGTTTTCTGTTTGTTGTCAATGGAGTTAACTTTGGTCTAAATTAATAAAAGCTGTAGGCTGTAATTCAGTTAGTAAAGGCATATTATTTTTGTCAAATATTTTATTTCTTTACCAAAGGCATGCAATAAGCAATATAAACAGTATAGAATATGTTAGTCCTTCACCATACCACCCATACACCCATGCCATAAAAAAGTTATAATCTGAAATATAAGACATCTTTAATATTAAATTTGCAATTTATTTTTTGAAGTCAAAAATAATCGTAATATTAACATACCTTGCAAAATAATTATTAATCAAACCATCTCTAATATTAAATTCAGAGGAAACAGAGTTTAGAAAGTACGAACTACGAAGTTACAAACCAAAATTTGACGATTACCAATGGTTCGAGCACTGGTTAACGTAAGCGTAACTTTTTAACGAACGTAAGCTATCATAGATGGTGAATCAACACTTTTTTTGTTTAACGTTCGTTAGCGCCATATTTAACGGTTACGTGTCCGTCAAAATTTGTTGATGCAACCCACCCTAAGAGTTACACATTGTATATAATGTATGATGGAAATGTTTATCTTAAATAGTCCTACGAAAAAGCCATTATATAAAAATTGATAAGTTATTTTAAATGCGCATTTGGTAATAATAAATCGATTCCTAAATGAAAATAAATACATTTATAGTTTTTGGTATTAAAAGTATATAAAATGTGTGTTTCACTACATCATTTATTATGTAGTGTGAAACACGCATTAAACAAATATTATTTGTTCGTTGTTTAGTTGTTAGTTGTTCGGCTCGTCGGCGCAGGGCAGACGAAGTCGCGGGCACTAGCTTCTATATAGTTGGTGGTTAAATTGATCGTTTTAGGTTGGAGAAAGAGAACTTCCTTTCCTCCATATGAGTTATATCAGTGTCAACGGTTATAACACTCTTTCTAATTAATTTGCGATATTTGTTTTAAAATAAATATTGTTTTATGATTTGCTATTTTAAAAGAGTACCGAGAGTTTTTTACTCCGGCTTTTTCTCTCGGCCTACACCCTCTGTCTCCTTTGCTGATGAGTAGGGATTAATAATTATATCACGTGGAATAAGTGATACCTGTATCTTATATTCCATAATAAACATATTTTGTTTGAGCCCCTATTGTTTTAAACAAATTATACCACTTGCATAGTTCTGATCGTAAAGAGATAGGTAGACTTGGAAATAATCTTAAGGTATTAAATTTACCTTCCGATTAATTAAATTGTTACTATGTTTTACATTAACCGTTTTGATAGACTAAACCAGAATACAGTTGACATTTAATTATTTTGCATATATTTGAATATTATCTATATTAAGTATTATTTTAAATTATTTGACATATTTTGACAGTCTCGATCACTGTGGAAATGGATGATATTTGAATATAGATTTTATTGCGTTATTAGCATTTTTAGCGTTATTTGTCATTGTATGTATTTTCAACACAGTCAGAGTTGAATAATTGTAAACTCAAAAGGCCGAGGTTTTCCAATATGTGTTTTTCCTTAAAATGCAAGCACATATTGCATATAAAGCCTTTAAATATTAATAGTGTACAACAATTTTTTGTACATAGGTAAACATAATACGCACATAAATATACTTACGTGCTAATTGCACGGGCTTATTGCTAATCTGTTTCGGGTAATCGTAATATATTCAATATAAATATATATATATATATATAGAACAACACGCAAATACATAGTCTAGTAAGCAGGGAGCTTGTAGTTTATTGTTTATCAAAATGCCAAATCGTAGAATGACTGCTTTACGACTGATTTGAGCGCGACCGCCGCTGCGAAAACCGCTGTAAGAGTTCGAAAAGTGAGTTACAGAATAGCAAGGCAGTTCTTCTACCATAAACACTTGTGAGATCCATATAATACCAAGTCGTTAAACTTATTCAGTCTCTACTTACATTCGGTCTTTTAGAGGCCGTCTCTACAAGCGAGAGAATCGCGACGAGTCCGCGTTTTTATCGTCGGGTAATCTCCACGAACGAGCTATTATTCCGCCAGCGTATCGTCGCGATTCGTAACGGAATCACAGCGTATCCGCAACGACTCGTAACGGAATCGCCGCGTTTCTGCTCTTCTTGCTCTTATTTTGTTCAGTGTTCATTTAGAGTTCAGTGGTGCCAGACGAGACCGAAATAAGTAGTGTCTAAATCAGTCAATAAAATAATTATTTACTATGGATGTATTGTTTTTATTGATGTATGGTCACGCACGTCGCGCGCTCTCTACGAGAGCGCCACGTTCCGTGGCGAGTGCGCGACGTGCGCGCCACCAGTAGCGACAGGCTCGCAGCGATGTTATGACGTTTCGCGCGCACTCAACCACCCGTCGCATCGCCGTGTGGAGACACGTTCTATGAGATTGTATAGAAATGCGTGGCAGGACGATTGTATCGTCGCGATTCTCTCGCTTGTGGAGACGGCCCCTAAGTTATCACATAATTTACTAACCTAACAACTTCTTACAATGACCGTGTCAATATTACAGATCTTTTATGTTATTAATAAATACATGGAGTTGGTCATCGCGTGGAAACTCAATGTATCTCATGTAAATGTATGTTCTGAAAAAAAAGAGGTTCTTAAATCAGACCTGTCTATCATATGGGGGCCGTTCAAGTATTACGTAAGCATATTTACTGCAATTTATCCCCCACTCCTCCTCTTGTCAGCAAAAGTGAGCAAATCTCTCAAAAATAATGGAACACAAACGTATTAATTTTTTGTAGGAATCCTGGAAATGCATTTGGTTTCCAAGCATAGGCACTGTGTGGGTAATATGTGTAGAATAGTATACAATTACTGTTGACGTAATCACCAAATAAGAAAATCAAAGAAAACAAAGATAAGGAATACGAAGTTTAATACGCGGCGCAATGATTTTCAGTGTAGTTATTCTTCAAAATCTCTTATTTACCTGTATATCTAATCAACTGATTATTTCGAACTTTAGTCACGAATAATTCGCGTCTGAAACTAAACTAGTGACCACGTAATTCAGACATGAGTTCCCGACGAAAAGACCCGAATGTCTAATATTTTGTGATGTCAAGTGCAGAAATCTCCAATGCCTTCTTAGTTATATGCCTAATGCTAGCTTTACCGGTACTATTATACACTATAATTTTTATCAATGTTGTTATTACTAAAAAAAAATCCCATAAAAGATTCGGTCAAAATAGCGTTACGCCAACAGGCAACCCCATTAACAATGACAGACTCATTTTTTAACAATGAAGCAACGCTAACAAGTTAACATACGTTATAGTTCATACGTGTCTGTCAAATTTTAACGAACGTAAGTTACGATAGCAAATGGTTTGAAACAACCGGCCCTATATTTGTTATTAGTTATTACCAAAGATACAATACTGTACGAGCAGTAACACTTATAATATTTACCTTTTAACCGTCAAAAATCCTTGTACTAAACTGACTCACTGTAATCTTTCTTAATTATATTATATATAAGCCACTCATTAACTTAATAATAGTACACATTGTATATTACTGAGGGCCAAAATAACTCGTTTAAATTACTGAAGGTAACTAGTTTCAATGATGATTTAACAATCTATTGCTATATACTCTTGACCTGAATGTACAAATATTATAGAAATGGTATAAAGGAACCACATTGAAATAAAATAAGAAACTTTATTATACATAGTACAAAAGTATATATTACATACTAAAGTCGCGTTTCGTTTGTTTGTGATTGGTCAATAGCAGCTTGAACACGCCTTGACAGATGACATGTTACGTATATGCATATATCCAATCACAATTGAACGAATTCGTCTTTCAAAAAACATACAATAACTTACTTACTTTCTACCTCCCTGGTAATTTCAGTTTAATATAAACGGATAATTTTTTAAAAACAGTGATTTTTGGGGTTTCCCCCCAAATTATGGAGTCTATAGTGATTTTTAGGGGTGCATTTATTTAGGAGGTACTTTCATATTTTTTTTTAATGCACGATTCTGTACAATTTATATTAAAGCCACGAACCCAACCAACAAACTAAACTCCAAACGTAGCTATAACTGAAATATCAAAATGCTATAATACTCCAAGATCGAAAAAAACAGCTGTTTTATACTACTAGAATATATTTATATCTCTTAAACCGAGTGAACTTAAGGGGTTTTCAATGGATATTTAGGGGCATTTGAAGTTAGTTCTATGGGGAACATTCTGAGGGAATCACTGTGCATACAGTTATAACTTCTTTGCAGAAGATGACTCGAAGTCTGTCAACGCTAGCAGTGGAACTCTTTGATGCAGGCGCAGTGAGACTTGGTGATATAGAGGCGAAGCTGGGGCGACACACTCCTATATATTTCGACTTAAGAGTCATCGTTTCTCATCCTAGAATGATGGTTAGTGATCCTCCAATTTAGCCTAATAGATTCCTAAGTCTTGAGAGCGTTCAAGTATTACGTCACGCAATTTTTGGAAATTATTGACACCCCATGTAACGCGCCGTAACGTTTTTCTGTACCTAGTGACTCTTTATATATAAAAGTTACCATTATATGGTGTAAAGTACTGGAAAATTCGTTACGTAATACTTGAAAGCGCCCTTACTGGAAGTGTCCACCACTTGACTATTAAGCGTCTACTGTTTATGCACAAGCAATAAATATCTTTTAAACATATACGTAGCCTTATTTGTATTACAAAAAAATTAATTGTATTCTACGTTTGAAAGTATATTAATATGCAAAGGGTATGGAAAGGTCAAGGGAAATTTCATACCTGAATCACGCCTTCACGTGTTTCAAGTCTTTTTATAAAATTTAATACTTAACGTAACAAACTAGTTATTTGTAATTATACATTTATGGATGTCAATAAAATTAAATTACTCTAAATTTACGTTTACCGAAATCAAGCATAGATGATAGAACGGACGGAAGAACTGGAACTGAAAAGAAATTATTTGCCATTTTTTTTTTTTTTTTTTTTTATTCTTGTATTAATATTATTGACATCTATGTTATTTACCTTATTCCGAACAAAACATTATTTAGAGTTTTAGTTTTTTTTTGTTGTTTTTATTTTATTTTTTAGTTAATTATGTATATTAACTAAAAGTACAGAAAACACCAAAAACCACAAAAGGGTTTAACCTTGGTGTCTGAAGGGCTATACAACAGTACAAATTTAATTTCCTTATAAACTAAAGAGTTTAAAAGAAATAAAATTAATACATAAATCGAACCGAAAGTATTGCAACACACAATATGTATTTAGTAAATTGTATAAAAATCAAAATTGTTTCACAATACTGTGCAAAGAAGTCGAAAAGTATATTTACGTAGATGATCTCATGAATAAGTAATAAATCAGAGATTTATTAGTTTTGATAGATCATTAGTCAACGAGATAAAATAATTATTTTATTACATACAGAAGTTATCGAAGCGAGATAACGAGTAAAAGCATTCATTGCTTAAGAAATATTTTCTTTCAAATATAATTATTTGACAAAATGTTTACGATATTTACCACGATTTCTACGCGTACTTTGAGGTACAGGTAATCAATCAGACAGATAAATGCGTTGCCAGCCTATGAAGATGTGGTTTTGGAAAGGCCGTATATCGTATTAGTTTGAAAGTATACCGCTAAGCTGATTTGACAAAGATTTTTTGAAAATTAGTAATTAAAGTCGAATAAAATATTTCTTTAGAATTAGTACACAATCTAATCATAGTACGTAAGTAATGGTTTGAAAAATATTACATTTTTTTATCGCAGCCCATGTACACCCATTTAAGTGGTTTCATTGGCGGCCTTTGTGGGAGGAGTTTTTTTTCAAGTTGGAGATCTTTCTCCCGGGAGTCGATTCCACAGTTCGCTAGTTTGCAAAAGAAAATGTTTTGTGCAGCAACTTCCAGCCATGAAGATGAAGTAAATAGGAAATGTAAATTTAGAATTAATTTAACATCTTTTCTGTTGACGTTCATAAGTGTACTTGTTTACTAATATGAATAAAGTTATTTTGAGTTTGAAGGTTCTAGGAAAAACAATTGCACGGCGAATTGATACACGCACTCGCTTTTTTGAAGTTGGCTCAAAAGAATAACTTACTTTTTCAGAACGCGGTATCCCAACACCTCCTCACTTTAGCATCAAATATTGAACACGACATCTTGTGTGGCGTGCCGTACGCTGCACTACCCTTTGCCGCCGTCATGTCAGTCACAGGAAACACACCAATGTTAATGAAGAGAAAAGAAACAAAACTGTATGCGACCAAAAAGATAATAGAGGGCGTTTATAACAGACACCAGAAATGCCTCGTGGTTGAAGATGTAGTGACCTCTGGCGGGAGTTTACTTGAAACAGTGTCAACGCTACGGAACGAAGGTTTGAGCGTAGATCACGCTGTGGTAGTGCTGGACCGAGAACAAGGTGGCGCCAGTGTGCTGAAGGAGAATGGAGTTAATGTCCATGCACTTTTCACTATGACAGATCTTGTAACAATTTTGAGAAACGCCGAGAGAATTAACGACGAAACTGTTGAAATTGTGTCAGATCATATCAAAGAGTGTCAATTTGGATTAAAAGAACCATTGCAAAGAATAACCGGAGATGAAAACGGCCCGTAAAATATTGATTGATAATTCAAGAAGACTCGTATCACAATCATTATATTTTTTACGTTACGTTTGATAAAAAATATTTTATTTTATTATTAATTTATATTATTATATAACTGTTTAATTATTTAATAATATAAATAGGTATTTATTTTTTGTAAGTACAGAAAATAAAAATGTTTTTACTCGCTTGTTTTATTTTGTATTTAAATTTTGGGTTAATAAAATAAAAATAAATCAGTGGTGCTACAACCTTTTTAGCTCTGGGTCTCATATTATTGTCAATCTAATAGGCAAGTAGGCTCCTGTACCTGAAACACGCCGTCGACTTTTTGGGTCTAATGCAAGCCGGTTTTTCTCGATGTTTTCCTTCACTGTTGGAGCGATTGTTAAAAGCGCACATAGAAAGAAAATTCAATCGAGCCTACGACCTCAGGGATGAGAGTAGCATTTTTATTTTTTTACTTACTGACACATTTACTGTACAGACAGCATCTCAATCTGTAGATACACAGATATTTTTTTATTATTCTCGTACTTTCAATATAGAAGTCATACTGCGACCTCAATGTATATTCTGCAACGTTTTTTTAACTACTTAACTCTTTAGACTAGCGCCATTTAAGTTGTTAACAAACGAAAAAGAATTGTGTAGAAGAATTAATTTAAGTTCCTCAAAATTATTAAGAAGACCATTTCTTGCATTTCCCCACACAAGTTTCTCGAGTTCAATGTGTCTATAAAATTTTACCCATAATTACTAAATATCATTTATGGTTCGTTCAGTTTATGAACCAAAGGTCCTTGCATAATTGTAGTAGAAATGACTTCAAATTTTTATACGAAATACTAACGAATACAACAAAGTTGTTTTATTCTTTTGAAGATTCAGAAGTTCGGCCTGAAGCTCTAATAATGTACTAAAAATACTTAGTACATTTTATGAAACAAGTGAGAATCTAAAATAGAAGATGAAATGACAGCACTTGTTCGATCCACACACACCCCCGTGCGCTGGTGCCCTCTCGGTCGCGGTGTGAGCCAATGGACGCGAAATGGCGAAGCAATATGAACACCAGTGGAGTAACGATTTGTGTTTTGTGTTTATAGAATTTTAGCAAATGGAACCAATCATTTGGAATTCAAAAGTGGGATCGGATAAGCAAAACATTTTAATATACCTATACAGAAGTTTTAAACAAAAAACATAATTATTGGAACTTTTAGAGGCCTTGCCACAAATACTGGCGAGTCGAGGCGACACGAGCGCGCCGTCTACACTCAGCCCCCGCGTACCCTTGTGGAGAGTGTGAATGGGGGCTAACCCAACAGGCGTTGACAATCGACCAGATGCGTCATGATAAGTCCATTTCATC
Source organism: Pieris melete (assembly GCA_963693345.1). NCBI lineage: Eukaryota > Metazoa > Arthropoda > Insecta > Lepidoptera > Pieridae > Pieris > Pieris melete. The sequence goes on along the minus strand of CAVNZK010000015.1, from coordinate 1,349,986 downwards.
AATCACAATCAAACGTCTCACGTCTTTCGCCTGACGTTTCTCACACGCTGTATATTGTCAAGTAAATTCACTTCACTGAAGGACATAGTTGTGGATTTTAACCGTTTGTGTACGGTTTTTAATAATTTGCAATTGAAATTGAATTTGGATTTGGAAATGGACGAGTATCTCTTGGGAGAGGTAGGATAAGCTAATAGATCAAAACAGTATCAAGCAAATAGTATAATTGTCAACTTTATAAATAGTTCTTAAATTAAGCGTTTGCCTGGATCCAACTTGTGTAACGGGACACGAGCGCATTAACACCTGGGAATCTTGGGTGGCCGCAGTCATAGTGGCCCCAAGAGCAGACACCAACAACGGCGTTGTTATGGATGAGTGGACCACCAGAGTCACCACTGCACTGGTTGCGGCCACCGACGTCCAAGATACCAACACACAACATGTTAGCGTTTACCACGTTGTTGACTTCTCTGTAGCGGTTGATGCAAGTTTGAAGATTCACGGTGTACAGTTGCACCTCGCGGAGTTGGACTGATGTGGGTCCCCACGGCTAAAAATACACATTTATACATGATTCTTAACTTATAATAAAAGAATTTTGGATCATACAATAAATTTATACTAATAAAAACACAGTAGTTGATCGACAAACGTTATAATTTTCAGTACAGTCAGTTGTATTAAACTTACGGAGATCCATCCCCAGCCGATAGCCCAGACAGGTGCGTTGTCAGGAAGCCAGTAGTTGGAGCTGGCAATAGATCCTCTAGCCACATTGGCATTGAAGTTGAAAGCTGAGTTGGAGCGAATAACTGCCACGTCATTGTCCCATATCCTATGGTTGTACTGAGGGTGTATTATGATAGCGTTGGTGTGGTGCACTTCACCACCAACGTTACTGTTAGTTGAACCAACACGCATTTGCCATTGCCGTATAGTATCTCCGCTGAAAAAAGTTATTTTAATAATCGACCATGCGTCGGGTTGTTTCTCTTCCTAAAATATGGCGAAGGGGCCGATGGCAGGCCATGCGTTATACTCGTGAACGGGTGCCGCTTGTGATGACTGGTCGAACTTGAATACGTGTATGCGGATGTTAGTTATTTCGACTATGTATTTGCGTGTTGTTCCTACGAGAATGCTGCGTGCTCCTATTTCACGATGCCTACTGCTGATAGAGGACTTGAAATCTTTGTTTCTATTTTTTTTATTGATTAATTATTAAATCCTTAAGATGTCATGTGGAACATCGTGTACTAGTTGCTGCTTACAAACATTGTGTAAAACAAAAACTTAGCGATTAACAAGAGTGGCGGAGAGTTTATAGCCAGTTCTTCTCAACGCCTTTGATTTGAGAACTGGCAGTATATGTAAAATTAGAAGCATTTAGCTTTTAATATGTATTTCTTTATTGATGTTCATAAGTGTACATTGTGTTACCTAATTGAATAAATGATTTTGAATTGTGACTTTTTTTACTTTGATACTTCTGGAAGAGATCACTTGTAAGCAACTATTGGACCGATGATGATAAAGATGGACACTACTTACAAGAAGCAATGGGCAGCGGATAGCACAGATCGGTTGTTTATGATGGTTCCAGCACAGTGCTGGTTGTGTACACCACCGCCGGTTCGCGAATACAACATTGCGACGGCATATGGGTATTTGCTTATGTTTGTCACCGAGCCACCCATTACCCTTTGGAAACGCGGCTGCACGGCTGTAAAGGAGTTAAACTATTTACTTCTGGATCTGGTATTTCTGATCCGTAGTAGTTTATACAGTATACCTCAATACACATATGTATTGTATCTGTTACTGTGATAGTAGTCAGTCGTTAGTGTCACTAATATTATGTATCCTACTTGATGGTAAATCAACGTAAAAACATTTAATAAATCGATGAACGCCGCCTGCACGCACGAAAAAGCATGACTCATTGTCCCGTTACGCTCATTTTACGCTTGCGCCGCATCTATCTCTTTACCACTCGATTGGCCTATGCGTCCGAGGATTCACTCCTTCTTTGTATTCATACAAAATATTGATAATTCAATAACAATGTTTCAATTTTATTCATAAAAGTATGCAATAATTCATCAATGTTTTATTATGACGTTGTCACCTTAAACTATCGTTAGTAAACGACTTTACAGACCACCAATTTTTAAGACTGCCAAGATATAATGACCCCCAAAAAGTTACCTAAGGTAGAGTTTATAGAGAGTAAATAACATATTGAACGCTATTTTAAAAATAATTCTAATTTATGATAAACTAGCTGACCTGGCTAACTTCGTTCCGCCCTACAACCTTATAATATCGTTGTTACTATAATTTAACTTATTTTAGGATTTCATTAATGTTAAGTATTAATACAACTTTTTTGCAAATACAGAAATGTTTTATTGCTTGCCATTGCGAAAGAAGAATGGTAGTTTTACCCATTAGGCATCTTCTCTCTAGCGTCAATATGGCGATACTGCATGTTAAGCACTTTCTTGCATGGTTATGCATCTCCTAATTCACCTCAAGATCGGAATTTCTTGAACTGACACGAATTCGACGTAATATGATGCGTAGTTTTGTCAACAGATGGCACCACATGGTTTTTGCATTCGTAAAATTAATTAATTAATTTATTGTTATTCGATAACTTATCCAATATTTTATTGCTTATTCTGCTATTCGGGACGGAAACAAATCCAACAAATCAAAAACCATGACAATCGGTCCAGCCGTTCTCGAGTTATAAGTGTTGTAAGAAACACGACTTTCTTTTATGTATATAGATGTAAAATAAAGCTGTTTACTATTTTAACGAAGAATTTTTGAACTGTTATGCACATTAAGGGGCCGTCTCCACAAGCGAGAGAATCGCGACGATACAATCGTCCTGCCACGCATTTCTATACAATCTCATAGAACTTGTCTCCACACGGCGATCTTAACGCGGCGATGCGACGGGTGGTTGAGTGCGTGCGAAACGTCATTACATCGCTGCGAGCCTGTCGCTACTGGTGGCGCGCACTCGGCGCACTCGCCACGGAACGTGGCGATCTCGCAGAGGGCGCGCGACGTGCGTGACCATAAATCAATAAAAACAATTCATCCATAGTAAATAATTATTTTATTGACTGATTTAGACACTACTTATTTCGGTCTCGTCTGGCACCACTGAACTCTAAATGAACACTGAACAAAATAAGAGCACAACGTGTCGTCAAATAAACGCGGCGATTCCGTTACCAGTCATTGCGGATACGCTGTGATTCCGTTACTAATCGCGACGATACGCTGGCGGAATAATCGCTCGTTCGTGGAGATTACCCGACGATAAAAACGCGGGCTCGTCGCGATTCTCTCGTTTGTGGAGACGGCCCCTAAGGCGTGCAATAACCTAGTTTAGGTGACAACCACAGCCGTCGATGTCCCAAAATACAATGTGGTGATTTCCTTGCAAAAATGTTCGATGGTAGAAGGTCACGTTTTGGTAATCGACTTTGGTCTAAAATCCTTGTATCTTGCCTTTGAATCAAGGCAATTTAATAGGCGGCAATCGGGCATGAGGCTCATCTGATGTTAAGTGATACCACCGCCCATAGAAACTTACATTGCCAGAAGGCGCGCAAGTGCCTTGCCGGTCTTATTTTATTACAATTATTATAAATAACAATAATAATAATGTTAAGGGAACTTAAATCTATTTAAACGAATGATCACCAATAACTTTGTAATTAGATTAATATTACGGTTGTCTATATATAAAGCACGTAATATTAGTAAATTGAATACTATAACACAATTAATTTATTACCGAAAACTCAGAGAAAACCAAAATATTCGGTAACAAGCCTGTAAGTAAGTAGTTATTTGATTTTGACACATACGAGATTGGAAACCGTCAAGCCAACTTCAATTGATGCCGATATTAGTTGAAATTATAAGAATAATGTTTTATGTTATCCAATCGGCCTAAATTATGTTTTTGAGTGCAGATTTTACGGGAATGTTATAATGAATCAATACACATTTAGTATGTAATTTTACATATTATATGAAAGATAAATAAGAGTAGGTATATAGGCTTTAAATTTGTGATTGAAATGCTAACATTACAAATACAATACATTACAATACAATTATGAAAACTTTACTTTATGGATGATTCATTGAAAGTAAATTTCTGATTATTTAATCCTGTTATCAAAGTAAATATAATTCAAATTTAATAAGAATAACTAATAACTTACCAGACACCGCGACCACGGCGAGGCTCAAAAGAATTAGAATCTTCATATTGTGTTACCAATTGTGTTACCAAAAATAACATTGGACGCACTTTTATATAAAGATGGGCTTAATGATATCTAAAAGGAATTAGATCGGCTGGATTAATACAGATACGGGGTATACAGATACCCAGAACCATTAAACACGGTCAAGCGTAAGTTGTGTAAATTAAATTAAATTGTATCAAAGATTTTTTAATTTTTGCAGTGTTATGCACCACCACTTTGTGCTACTACCTGCCTAGAGGTATTTTCGAACCAATTCGATCTAAAACCGTTCAAGAAACAGCGGATCCTTCCTTTAAAGACCGGCAACACTTAGTTGGCGCCCTGTCCTATAAAATCGCAATGTATCAAGTACAATAATTCAAATTTAAAACTCCTAAGAGTAGTTCGTGTGTGCATTTGAAATATTCTTTGACATTGGCTTTCATCATCATCACAATATTGAAATAGTGATTATTTTAATTTAAAAAAAGGTTTCCTACAAAAACTTGTTTTTTAAGTATAGGTACTTAAGTTTTTTGTTTACATTTACGAAGGGCCATGTGATATTTTGTTAATATCACTTTTTAATTAACTTTTTCACAAAAATTTACCAACATGATGTAATGTAATAATAAATCTATTATCTTTTTTAATGTGAGTGATAGCTCTAGATATAGGATCAACGCTTAGGGAAGTAATAAAATAAGGAATTTTTCAAAAGGAACGCTTTAATAGAAAAATTCGTCACAAAATCCTTAAGACTATTAAATCCTAGTGGGAGTGCCATGCTGTTGCCTTCGGGCTTCAGCTAAATGGGCAGGCACGACCGGGGCAGTACCACTGTCTCTTAGAAAACCGGCGTGAAGTGATGCAATAGCTTCGCCTTATTGTACTCGCGTTTCGTGCGGTGAGAGAGACTCCCGGAGCCCATCCCCCCCCCCCCATATGAAATATGAAGGTGCAGAAAACAGAGAATCTACCCCAGGGGGGTACCACACGCGCTTGCGGTGGAGAATCCCCCTCTGGGCGTCCAACACCGGGACACTCAGCACCCGGTGGTGGACGCACAGGCTGCCCTTCGTATTCTGGGGGGGGGTATTCTGCGCTCAACAACAAAAACAGTTATCGTTCTCGGGGCAAACGGAGCAATTCAACAAAGGCACCCCCGTCCTCGCTCGCCGTGGACTTCACAAATGTAAGGGGGCTCAATTCCAATATCAACGCAGTCCACTACCATTTAGAGACTGCGAAGCCGGCCTTGCTCTTTCTTACCGAGACTCAGATTTCCTCCCCGGCTGATACTTTCTACCTCTCCTACCCGGGGTACAAATTGGAACATTCATTTGTGCCGCGGGCGGGAGTTTGCGTGTACGTCAGAGAGATATCTGTTCTCCTCGTCGCCTCGGGACGCTTGAAGGAAGGGACCTATCTAACCCGTGGCTGCGCGTAGACTGCGATGACCATCCGCGATTCTACGCATGCCTGTATAGGTCCCATAGCGGAAATACCGAAACTGACCGACTCATTAAGCACATCCAAATGGCTACAGATTCCCTGCTCGAAAGGGTTCCTACCGCTGAAATCCTGATACTTGGCGATTTTAACGCCCACCATGCCGATTGGCTCGGCTCTGAAACCACCCATCACGCGGGAAGATCCTTTCACGACTTTGCTTTAGCCTACGACCTGACGCAAATGGTCCCTGTGATTACGCGAATACCAGATGTGGATGGTCATAAACCCTCTTTGTTGGACCTTCTGCTGACTTCACATCCGGAGAACAATCAAGTCTCTGTTGACCCGCCATTGGGTTCATCAGATCATTGTGTGGTCCGGAGTAAAGTGCCATCTACGCGCCCCTCACGGCCCCGCTTTATGGGTTTTCGCCGTATTTGGCACTATAAGTCAGCAGATTGGGACGGGATGCGCTCTTTCTTTGCGTCCTACCCTTGGGGGCCTATGTGCTTTCACCGGAAGCTCCAGATTCCGTCGCCGCCTCTGTCGCCGAAGTGGTTCTGCAGGGCATGGAACTCTTTATTCCATTTTCTGCGGTGCCGATCGGTAGCAAGTCTCAGCCCTGGTTTTAACGTTCTTGCAAGTCGGCCTCGCGTCGAAAGCGAGAATGCTTTAAGGCATGGGCGGAAGCGGCGAAATCTCGTGATGCCAATACCAGCGAACTTAAAACAGCATATAACTCAGCCTCCAGGTCCTTCAAACGGGAAATCACTAAGGCAAAGTCAGAGCACATTGCCAGATTTGGCGAGAGATTGGCCCAACTCCCTTCAGGGACTCGAGCCAAAGCTGTCCAAAGGACAGCCCACCATTCCGCCACTGCACAGGGAGGATGAGTCTCTGGCCCACACTGCGAAGGAGAAGGCCGACCTTTTGGGCTGTCTCTTCGCGTCCAACTCGACTTTGTATGACCGAGGCAGATCACCACCGACCATTTCGCGGTGTGATTCTTCGATGCCGGAAATCACATTCCAGCAACATGCTGTCCGCAAAGCACTATCTTCCTTGGACATTCATAAGTCGAGCGGGCCGGATGGTATCCCCCCCAATTGTGCTGCGTACTTGTGCTCCTGAGTTGGCTCCGGTCTTAACGCGCCTTTTCCGGTACCTGTACTCGCTCGGCACTGTCCCGAAGTGCTGGAAGACCGCTTCGATACATCCGATCCCAAAAAAAGGCGATCGCACTGATCCGTCCAACTATCGCCCAATAGCTCCTCCTTGTTCTCCAATATAATGGAAACCATTATTAATAAGCAGCTCTTGAGGTATCTAGAGGGCCACCAGTTGATTAGCGATTCTCACTCAGTACGGCTTTCGTCGTGGTCGCTCAGCTGGTGACCTCCTTGTATACCTTATAATTGCTTATAAATGCAATTGAGTCCAAGGGGGAGGCGCTGGCGGTAAGTTTGGACATAGCGAAAGCCTTCGATCGGGTGTGGCACAGAGCACTGCTCTCGAAGCTTCCAACCTATGGGCTTCTCGAGAAATTATGCGATTGGATCTCCAGCTTTCTGGCCGATCGGAGCATCAAGGTCGTCATCGACGAAGCATGTACAATGGAACAAGGCTGTGTTCTATCCCCGACCCTATTTCTTCTGAATATCAATGATATGTTGCAACTTAGCAACATTCATTGCTATGCGGATGACAGCACTGGGGATATTCTTTACACTGGCCGGGCAGGTATTTCTCGGGCAGTTGTTGATGAGTACCGGAACAAACTTGTGTCTGAAGTCGAAACTCTACTACGTTGAGTCTCAGACTGGGGCAGACAAAACCTAGTCCAATTTAACCCCAAGAAGACACAAGTTTGCGCGTTTTCCGCTAAAAAAACACCCTTTGTCACTACTCCTCTTTTCGAAAACACTCTTCTTAAAGCCACTACATTGGAATACTTGGCGTTGACATATCGAACGACGTTCAGTTTCGCAGTCACTTGGAGGGAAAGGCTAAATTAGCCTCCAAAAAGCTTGGTGTGCTCAGCAAGGCGAGGCGGTACTTCACTCCGGGCCACCGCATGCAACTATATAAAGCGCAAATTCGGCCCCACATGGAGTACTGCTCTCACCTCTGGGCGGGGGCTCCCCAGTACCAGCTCCTTCCACTTGACCGTATACAACGCAGAGCGGTTCGAATCATCGACGACCAATCCCTCTTGTTGCGTAGAGATGTGGAGTCACTCTGCATCTTCTACCGCATTTACCATGGAGAGTGTTCAGAGGAGTTGTTCGGATTAATACCTGTAGCTGAATTTCATCATCGTTGATAGAGGACAAATGTTTGTTTTTATTTTTTATTATTATTATTAATTAACTATTAATTGCTTAAAATGTCATGTGGTGTAATGGTTGCAGCTCCTTACAAATATTGTGTAAAACAAAAACTTGGCGATTAAAAAGAGTAGCGGAGAGTTCATTGCCAGTTTTTCTCTTCCGTTCTACGCCCTTGATTTGAGAACTGACAGTAAATGTAAAATTAGAAGCATTTAGCATTTAAAATGTATTTCTTTATTGATGTTCATAAGTGTGCATTGTGTTACCTGAATAAATGATTACGAATTTGATTTTTTTTTACTTTAATACTTTTGGAAGAGATCACTTGTACATCATCGGTCATAAAGATCGACTCTACTTACACGTAGCAATGGGCAGCAGATAACACAGATCGGTTGTTAATGATGGTTCCACCACAGTTCTGGGTGTGTACACCACCGCCGGTTCGTGAATACAGCATTGCGACGGCATATGGGTATTTGCTAATGGTTGTCACCGAGCCACCAACGATCCTTTGGAAACGCGGCTGCACGGCTGTAAAGGAGTTAAACTATTTACTTGTGGCTCAGGTATTTCTGATACGTAGTAGTTGATACGGTATATCTCAATACAAATATGTATAATATGTGTTACTTTAATAGTCGTCGGTCGTTGGTGTCACTAATATTATGTATCCCTATAGATGGTAAATCAACATGACAACGTCTAATAAATCTATGAACGCCGCCTGCACGCACGAGAAAGCATGACTCATTGTCCCGTTACGCTCATTGTACGCACTACGTTTGCGTAGCATCTATCTCTCTTCCACTCTATGCCTATGTTTCCGAGGATTCACTCCTTCTTTGTATCCATTCAAAATAGATGTAATCAATCATATCCATGTAATATTAGTGAATTGAATACTATAACACAATTTATTAATTACCAAAAACTCAGAGAAAACCAAAATATTCGGTAACAAGCCTGTAAGTAAGTAGTCATTTGATTTTGACACATACGAGATTGGAAACCGTCAAGCCAACTTCAATTGATGCCGATATTAGTTTAAATTATAAGAATAATGTTTTATGTTATCCAGTCGGCCTAAATTATGTTTTTGAGTGCAGATTTTACGGGAATGTTATACTGAATCAATACACTAAAATATACTTCCGCAAGTTGTCAAACCACTGTTTAGTATGTAATTTTACATATTTGAAAGACAAATAAGAGTATATAGGCTTTAGATTTGTGATTGAAATGCTTACATTACAAATACATAACAATAATTATATATAAAATGTAATACAATTATGAAAACTTTACTTTATAGATATTAAAATTTAATAGGAATAACTAAAAATTTACCAGACACCGCGACCACGGCGAGGCTCAAAAGAATTAGAATCTTCATATTGTGTTACCAATTGTGTTTCTAAAAATAACATTGGTCGCACTTATATATAAAGTTAGTAATTCTTTTTTTGGGAAAGGGATACTCTTCTTTAATAAAATCCCAGGGGCTCTTTTATCTCTGCCTTTCGATAAATTTAAGAAATGTATTGCTGTGTAAAAAGGCTTACTATAAAGTCAACGATTATCTAGTTGATAAAAGGGCCTGGGACTAGTGCTAGACACGCTGTTTCTTATTAATTTGCGATATTTGTTTTAAAATAAGTGTTGTTGATGATTTGCTGTTTTAAAAGAGTACCGAGAGTTTTTTACCCCGGCTTTTCCTCTCGGCCTACACCCTTTGTCTTCTTTGCCGATGAGTAGGGATGCCTACAAATTCAAATTTAATGACGTGGAATAAGTGATACATGTATCTTATGTTCCATAATAAACATTTTTTTTTTATTTTTTTATTGAGAAAGACTCCCGGAGCCCATCCCCCCCCACCCCTCTACAAAAAATATGAAGGTGCAGAAAAAACAGAATCTACCCCAGGGGGGTACCACACGCGCTCGCGGTGGAGAATCCCCCTCTGGGCATCCAACACCGGGACACTCTGCACCCGGTGGTGGACGCACAGGCTGCCCTTCGTATTCTGGGGGGGGGGTATTCTGCGCTCGATAAAAACAACATTAATCGTTCTTGGGGCAAACGGAGAAATTCAACAAAGGGGGGTCCACACTCGCCGTGAACTTCACAAATGTTAGGGGGCTCAATTCCAACATCAACGCTGTCCACTACCATTTAGAGACTGCGAAGCCGGCCTTGCTCTTTCTTACCGAGACTCAGATATCCCCCCCGGCTGATAATTCCTACCTCTCCTACCCGGGGTACAAATTGGAACATTCATTTGTGCCGTGGGCGGGAGTTTGCGTGTACGTCAGAGAGGATATCTGTTCTCGTCGCCTCGGGACGCTTGAAGGAAGGGACCTATCTAACCTCTGGCTGCGCGTAGACTGCGATGACCATCCGCGATTCTACGCATGCCTGTATAGGTCCCATAGCGGAAATACCGAGACTGACCGACTCATTGAGCACATCCAAATGGCTACAGAGTCCCTGCTCGAAAGGGTTCCTACCGCTGAAATCGTGATACTTGGCGATTTTAACGCCCACCATGCCGATTGGCTCGGCTCAGAAACCACCGATCATGCGGGAAGATCCTTTCACGACTTTGCTTACGACTTGACGCAAATGGTCCCTGCGATTACGCGAATACCAGATGTGGATGGTCATAAACCCTCTTTGTTGGACCTTCTGCTGACTTAACATCCGGAGAACTACCAAGTCTCTGTTGAACCGCCATTGGGTTCATCAGATCATTGTGTGGTCCGGAGCATTGTGCCGTTCACGCGCCCTCTTCGGCCTAGCTTCACGGGTTGTCGCCGCGTGTGGCACTATAAGTCAGCAGATTGGGATGGGATGCGGTCTTTTTTTGCGTCCTACCCTTGGGGGAAGATTTGCTTTTCGTCGAGTACTCCAGATGCGGTCGCTGACTCTGTCGCCGAGGTGGTCCTGCAGGGTATGGAACTTTTTATTCCATTCTCAGCGGTGCCGGTCGGTGGCAAGTCCCAGCCTTGGTATAGGCGTTCTTGCAAAGCGGCTTTGCGCCGTAAGCGTGAATGCTTTGAAGCCTGGGCAGAAGTGGTGACATCCTGTGATGTGACTATCGGCGAACGTAAGAGATCCGTCCAACTATCGCCCAATAGCTATAACCTCCTTGTTCTCCAAAATAATGGAAACCATTATTAACAGCTAGCTCTTGAGGTATCTAGAGGGCCACCAGCTGATTAGCGATTCTCAGTACGGCTTTCGTCGTGGTCGCTCAGCTGGTGACCTCCTTGTATACCTTACACATAGGTGGGCAGAGGCAATTGAGTCTAAGGGGGAGGCGCTGACAGTAAGTTTGGACATAGCGAAAGCCTTCGATCGGGTGTGGCACAGAGCACTGCTCTCGAAGCTTCTAGCCTATGGGCTCCCTAAGAAATTATGCAACTGGATTTCCAGCTTTCTCGCTGATCGGAGCTTTAAAGTCGTCATCGACGGAGCATGCTCCGACCTGAAACCTGTGAATTCTGGTGTCCCACAAGGCTGTGTCCTATCCCCGACCCTGTTTATTCTGCATATCAATGATATGTTGCAGCTTAGTAACATTCATTGCTATGCGGACGACAGCACTGGGGATACTTTTTACACTGGCCGGACAGGTATTTCTCGGGCTGCTGTCGATGAGTACCGGAACAAACTTGTGTCTGAAGTAGACTGGGGTAGACTAAATCTAGTCCAATTTAACCCCAAGAAGACACAAGTATGCGCGTTTTCCGCTAAAAATACTCCCTTTGTCGCTACTCCCCTCTTTGAAGATACTCTCCTTAAAGCCTCAGCTAGCATCGGAATACTGGGCGTTGACATATCGAATAACGTTCAGTTTCGCGGTCATCTGGAAGGAAAGGCTAAATTAGCCTCCAAAAAGCTTGGTGTGCTCAGCAAGGCGAGACGGTACTTCACTCCGGGCCACCGCATGCAACTATATAAAGCGCAAATTCGGCCCCACATGGAGTACTGCTCTCACCTCTGGGCGGGAGCTCCCCAGTACCAGCTCCTTCCACTTGACCGTATTCAACGAAGAGCCGTTCGAATCATCGACGACCAGTCACTTTCCGTGCGGCTTGATCCTTGGCGTTGCGTAGAGATGTGGGATCTCTCTGCATCTTCTACCGCATTTACCATGGAGAGTGTTCAGAGGAGTTGTTCGGTCTAATACCTGCAGCTGAATTTCACAATCGGACGTCAAGGCTAAATACAAAATACCATTCGTATCACCTCGACGTCCGTCGTTCCACAACAGAGCGTTTTCTAAGGCAGTTTTTGCCGCGCACCACCACTATTTGGACACAGAAGTATTTCCGAACCATTTCGACTTAGGGTCCTTCAAGAAAAGAGCGTACCAATTCTTGAAAGGCCGGCAACGCACTTGCAAGCCTTTTGGCATTATGAGTGTCCATAGGCGGTGGTATCACTTAACATCAGGTGAGCCTCCTGCCCGTTTGCCTCCTATAACATTAAAAAAAAAAAAAACTTTGTCTTGACAATAATTCAAATTTAAAACTCCTAAGGGTAGGTAGTTTGTGCGTGCATTTGAAATATTCTTTGATATTGGCTGGCTTTCATCATCATCATAATATTGAAATAGTGATTATTTTAATTTAAAAAAAGGTTTCCTACAAAAACAGTTTTTTAAGTATAGGTACTTAAGTTTTTTGTTTACATTTACGAAAGGCCATGTGATATTTTGTTAATATCACTTTTTCACAAAAATTTACCAACATGATATAATGTAATAATAAATCTATTATCTTTTTTAATGTGAGTGATAGCTCTAGATATAGGATCAACGCTTAGGGAAGTAATAAAATAAGGTATTTTTCAAAAGGAACGCTTTAATATATAAATTCGTCGCAAAATCCTTGAGACTATTAAATTTTATCTCATTGCAATAAATTGATAAACTACCAATAAATTGATAATTTAACTAAATGATTAAAGTATTAGTTGCTTCTCAAAGCGACAATTATTTCATGACACATCAGTTTCAGTTTCCATGATCAAGAGGTCTCGGTTGTAGGTGGTGTCGAAAATACATATAAAAAAACACCAATTAATGAAAAAGTGTGTGAAATTTGATTGAAAAATCTTTGAAGTAAAAATTTCTTTCATACTGGGAACACCTCCAAGCTTTATGATTACGTTAAGCTGTACTACGCCTGTTAATTAAAATGATTTGATGATTACTTTTAAATTTTAAAAGTAATAATCGTATCACACACTACCGGAGGGTCCCATCGGACTTCCGAACCATCTCTATCCCTTATCTCAGGATATGAGTGTCTGGGAATTAAGAGTTACTTTACAAGTGCAGAATATTTTCTACGCTAGTAATATATATATATATTCTCAAATCGCTGCTACGTAAATATTCATTGTCAAGTCCCATTAATTTTTTGTTTAAAAAATTTAAATAAATCAGTGGCCCTATATCCTTTTTAGGTCTGTCTCAGATTTCTGTCAATCTAATAAGCAAGTGGGTGATCAGCCTCCTGTGCCTTACACTCCGTCGACTTTCTGGGTCTAAGGCAAGCCGGTTTCCTTATCATGTTTTTCGTCACCGTTCGTGCGAATGTTAATTGCGCATACATAGAAAGAAAATCTTAGGGGAATGAACCTACGACCTCAAGGATGAGAGTCGCATGCTGAAGCCACTTAGCCAACGCGGCAAATTTTTTGGTTGCTGATACATTTACTGCTTTCACAATCAGAGATCATCTCAATCTGTTGATACACATATATTATTTTATTATATATAGAAGTCATACACTTCTATATTGAAAATACGAAGATGTCACAAATATATCGCAACGAAGTTAAATTTTAAACTACTAATTAGTTTACTATTTACTACATACTAAAATTCTACTACTAAAGTGTTTAAACTAACGCAAGATACCCGGCAATTCAAGTTGATAACAGCCAAACTTTAGCTATAAAGTGACCCACCCCTAAAGAAGAAAAATTGTGTGGAAGAATTAATTTATTTTAGTTTTTCAAAAGAATTAATAAGATCAATTCTCGTGTTTCCCCACACAAGTTTTTCGAGTTAAATTTTCTTATAAAATATTACCGAAACTACTAAGTACGAATTCGAAAATAATCTAAAGAATCTTTTCAGTTTAGTTTATGGACCAAAGGTCCTTGCATAATTTCTATGATTTTTAACAGTTAGTGTATTATTTTTAGTAGATTATTTGGAATATAATATCCCAAGGGATAGGTTGGATAAGCTAATAAGACCAACAAAGTATACAGCATATAGTATAATTGTCAATAATTTTCTTTAAAGTATAAATAGTTCTTGATTTAAGCGTTTGCCTGGATCCAAGTTGTGTAACGGGACACGAGCGCATTAACACCTGGGTATCTTGGGTGGGCGCACTCCCTGTGACCCCAAGAGCAGACACCAACAACGGCGTTGTTATGGAGGAGGGGACCACCAGAGTCACCACCGCACTGGTCGCGGCCGCCAACGTCCAAGATACCAACACACAACATGTTAGCGTTTACCACGTTGTTGATTTCTCTGTAGCGGTTGATGCAAGTTTGAAGATTCACGGTGTACAGTTGTACCTCGCGGAGTTGGTTTGATGAGGGTCCGTTCCACTAAAAATAGACATAATAATATAATCATACAATAAATTTATATAGCAAACACAGAATTGTATCGACAAACGTTATTATTTTCAGTAAACTAAGGAATCAACTGTTTCTAGTAAATATCTATGCTATGTGCGCTGTATGATGGTGAGGGTGACAGTTGCTTAATTTTTATTTGTAGACTAGAACATTCTGGCTGGGTTAAATTTAAGTTACGACAGTTATTAATCATTTAATATATTGCGAGTGTAGTATAGCAGAAATACTAAGTCATAATTTGTATATCGCGGCAAATTTCAAGGGTGAAACGAAACGTTACTGAAACTGTCACCCACACCATGCTACAGCGCAAATACTATAGTTGTATTAAACTTACGGCGGTCCTTCCCCAGCCGATAGCCCAGACAGCTGCGTTGTCAGGAAGCCAGTAGTTGGAGCTGGCAATAGATCCTCTAGCCACATTAGCACCGAAGTTGAAAGCTGAGTTGGAGCGAACAACTGCCACGTCATTGTCAACTATCCTATTGTTGTACTGAGGGTGCATTATGATAGCGTTGGTGTTGTGCACTACACCACCACTGTTACTGTTAGTTGAACCAACACGCATACGCCAATTCCGTGCAGTATCTCCGCTGAAAAAAGTTATTTTAATAATCGACTAGCGTCGGGTTGTTTCTAAAAAGTCGCAATCATTTATTCATTAATTTAACACAATTTACAATTATGAAAGTCAATACAGACATACATATTCAATGCTTCTTACGTTACATTTAGTGCCAGTTCTCATATCAAGGGCGTAGAACGGAAGAGAAGAACTGGCAATAAACTCTCCGCTCCCTTTTAATCACCATGTTTTTTTACACAACGATTGAAAGGAGCTGCAACCATTACACCATGTTCCACATGACATCTTAAGTAATAAATAATAATAAAATAAATAAAAAACAAAGTTTTGTCCTCTATCAGCAGTAGGCATGGTGAAATTAGCACGTTAACGAGTATGACGCACGGGCAGCCATCGGCCCACTCGCCATATTTTACTTTAATACTTCTGGAAGAGATAACTTGAAAGCAACTCTTGGACCGATGATGTTAAAGATAGACACTACTTACACGAAGCAATGGGCAGCGGATAACACAGATCGGTTGTTTATGATGGTTCCACCACAGCTCTGGGAGAATGTACCACTGCCAGATCGCGAATACAACATTGCGACGGCATATGGGTATTTGCCAATGGTTGTCACCGAGCCACCCACGATCCTTTGGAAACGCGGCTGCACGGCTGTAAAGGAATTAAACTATTTACTTCTGGTTCTGGTATTTGTGATACGTAGTAGTTGATACAGTATAGCTCAATATAAGTATGTATGTATCATATGTGTTACTTTAATAGTTGCCAGTGTTACTAATATTTGATGGTAAATCGCGCATGACTTAATGTTAGTTTACTCTTATGACGTGACAACGTCTAATTAATCCATGAACGCCGGCTGCAGGCACGAAAATGCATGACTCATTGTCCGGGTACGTTCACTGTCCCGTTACGCTCATTGTACGCTTGCGCCGCATCTATCGAGAGATATGGAAGAGATCCACTCGATGCTTATGCGTCCGAGGATTAACTCCTTTTTTGTATCCATATAAAATAGTGATAATTCAATAGCAAATTCAATTTTATGACGTTATTCCCATTAAACCATCCTTCGTAAACCGACTTTACAGACAACCAACTTTTAAAGACTGCCAAGTTATAATGACCCCGGAAAAGAGACCTATGGAAGAGTTTCATTCCTTGGGTAATTTTTTTCTAAATAACATATTGACCCTATTTTAGGGGAAATTCCAAGAAATATAAAAAAATATATTCTAAATTTATAATAAATGTAAAATTAGAAGAACATGTTATGCACATTAAGGCGTGGAATAACAAAACTACTGAGACAAATCGCAGGCGTCGCTGTCCCAAAAACTTTGAATCAGCTTCCAGACGCGTGTGTTCCCGTACAGTTTTTAGGGCGCGAAAATTATAATACTAACAATGTTAAGGCAACTCAAATCTATTTAAATTAATGATCACCAATACTTTGTAAAACTTTGTAATTAGATGAATAATATGGTTGTCTATATATATATAAAGCTAATAAAATACGTAAATTGAATACTATAACACAATTTATTTATTACCGAAAACTCAGACAAAAGCAAAATATTCAGTAACAAGCCTGTACGTAAGTAGTAATTTGATTTTGATAGATAGGAGATTGGAGACCGTCAAGCCAACTTCAATTGAGGCCGATAC
Organism: Pieris melete; assembly: GCA_963693345.1. Classification (NCBI taxonomy): domain Eukaryota; kingdom Metazoa; phylum Arthropoda; class Insecta; order Lepidoptera; family Pieridae; genus Pieris; species Pieris melete. The sequence goes on along the minus strand of CAVNZK010000015.1, from coordinate 1,332,971 downwards.
TATTATAAATTATACGAATAATGTTTTGCTATCCAAACGGCCTATATTATGTTTTTGAGTGAAGTTTTTACGGGGGTTTTTACTAAATCAATACACTGAAATATACACCACAAGTTGTCAAACCATTGTTTGGTATGTATAGTTATATATTTGAAAGAAAATAGGTTTTAGATTTGTGATTAATGCTTACATTTAAATATCTTATTATCTTATTAAAACTTTAATTTATGGTTGAGTCATTGAAAATAAATCTGTGATTATTTAATCCTGTTATCAGAGTAATTATACTTAATAAAATTTAAATAGGAGGAATAACTTATAACTTACCAGACACCGCGACCACGGCGAGGCTCAAAAGAATTAGAATCTTCATATTGTGTTACCAACTGTGTTACTAAAAATAACACAGGTCGCACTTTTTATATAAAGATGGGCTTAATGATATCTAAAAGGAATTAGATCGGCTGGATTAATACAGATACGGGGTATAGAAAATACCTAGAACGATTAATCACGGTCAAGCGTGAGTTGTGTAAATTTAATTTAATTGTATAAAAGATTTTATAATTTTTGCCGTGCATCATCTGGAACTACCTGCCTAGAGGTATTTTCGAACCAATTCTACTTAAAACCCTTAAAAAAAGAGAGTATTCTTCCTTTAAAGACCGACATTACCCCCTTAAGTTTCCCGGCGGTGGTCCTTGGGCGGCGACAAGCACTTAATAGTTTGCGCCCTGTCCTTTAAAATCGCAATGTATCAAGAACAATTCAAATTTAAAACTCCATAGAGTGCATTTGTAATATTTTTGACACTTGCATCTATCGTCAACATGATTAGGGTCATATATTATCAATTTAAATGATGTCTACTGTAACAGCGATTATTTTAATTTAAAAAAAATGTGTTGTCTCCTACAAGAAAGGTTTTTTATATGTAGAGAAAATTCTAATATCGTCCCTGTAGAATGATAAACTTGTATTTCCAGAGAACCAAACATTACAGGAAATTAAAAAAATGTTTCATTTAAAGAAAAAACTTTTTACCGGATTAAAGTTATGTATTATTATAAATTTACAATACATAACTTTAATCCGGTAAAAAGTTTTTTCTTTAAATGTGTAAAGGTTATGTCAATCAAAGACAATAAAAATGATTCATTTCGTCAATGTTTGTTAAAATATTATTATGTGTTTTTGTCCATAGTTTTTGATGGTAAAAAGGACTTATTTACTAATAACATAAATAAGTCCTTCCTTCATGATTATACCAGTTAAATGACATGAGTCTAAGAATTAAAAATTAATGGTTTTTTGACATACGAGGTATAAACCTTATGTTTATAATATCACTTTTTAATTATTCTTTTCCCCAAAAATTTACCAACATGATACGAATTAAGTATTTTTCCTAAGGAACGCTTTAATAGGAAAAATTCGTCACGAAATCCTTCAGACTATTAAATTTTATCTCATTGCAATAAATCGATAAACTACCAATAAATTGATAATTTAACTAAATGATTAAAGTATTACTTGCTGCTCAAAGCGACAAAATATTCTCTAATGGTGGAGCGTAATCAAAATAAATTTACATGAGGTAGTAGGTATGGACTCCATACTATGGAGTGTACCCATTTTACCCAGTAATGTATCCAACTTTGTTTGTCTTGGGTATGGTTGGATAAAACAAGTGAGAGGTAAGGAGGGACCTTACTACCACGTTATATTTTCTTAAGGTAGAGGTAGAGGTAAAATCTAGTATCTTCAATGCGGAAATGTTGGAGAGACTGGGGCTGCGTGCCAAATAACCACACTCGACGTGGTAAGCGGTCGCAATTGCTGGCAAATTTACTTAGAGAAGCACCATTTACGCGTGTCTTGCGCACCCTAAATATTATTGCTTGTGAGACGGATATATTTAGTTGCACACTGGCTGAATTCACAAGCATAATTGTTTTTTTTATAAAATGGTATAGGTTATAAGTTTTTACTTGTTATGTTTATATTGTTTTTAGTTTAGTTTTCTATTGTATTAGTATTCTGTATTAAGTTACTGTAAAAATAGGAGTAACAAAGACAATAGCTAAATGATCGAATCAACCACGTCACCTAATTTCTATTCGAGACTGGACATTGGACATGACGTAGCAGCGATTCGAGTGTTTTAGCGTAGAAATATTCTGATATTGTGTGTGCAAGAAACACAAGTAACTCTTAATCCCTAGACACTCACATCCTGATATAACGAGATAGAGATGGTTCGGAAGTGCTATAGTGCGCTCTTTTCTTGAAGAACACTTAGTCGGAAATACTGCTGTGCGCAGCTGGTTGTATACGGAACAACGGACGTCGAGGTGATACGGGTGGTATTTTGTACTCTGCTGACGTCCGATGCTGAAACTCAGCTGCAGGTATTAGTCCGAACAATTCCTCTAAACACTCTCCATGGTCTCTCTCTCTCTCTATCGCTCTCGTAGCCTCTTGATTTGAGAACTAATAAGTTCATAAGTGTAGATTAAGTTTAAAGACTTTATTTCTCAAAAAGACAAAGTTGATTAAGTTACCTTTATGAAAAATAATTATAAAAAATACATTTTGTATTTCATTTTAGATTTAGATTAGACCCCCATCATAGATATATTTATGTACCTATGACGTTATTTATGGTGGATGTCCTACAAATAACTATTAAGGGCCTGATCGACGGACGAGTAAGACCGCGGTTTTATGGCTCGTCGGTAAAGCTCGCCGGTGTATCATTGCAAAACCACGATTTAAATACCGCCGAGCCTGGCTCGCAGCTCGTCGTCGTGCTATATTTTTTTCTCGGCTCGCTATGCAAAACCGCGTGTCGGAAAGAGAACAAGACACGTTTGCGACTGTTTTGCTTGCTAATCGATCAGCACCAACGAGCCGCGAGCCAGGTTCGTCGGTATTTAAAACCACGGTCTTACTCGCCCGTCGATCATAGGCCTTAGTTCTTGTACGAATACGAAGTCGCAATGATCAATTTCTTGAAAATTTTGCTTTAAAATTATGTTTTACATTTTCAGAGTGTTCTTGACCTTATTTCTAAGAATGAAGTATCGTTGGCATAAAATGTAGACCAACCCATTCTGATACGTGCTTCGTCAGCTGTATGTTGCGAAGTATTTTTTTACAAGCAAAATTTATCTATATTAAGTTTCTTATAGTGAGTTTTCACTTAGTCAGTCAGTTTTAATGAATGCAGACGATAGAAACTTAACCTTTCCTTCTTTTGAAGGAATTAAAAGGCCCATGGATATCCCAAAAACAATAATAAATATAATTTATATTTATTCAAGTAGGAGATCTGTCCTCATCACATTTCGTCAATTATTTGATGTAAGACAAGGACATGCACATTTCCTCACGTCTACCTTTCAGACAAAATAAAAAAAAAATTCATGCTCAACTGTAGACACGAGCTCAGGGTTGGGAGACGCAGGCTTACTAAAAGTAAGCAAGCAAAAAAAAAAGCAAACAATGCTTTCTGTATAGATAGTCCCAAACTTTCCATCAACCATAAATATAAATTGTTTAATAGGTAACTTTGAATGAATGGACGATTATGGTAGCCCCACAGATGGGGCAGCAATCCGTTGGCTTTCAATAAAGTTATTTTTTATTTATTTATAAAAAAACACACCTGCCCTAACAGGCGACCCTAAATTGACAAGAGTGAGCAATAAGTGAATAAAATTTAGACGAAACAAAAAAAAGCAAATATACAAAATTAATTAGGAAAAACAAAATTACAATTATTTATAAAAAAAAAACAAGAAATTAACTAACTACTATAGTCACTAACAAATAATAGAACTTTTGCCAGTTCACTCAACGGACAAAAAACGCCCGTTAGCCATTGTAATTCGTACAACAACTTATGTAATACAGCGAATCGTATGTGCTCTTTTCAGAAGGTTAGTCCTAGCTGTGGGCACATGAAGTAACGGCGGACAATGTCGCTTTCTGACGTACCCATCAGGTACATTGAAGGTACTGTAGTACTGCCGATACTGATTACTTTTTAACTTAATTTAGTTTTATAGAAATTTGCTGCCTTTGTCATGTCATTAAGATTAGTCTTCACGGACAAATATTAATAATATATGGTTACGAAAGTGACTAAGTAGAAGCGAAGTACTTAGTATGCAAAATATTGCAATTTCATTTGCATTCGGCACACGGTATTGCTTCCTTGAATAACGGAAAGATAAATATTTAACAAAGGTATTTGAATCTTAATTCTTAGACGTGGCTTGAAAGCCCCGCCCCGCCCCTGCTGAACAAGACTGGTAGCTCAAATTTGTTTTTAAAACGTCAAAACGATACTTTGTGATACAGCAACCCTGACCCTGTCCAGACCCTAGCAAGCCGTGGACTTGACGTCTTTGACCAGTATTTTATTGTATTATAAGACCCAAGTAGTTATTATGCTACCGAAATAATTTCGTGGGCGGTGGAGAATTAATCTTATTAATAACAAAATTGCTATTTTATAGAACAGGGCCTGAGAGAAAATGACTGCAACAGGCAATTCCAGTTTGTACGTGGTAGCGTCAGTTCGTCAGGCCCGTATAAATTCGTTAGGCGTTAGTGGGTCCCATCTGCCAATTGTTTAGATTCAAGCTCCGAGCATTAAAACCTTCGTGAAACTAAATCGTTAAGCTTGTCCAGCAGTAAACTAGTCCTTTTGTGAGCGTCAGAATGGACAGTCACTAGTCGTGTAGAATTTGCTTTTATTTAATTCCTATTATAAGACATTTGCTTCCCTAGTCTCGGGAGAACCATAACTATTAAAGTGACCGTCCATTCTGACGTCAGAATGGCTAGTCACCTATCCTATTGTACTCACTATAATTAATTATTGATTATTTCATAGTTCATATTTTGCTTCCTATTTGCTTCTTCCTAGGTTTTCAATCCTCGATGCTGTACCTATCATGGAATTGAGATATAACAATGTCATTACATTTCCCCCCAGCGCCTATTAAAAATATAGTCAAAAATATTTTGATAAAAATAAGTTAATTTATATAAATTATGGTAGGTTGTAACAAAACGCTTAACTATACGTAATTAATTAAACTTTTTAACTACATTTTAACGTTCTACACTAGTGACCGTCCATTCTGACGCTCACGACTTTTTTCTTAATTTATAAGATACCTCCCGTAGCATGGCTCTTGTGTACAATATTCAAATTTCACAACATATTTATGTTACTTTCCATTGAATTATAAATCGTAAAATTGTATTTTTTAAAGACTATATGATAATTATGAAGTTATATGTTGAGGGCATAAATAAAACAAATGAGTAAAATGATGTAATTTATTAATCACCAGTTGGAACAATTAAAAATATTGATCAATATCGAAAACTTGTACGACAATATTAAACTTTCATTTACAAAAAGCCAACATAAACTCAATCACACTGGTTACAAAGATAAAAAAATTAACTTAGAAATTAAATCAAAGTTCAGCCTTATCAAACAAAAGATCTTACTTTTGTGTCAACTTTAGAGTGAGCACCGGTCCGAGAGGGGGCGTCACCAGTAGATTATAGTCCGCTATAAACATGATGAGCGCCCTCCCATGCGCTGGGAATGTTATGCTATCAACATATTTATCAACATATACAAAACCTAAAGCATGCAACTGATTAAGAACGTTAAACAGGGTGGTGAGTTAGAATGGGGTTTGGTTTAGTTCTCCTCGATCTCCTGCTCTTGTTCCTCGTCGAACTCGGCGTCCTCGTCGGCGGTGGCTTCCTGGTACTGTTGGTACTCCGAGACCAAGTCGTTCATGTTGCTCTCAGCCTCGGTGAACTCCATCTCGTCCATACCCTCGCCAGTGTACCAATGCAAGAAAGCCTTACGTCTGAACATAGCGGTGAACTGCTCAGAGATACGCTTGAACAGCTCTTGAATGGCGGTGGAGTTACCGATGAAGGTGGCGGCCATCTTGAGACCACGTGGTGGGATGTCACACACGGCAGTCTTCACGTTGTTGGGGATCCATTCTACGAAGTAGGACGAGTTCTTGTTCTGAATGTTAAGCATTTGCTCGTCAACCTCCTTCATGGACATGCGACCACGGAAGATGGCGGCGACCGTGAGGTAGCGGCCATGTCGTGGGTCGCAGGCGGCCATCATGTTCTTGGCATCGAACATCTGTTGGGTCAGCTCGGGTACGGTGAGGGCTCTGTATTGCTGGCTGCCGCGTGACGTGAGTGGTGCAAAGCCGGGCATGAAGAAGTGGAGACGAGGGAAGGGAACCATGTTCACAGCCAGCTTGCGGAGATCCGCATTCAGCTGACCTGGGAACCGCAAGCAAGTGGTAACACCGGACATTGTGAGCGACACGAGGTGGTTGAGGTCGCCGTACGTGGGTGTTGAAAGTTTAAGCGTGCGGAAGCAGATGTCATAGAGAGCTTCGTTGTCAATACAGTAGGTCTCATCTGTGTTTTCTACAAGTTGGTGGACTGATAATGTGGCATTGTAAGGTTCTACTACTGTATCTGATACTTTAGGTGATGGTACTACTGAGTATGTGTTCATGATTCTGTCAGGGTATTCTTCTCTGATTTTGGAGATAAGTAGGGTACCCATGCCAGAGCCGGTACCACCACCAAGGGAGTGTGTGAGTTGGAAACCTTGGAGACAATCACAAGATTCTGCTTCTTTTCGTACTACATCTAAAACTGAATCTACGAGCTCCGCGCCCTCTGTGTAATGTCCCTTTGCCCAGTTGTTTCCTGCACCAGACTGTCCAAAAACAAAGTTGTCAGGTCTAAAAATTTGTCCAAAAGGTCCAGAACGGACTGAGTCCATGGTGCCAGGCTCGAGGTCGACAAGGATGGCGCGGGGCACATACTTGCCCCCAGAAGCTTCATTGTAATAGACATTTATGCGTTCTAGTTGCAAGTCGGAGTCTCCATGGTAGGCACCAGTGGGGTCGATGCCGTGTTCATCAGAGATGATCTCCCAGAACTGTAACAGAGAAATAAAATAAGATTAATTAACTTACTAAAGAATTATTACGAAGGGGCGGCGTGATGAGGCACGGTGACTCACAGTCGTCAAGGGGACAAGCTTGCTAAACAAATGCTTTGTGTGGCTATCTTAAGAGGTTGGCCATTTAAATATTTCATGTGTTTTTCTTTTTTGGTTTAACATTCATTAGTAGTATATTTATATGTACCTATTTATTAATAATAGTATAAGAGATTGGTAAGCCTAAACTTTATAACAAGGCAACATGACTATCTGAAAATGGTTCTTGCTTTGAATACCAATGAAATGTTGCCATTTAAGTTAAGCTACCTAAAGAGACAAGTTGATTGGCTTTGCCATAAAGGCATTGGTTACTCATTCATTATTAATACCAACATCGCTTATTAGTTCTGAGAAACTTGATACCACCATTTAATTATGATTTAAAGATTAAAGTAATAAATGTGTCAGAATATAGATATATTTTGATAACTGATTTTTATCTTAAACATATTTAATTATTTATAAGTAGTTCTCACTACTTACATTGTAATGTTTATACTTAACACTTTCAAATATTGTTTTGTAAATAAAATATTACATATTATTATTTACTTTGATATCAAGACATAATCATCCGAAACAATATATTATTTTTTTACCATTAAATAATATAACAACTTACTGACCACAAAAGAATAGTCAATTAAATTAACTACTGGCTCAAATGGAAAAACTTAATGTATGATGAATTGACGTACGTCGGACGCAACTCAATCGTGAGCAGATTTAATCAAAATATTTTTTTCATGTTTTGATTTTGATTCAATCAAAGTACTGCATAACAGTTCAAAAAAATATTCAAACATTTAGTACCAGATATTAATCTGAGTCTGATAACTAGAAAAATCATTTCATTCTATTGATAATTGAAATAAATCCCTAACTTATTTATGATGATATGATTTCCACTTTTTTCCTTTAAGACATGGGCAATTATAATTTACATGACAAAATAATAAGGCGCCTATAAACATAAATGGGATAATCTATTATTTTTCTTGTGCAAGGAATATTTTATTAAAACTCAACTAAGTACAGCTTCTTTTTGTTTAGTTAAGCATGGTTACAAATGATGAAATGATAGAATTTATATTATATGCCTTTGTTTTATGTTGTACTCTGCTGATAGTCGTCTAAAACTACAAATTTCGTAAGACCCGGAACTTTTGGAGCTTCTCTGCCAGTGAAAGATGAAAGCTTTCATAAACACCTACTTTAGAGTTATTTTTAACTATATTGGGTGAACGAACGAGCATGCGCGTACTTCCGGGACACTCTTCTTGCGATGATTCTACTAGTTTTGGAGGAAAGGAATGCCCAACAATTCTTGTAGTTTTATAGAGAATTGAAAATTAAGAACGTAGGTAAACAACACATACCTATATTTGAATTAAAAACAACATAACTTAATTAAAAAATATTTCATTAACTATCAGCTAAATAATAAACTTAGGCCTCCATTAATGCGATGCATTGCATCCCTTTAATTAATATTCCATTCGATCACAAGCCTAAAAAGCATTACTAAGACGTTTAAAATTTTTAATCGTCTAACTTGGGTTGTGATTGGTCGCCCTTTATCAGGACGCTAACCTTGGGTCGTAACGGCTGTCATATTATTATTATAATTCAACGGTTTTTTTAACGGCTAGAACTAACAGCTGCGGAGTGGTTAATAAGTACCTTATATTATGCAAATGCAATTTTTGTCAACAGAACTGGTAGATGCATTATATAGATTAATGTATATTATGAACGTTAATTATTTGTAGATGTTGAAGCGTATATTTCAATATTATTGCTTAGGTATGTAGGATCCAGGGGATATATAAATCTTTGGCTACGAAACCGACAAATAGCAATATAACACGTGGTTGCTACCTGAATTAAAATCAATAGAAACTAGGTGTGGTGTAAGTAATGTCAAAAAAAGTCATGACGAGTATTCATGCTACTAACTGTTTGAATAAAACATGAATCATACACAAAATATTAATTTATTTCAGATTTCTAATTAAACGCAAATATGAATTAACTATCAGCTTCCAAAATCAAAAGATATAGAGCCATGGCGTCACAAAATGCCGGCCGCATCCTCAGACATTCCATATTCAAAAAGAAAGCTTACCTTAGCACCGATTTGGTTACCGCACTGACCAGCTTGAATATGCACGATTTCCCTCATATTTATGAAATTTGTCAACTATCAGTTACTTATAACACTAAAAATCTGCTCCGCGCGCACCACGTACTTTGGTGTGAGCTTGAAGAATAATGTTGAACGTTCCGTTTCGTGCGAGCCACGAAAGCAGCCTATAGAATAGTGCTGTACGCTGCGCACTTAAATATCGATAAGATTTGTCGCAATGCGTCATCTTCCCTGTGTTACTTCTGATTTAAATAAGCTGAATATTACTGTAAAATTCGTGGAATTTAATTATGTTATTATAATGTGTAGTACTTGCGTAAACCAAAAACGATATCGAGTCATATTATTTTCATTTAATAAAATATATGATATGATAACAGTTTAAAATAAATGATTTTTCCAATATTGACTTGGTTTTAAATATAATATATATTATGTTTTAAAATAAAACTTTAATTTTACAAGAGAAATAAGCATCCGGCATACATGTTCATATTTTTTCCGATATATTCTTTTATAAGCGCTACCTATAATGATTTAATACTTCACTTATAATCTTTTGGTACACAATAAGTTTTGCCCAAATTAAACATTGTTCAAGAAACAACTGAGGTGTTCAAAATATAAATTCTGTTATCGATATCGATACTGAACTATCCCACGTCTAAACATTGACCGATTTCCGCCTGCGTCGCAGCAAACAGTTGTACCAACATACCAAAAAAAGATCGATTTACTTCTCTTATCTCCATTTTACCAAATACCACAGCCCATATTTTAAATATTTTAGATATTAATTTAACTATTAGGCTAAGGGTAATCAAATACGAACTAAAAACTTAGAAAGCTATTAATATATTGATATTTTTGAATGATTTTGTTCGCAGGTGTGTTGTTGCGTTAAGTTGGCACACCATGCCGGTCGCCGGCCGGCCGGCAGACACAGGTCACCCCCTTACCTCCCACCCCTTCGTACCCATTCGCAAATCGCTATATTTTTCATCTATGAAGGAGTATGGACTAGGGACTAGGGAGGAAAACCATGATCCTATTCGTGATTAACATGTTAAAATGTAATCAAATAGCAACTTTGAGTCTATGTTGTAAAAACTTAAAGACTTCCGATTATTTACCTATGATATCTATCTTATAATAAGTTTTTAATACTTTCGAACATTGTTGTTGTCTATTAGAAAAAACAAGTAGGTACCTATCTAAAAGTACTTTCATTGTCTTATATATTGTAACAGCAGTTAGGTTGTTACTTCTTCAGTGCTTTATGGGACGATAGTAGTGGGACTAGTGGGAATAAATATTCTGGCACTTCCAATGGCTTATTAAACAGTTTTTGCTCTTTTAATACTGCACTCTGCGTGTATGTACCTACCCATAAAAAGTTAAGCGATGGTCATTGTATTTCGTACCATCCCAAATTTCGTTGGAAATCGTAACGGGAGTTGCAAAATTTAAAATCAATTACGTATAAGGCTATCTCATGTTCTTCGCGACCATCTGGTCGATTTCACCGCACCTCCAATGACGCCATCTTGTTTTCATCTGTCTGGTGACAGAAACGTTTCACGCGCATTACATTGACGCTTACAAAAACAGTAACATTATTGATTATTATTATAGTTGTAAGAAAATTATTTGAGTATAGTTAAGATTTGTTATTGGCTCGATTAAAAAAGTATTATAACCTATAAGTATTTCTATACTTGTGGAACGCGTATCTGGATTTTAGTAAATAATTATAACTTGGTTTTAATCTATAATTTCGGACACATTCATGTTCTGTGACCAGTAGGTATTAAAATCAAATTTTACTTAACTTTATTATTAAACAAATTTTAAACTAAAAACAAAAAAAATATTTAATTTTACTTATAATTTGTGTTAATTTTTAATAAATAATTTAGGAATCTGAATGAATGAGAGTTGATAATAATTTCATTTTAGAAATATGATATAACGATAATTTATTTATGTATACTAACATAAATTATATTATTTATCCTATTATACATTCACACTAATACTTTTTACTGCGTCAATTATAATAATTTTAATTACCTACATGTCTGAATAATTTAATAATCCTTTTTATCCAGTTATAATAACAATTTATTCTGGCCAAGTGTTATTATTTATATGTCCCGATAGTTATATTATATATTTTTACACAAGTGACAAGAGTGTTAAGAAGCAATGTACGCGTACAAAACATAACGTCGCCTACTGTATGTTGGTGTTTATACAAATTATAATAAACACGATTTCGCAAATCGATGACTAAGTGAACTTTCTCAAAACATCAATCATTTTGCTTAACAACAAAAATGTATTATAATAAACAGCTATGAAATAATCTACTCGGCTCCCTGGGAAGAATAACAGCTTACAAAGTAACTTGTGGCCATAGACATCGAATTTGTATGGAAATGGTCACGTGACAAGTTTATATCAAACAACATAGTCAAACAAACGTAATAATAAACTTTAACTTAGATAATGTGTTTGTTACCTTGGTTACGATTTATATTCTAATCTCAAAAATGGTAGCCATGGTGGTAACAATGGTACTTACATACAGTTTTTATAATAATCCGCAATACTTTTGATCATTTTCAAACTCGTATATTATTCATAGTCATTACAGGATGGTAAGATCGAACCATTATGTAATGAGTCATCATTTTTTCTCGTCTGTTAAATATTTACAACATAAAGCTTTGTTTGTCCAATTTATGACACAAATTCTAATCGAAATTTAAATTTTTGTTTTCCATTTTGTCTGTATCTTTTTCGTATTCTATGAACTGACTTCTATGGTTGTAGTATTCATTAAAATCGAGTTTATTATTGTTTAATTAAAGTATAAAGTGTTATCTGGTCATTATAAATTAACCTTCATAGGTGCAGTTGCATTGATAATAATCTTATATTGGTTTTATGATAATGTATATTAAACATACATTTCTTAATTTTCCGCATAATCAAATTCTCGGCGATTCGCACTGACTATAACGTTACATCATTCTTTTATTCCATTTTATTTATGCCCTTAAATAAATCAGTGGCGTAACAACCTTTTTAGGTTTGGGCCTCAGATTTATGTATCTTTTTCATGATCGTTTGTCAATCTAGGCAAGTAGGTGATCAGCCTCCTGTACACACGCCATCGTCTTTTTGGGTCTAAAGCATGTCGGTTTCCTTCTGCACCGTTCGAGTGAATGTTAATTGTGCACATAGAAAGAAAGTCCAATGGTACACAGCCGGGGATCGAACCTACGACCTCAGGGATGATAGTCGCACACTGACGCCACTAGCCCAACACTGCTCCTCAATACCTTATATCGAAATTTTATTTTTTAGACAAGAATGGGGCTCAGGATGGTTGTGTATTGTGTGTGTGTGTGTTTTTTACGGCAGTCTTATCCAATCGTTTTTTAATTACAAACAAAACGTGTGTCATTTTTAAATTACCTAATATTGTTTACTATAACCAAAACTTGTTATGACATAAGTGTTAACTTTTAGGTATGACATCAGTATTATCGCGACCAATTTACATTGACCCCTCACACCGCTTGTTGTATACACAAAATAAAATTATTAAATCTGATTGTTTGTTGGCGGATGAAAAAAAATGCCGAGCAAACATACAAACAATTACAAAGAAAAACTAAAGTAGAAAGATTCCTTTTTAAACTTGATTTTTAAATGTTTTATTTACTTCAAAGGAACACAATTCAACGCGTTTATTTTGAGTATTTTTTGGTTAATCATGAGAACGCATCGCATGTACACAGAATGATCACTTTAATCACATGATGGTACAGTTTTTGGAATATTCAACAAACAAAGCTACTGACGCGGCCTAGCTATATAAGTGCCAATTTGTGTTTAATGACATGAAATAGAGGCCTTTGTATATTGGTTAGTGCACTTCTATTTATACGCAAGGTGAATGATGTCAATACTGTGCTGGTTTAATTAAATTACAATTAATCTAACTGGTTCTATGACCTAGGATTGTACAGCCACGACTAAAGAATAATACATTAACGAATTTCTTTATTCGGCCAAATATTTGTTCGACGGGACGTTTTATCGGCACATTTTGAAGGTTTTATAAGTAGAACGTTTGGGGGGCCTCATAGCCTAGCGGTATTATTAAGTGGCAGCTAGGTGAGGGGTACCGGGTTCGATTCCCGGTTCGAGGGCAAATTTTAATTTAATTTAAATTTGTTCTCGGCCTTTGGGAGGGTTGTGCGGTATTGAGTACTTAAACCGTACATGGAGGACACGGTGGACAAGAACGAATTACAAAAAATCTTATACTTGACGCTGGCTTATGCACAAACCGTGCCAGAGCCATAAAAAAAGAAGTAGAACGTTCCAGAATTAATCTACCTATAATATTACGGACTAAAATAATATTTTGCCATTGTATTTGGAGATACAGCTTTAACAATGTAATGGCTATATTTCCTACTAATAAGGAAGGTTATTTTATTACGTTCTATGAGGAATTTTGTTTAATGATATTTTATTTAACTTCACCACATAATGCTTTTTCTACAGTATGTTACAAATCAAAATAATTTATTCTTATAGGTAACAATAAAGTAATACATACTTATGAAAATACATATTAAATGCAACTAATTTTACATTTACTACCAGTTCTCAAATCAAGGGCGTAGAACGGAAGAGAAGAACTGGCAATCAACTCGATCCGCCACTCTTTTTTTAACGCCACGTTTTTTGTTTTTACACAATGTTTGTAAGGAGCTGCAACCATTACACAAGCTATCTATTCTAAAATACATGACAATTATGGTGAATATAAATTTTACTAAAAAAATAATTTTAGTTTTTACCATTGATTTTTTGCTTTGGCGGATTAGGTAGAAAAACGCTATAATTATTGAGTCCACTACCGTATATATCAAGCTCTGGATAAGTAGTGTTTATTTTGTTAAATTGGCAAAGAGTTTCGAATTATACTACCATCTATTTAAAGGGAAATATAATATAAACCTGTTTTCAAAAATCCAAGGGAATCCAAGTTGCAAGCGAAGAGATCGAAGCTATAAGTTGGGGGAGGGGGGTTTGTCCAATACATTTTGCCCGTATTTCTACTTATATAAATAAATAAGTTCCTAACAGTGTCTAACACATTACAAGTAGAAACTTAATGTACTAGTATAAATATTCGTGACGTAAGATTTTGCATTGTAAAAGATCTTGAATAAAACGTCTATATCTGTAACCTATTGTTGTTTCAAGTGTATGTTTCTTATTGTATACATATTGCATTTTGCGCCTTGACGTCCTTAGTACTAACTAAATACTTTGTTTGCTCTAGTTTTATATAGAAGCAAGAACCATAACAAATTGGATTTGTTATCTGTCAAAATTTATAATGTCAATTGTCAATAACTATGAACTCTCTATTTATTATATATATGTAATTATATTCTTTTATTGTAGGTCAAATAGATACAAAAGTACCTTACGTAGGGAATAATTTATAGAAATACTATATCAGCTGTTTCAATCGATAACAAGTGCTAAACTTCACATGATAATGCGTTGTTTTCCGTACCTCATATCTACAGATAAGAATTCTGTTTATATTGACTTATTTGTTATTTATTTATCAAGGGTTATAAAATGCGTATTGAAATAAAAAATAAAATAAATAAAAATCTTTATTATATACATTAAATTATTCTTGAACACAAATATAACATTTTCAAAAACTTCCAAAATGGAAGCCAACCGTTTAGTCCATACATTGAAGGGAGCGTAGACATTTTAAGCCCCACTGAAAATTGGAATCACAAGGAATGTATTAATCAATACAAAATGCTTTCATGTCAAAACGTATGTTAAACTCGTGCGTTTTGTTAAAAGTTAGAAAGCGGGTCTTGTCAAATTACATTGTATAGGAATCATTAATGTTACTTAATGTAACGGATAATGGCATTTAATTTAGTCGCGGTTGCTTAGCAACTGACAGTCTAGTGGTCTTCGAGCTCCTGCTCTTGTTCCTCGTCGAACTCGGCATCCTCGTCGGCGGTGGCCTCCTGGTACTGTTGGTACTCTGAGACCAAGTCGTTCATGTTGCTCTCAGCCTCGGTGAACTCCATCTCGTCCATACCCTCGCCAGTGTACCAATGCAAGAAAGCCTTACGTCTGAACATAGCGGTGAACTGCTCTGAGATACGCTTGAACAGCTCTTGAATGGCGGTGGAGTTACCGATGAAAGTGGCGGCCATCTTGAGACCACGTGGTGGGATGTCACAGACGGCAGTCTTCACGTTGTTGGGGATCCATTCTACGAAGTAGGACGAGTTCTTGTTCTGAATGTTGAGCATTTGTTCGTCAACCTCCTTCATGGACATGCGACCACGGAAAATAGCGGCGACGGTGAGGTAACGGCCATGACGTGGGTCGCAGGCGGCCATCATGTTCTTGGCATCAAACATTTGCTGGGTCAGTTCTGGTACGGTAAGTGCTCGGTATTGTCTGCTGCCACGAGATGTGAGGGGAGCGAAACCAGGCATGAAGAAGTGAAGACGTGGGAATGGTACCATGTTGACAGCCAATTTACGGAGGTCAGCGTTCAACTGACCAGGGAACCTAAGGCAAGTTGTGACACCGGACATTGTGAGGGACACTAAGTGGTTGAGATCACCATAGGTGGGTGTGGACAATTTAAGTGTGCGGAAGCAGATATCGTATAGTGCCTCGTTGTCAATACAGTATGTTTCGTCTGTGTTTTCTACGAGCTGGTGAACTGAGAGAGTCGCGTTGTATGGTTCAACTACTGTGTCTGATACTTTGGGCGAAGGTACAACTGAGTATGTGTTCATGATTCTGTCAGGGTATTCTTCTCTGATTTTGGAGATAAGGAGGGTACCCATACCAGAGCCGGTACCACCACCGAGGGAGTGTGTCAGTTGGAAACCTTGGAGACAATCACAAGATTCTGCTTCTTTTCGTACTACATCTAATACTGAATCTACTAGCTCGGCGCCCTCTGTGTAATGTCCCTTGGCCCAGTTGTTTCCTGCACCAGACTGTCCAAACACAAAATTGTCAGGTCTAAAGATTTGTCCAAAAGGCCCAGAACGGACAGAGTCCATGGTACCAGGCTCGAGGTCGACAAGGATGGCGCGGGGCACATATTTGCCCCCAGAGGCTTCATTGTAGTAGACGTTGATGCGTTCCAGCTGAAGGTCTGAGTCACCGTGGTAGGCGCCGACAGGGTCAATGCCATGCTCGTCAGAGATGATCTCCCAGAACTGCGAAAGAAAGGGAGTTCATTAGTTACCACTATCTGTATTCATGTCGAAGCTTTCGAAAAGCATCTACTTGAAAGCACATAGATTGTAAATGTACGGACTACTTTCAAACCGGTTAATACGATTGTAGAATTCCGAGGAGTTTCATTTTATGATTTGTACTCGAATGCTATTTAGATCTCGTTTACGACTGAGATTGCCGAGAACAATAAAGCTCAATGAACCATCAATAATAGCCGACGGGATGCATAATTTCAGTCCGTACAAAGAATTACGTAAGACGTTCATAAGCTATTGAGGTACGCTGCCTTGGCGACTGGTCACGCCTACACTTTGTCCATATTCAGTTTATCTCACCATATATGTAGAGAACGTATTGTACCGGTCCTTTTAAAATTACCATTCGAATGTCACTTTTCGATTCTCCTTAAAAATCCTGATTGCCTTTATCGCCATATGGTCGATTGCTTGTGTAATGGCTGATACTTTTTCATAATGAAAAAGGCTTTATGCAAGTAAGGTTAACTTAAGTGCCTAGCGACCAATCGGTTTATTATTCAGTAAGACGGTGCATGATGTCATCCTTTGGCTTGTAGGCGTAAGTATGTGTAAGGCAAACAACATCAGCCGACCGTATAAGAGAAAATGACTAATATGGCGCTTGTTCAGGGTTCTTTAGAACGATTAGTAATCAGTCTGAAATAGTCAATAACTAAGCGAGAATCACGGTTAAATTTAATAAAATAGAATGAGATAGTTTCTAGTCATTTTTATTAATTATCTGTTTCGCGTGATTTACAGCCGTCATGCTCACAGTTGATTAGCGAAGTCGATTGTTATAGGAGTGAAAGCTGAAGTTATGATTAATCTTACCAGAGATTATAGTGAGATATTTTTCTAGTTTTTTAATACCATCGGAGGCCTGAAGTGAACTTTTATGTAAAGGTAGTAAAAGCTTTGAATAATGCTTTATTAAAAGTGAAAGGTAATGTAATAAGAGATGAGATGAAAGTTAGAAATGCCGTGTGAACGGAACAATGTGCTGTTGGAGAAAATCCCGCTCTGTTCATTGTTTAACACGACATGACAGATAGAAAAGTCGTAAAAGGGTTCTCGTATTTTAATAGCTGTGCCACAGATTATGGATAGCTTTATACTCTATACGACTCTGTGCTAATAGAGAAAAAAATCGTTTGTTTTTGTTTAGTAATAGTGGAGACTAAATAGTGAATTCTGTGGTTTCAAAGGGTGACAGAATATTTTTACTTTTTATTACAATTACCAGCTATCCATAAAAATGTAATATGTTTTTCTATATTCATAGCTGTTTCATTTATTTATTTAAAAAAACCGGACCGCGTCCATTAAAATTAAATAATTATTTATATGGTTGGAATCGGATATCAAGTAACATACTTTTACTTTGCACATGAATTTCTGAATATTTGAATTATGATCAAGATCAATAACGCGTTAATAATCGTTAAAGAGCAAAAACCTCACTTTTATTAGTTTTTTTGCTACTGTATTAATTCAGTGAGGATTGTGTAATATGATATCATAAATTGTGAATATATGTGATCATGCTACGAGGTTTTTGAAAAATATTCTTACACAACCAAAAATAATAACATTTAAATTTAATAATAATGAGCATAATATGCTTCTTTGTTCTGTAATTGAGGTAGGTGTACATATTTAATTAATATATATGAGATATAGTTTTGATCTTTAACATAATGGCCACAAAATTATAAGTTTTAATCGACAAGTCACATATCAAACAAAAGATTGGTTCATATTTTATTAAATTTCTCGTTCATTTCAGTAGAAACATATAACATAATATATATGTTTTTTATAATCGACTATAAAAACATTGCAGGAGGATGTTATCAATTATCCCTCTTTTTTCCTTCCAAGATTTCGCTAGCGCTACCTCCCGCGCGCTTTGTTCTCTCCTACCTATCTCTATATTCTAAAGTATTTTAAAACACATTTATATGTGAGAGATTGAAATTATAAGCTCTAATTTCCAAGTTCCGTTCGTTTAATATCATATTTATATCCTACCTTGTTTTTTTATAAACTACTAGCGGACCGACAGACGTTGTCCTGTCTTAATGAATATTGATTTCAAATTGGTATTTTATTAATTTAAAAAAAAATCAGAAAAAAAGTGTTTATTATTCTAATGCTTTATGTTATACAACATTCTTTGTTTGTTTTCCTGGCTCGCATATTATTATATTATCAATATAATAACTCCGATCGAAGCATTTATTTTAAACGATATTCATTTTTCTTACATCCTCTTTGACGATATTTGCACGCATTCTGTCAATGTTATGTCAAACGCCATAAGGTTACATCAAAAAGTTCGAATTGTATGGTGGTTAAGTATTATTAAATTTTCTAATTTTCCGCACAATTTTTTTCTTTTTTTCTTTTATAAGAACCTTCTCCTGACAATTACAACACAACAGACAAATCGGTCAAGCCGTTTTCATGTGATGTCGTGACAACGGAAAACGGGTTTCATTTTTATATATATAGATACAATGTTTTCACAGCTATATTACCTATCGTCTAAACCTAATTCAAGAGATATATAGCCTATACGATTTCCTATATGCTACAGGCATTTTAATCTTACACAATAACTTATTCATGTTCAAGTGGTTAGAAAGTGCGCCATGGTACGAAGCTATTTATACGCCGTCGGGCAACGACCCCTGGTTCGTTGCCCGGTGTTAATCTGCATGATAAGATAAAATGCTAAAATATTAACTGGGACGTGCTCATCAGTGTGTAAAATGTTTGCAACACTATTGTCTAGTATAATCATGTAAGGAAATTGTGCGTGTCACCGGATTCTCACGAACACACACGCATTGTCTGAGCGGTGTGGAATTTACATTGATATTAAAATGCGTCTGAGCAATTTCTGGATCTGTAAAATTCACTAAAATCCGCCGTAAATAATTAACTAATTAGTAAAGCGGCGACGGAAAATAATATTATTCTGTAAGCGCTCACGCATCCGTGCTTTTGATAGAAAAAATTAAATGTGATTTATATTTAATAAATACTTCGGATTCAATTTAATCGCTCCAGCTTCAGGAATGGAAGTTCCTTTATAAAAAATGTTTCTATTGTGAGATTTGGAAACCCTTTTAAGTAAAAAATACATGTGTCAGGGTTACCAGTTCTTCCATAACTAACTTAATACATTTATTTTAAATTTATTACTTTTAGAGTACATCACAAAATCACGCAATAGTACTTTAGTTAAAACTTAAACAATTTACTTCGTTTTTCTAAGGAGTCATCATTAAAATATTATTCATATTCTTAGCAAATTTCAACAAGTAACTCTTGCAGGTAATTTAACAAAATACATTTTCAAGGCCAAATTGTTAGTCAGACGTGATAAAATTGTTGACACAGGTTGTTCGTGAGCAATTGGATGATATTCTAATGATTCATTGAAATACCAAAATAACTATATATTCTTATTTATTTAATTAAGAGTTAATACGCTGGATTAAGAAATATTGAAAACCTAATTTCAATGACAAAATTTGCCTACGATGTGTGTGTACTAACATTTTTAAATTTTAGTATATTTCGAAAACAGACATTAATTTTAACAACTTACCACGTATTGTTATATCTATAGACTCCAAACAGTTTAAAATAACCAACAAAAAAAATATTAACTATGAAATGGAATTAACTATTAAGTTTGTTATTTAGAAGCTGAGAACCCTGACACGGGTATTTTTTACTTAAAAGGATTCTCAAATCTTACGTCATCGTTTTTATATATTATACAACACATTTTTATATAAAAACAAAAAACATTTGGTATTATTTCTCTCATCTACTTGATTTTATCTCTCAGTACGAGGCGAGTACGAAATATATGAGGTCAAATGAATTTCCATTCGTTTTTATTGTATTTTCCATTAAAACAGTTAATGGAAAAAAAGTCATGTATGACTTTTGTCTTCTCTGTCTACCCAATTTCTCATTCGGTATTTTCTACTCATTCAAAGATTCGATAAACGGTAAAACAAACTCAAGTAAAAACGGTTAAATTAAGGTTAAAGATAAAAGTAATTACTTTTACAAAAGATAGTGTCATTTTAGTTTCAACTTACAATTTTAATTAACATTTACATAGTTCATTAGTCATCGTACTCGACTAGAAAGAACTATACTAGAGTTAAATTCCAGAACTTCAATAACAAGTCTTTCGGCTCACGTTTGTATCATATGACAGAAGATACACTAATTTTACTATATGTATATACTTTGTATGTATAGCAATGAACGTTGGCTGAGAAATGTAGGTTATTGATATGCAACGGACGAAGATGTATCCTAGTCTACTAATCTGATATTGCAGATAAATATAGACTTTAAAGGTGAGGTGTGTCAAGAGAGCATCTGTACCTATTTGATCTCAGAGTAATGGATTGCCTCATGGCGATGGAATGCGTTCGATAAAACTGCAGTACTTCTGGTTAGGATTACGTCATTTTATATTATCCCGTTGTGATTTCTAAACATAAAACTCGTTGAAACGTATCGTTTTTTGTTACTTATGTGGAATACAATTGAAACTAGTCGGGGCGAAAATTATTTTTTGTCGTACCTACAGCGTAACCGCGTTAATGTCACCTTACGTTAAACTTTACGACCTATGCCGACATAAAAATTTATAAAAATCATTCCGAGACGTTTGTAAGGATTTTGTAAAAAAATCTGACGCGAGATTACATTTTTGTTTATAGTTTAGATTAGATTTTATTTTGAAATAGAACTCTCAACTCACTTGAATTTTACTTTGACAATTGTAAAATATTTATTACTGATTATTTTTCCATATTCGAGTAACTTTTTGTTTATTTATTCCTTGAGCTCTTAGAAAGGTAGAAGAAAACCTAAAAACTAGTTTTCTTTTCGTAGGCCAAGTAAAAAGATTAAGGCGAAACTAAGTTCGCGGGGTAGCTAGTATTTTAATACAAATTGTTTCTTAACGAAGTTCTCTTCTTATCTAGGTGTAAACACCGAACTTCACAATCGATTTCCAAAGATAAAATCTAGAGATGCATAAAATTAGTATTGTGTGCATAGACAATTGTTTTCACCAGTTTAAAGAAAGTCGGTAATTATGGCCTATTTACATTAATTAACACCGTTGTAGATAATTGAGATGTACTATCGCTAATCTAACTGTAACTGTGCTAAGCGAAACTCGCCTTTTGAGAAGTTTAGGAGGATCATTACTTTAGGCTTTGTCTGTACGGAACAGAGGGTAAACCAAAATAATAGTATGAAGTACTTCTGGTACCTGCAAGCCCTTCAAGTGTTTTAAGACACTTTATCTTAAAGACTCCTAAGCCATGTCATCCTAAGTGGCCTATTCGGAAATGGTGGCTTAATTTGAATCACATAAAGTGTGAGTTAAACTTTGTTCTATGGGCGTCTTCCTCTGAAGTTTTTTTGTGGATTTCTCGTCTTCCTAATTTATTCCGCCTAAGGAACTCTTTTGACCCAATTAACATCGTATATATATACATATTCTTGGAACTACATTTTCAGATCTGTTAAACTTTCAAATCACTGTGTTGGTGTGTATAAAATATATCTTTAAGGGAAATCAGATTTTTTTAACGAATAATCGAACCCAAGAATGCGTGACTAAGCGAAAATAAAGTCACGGTAAGTTACATCTATCTTATGTCATATTATTTAGGTTAAACGATTTATTGCATTGTTATTTTCCTCTCGTTGTTAACGGAAATTAAAACAACTGGCCAACAAATTCCCCCGTTATTATAATCGATTGTTCGGTTATTGATTAATTTTTAATTTTTAAATTAATTGAAATTGCTGCTGAAGGGTCGAATTTTTCTGAACATGACTGATTCTGATGGTATACATTTTAAGAGTTCATTCGTTAAAAACCTAATAGGATAAAAATGTCTTTAGATAGACGCGTTTTACTCATTGAACCATTTTTGTAACAATAAAATATGATTCCATAAAATATCATTATCAAAAACTTAAAGCAAAATCTCGTGATGTGTGAGAGAATTATGATGCCACAAGTATTTTTTTTTAATTCCTAATCTCGACGCTTGTGGTGCAGGACCTTTTTTTATTAACATATTTTTGATACTTTGCCTGCGGGGTTCTACCTGATACACCTGAAGTTCGGTACTTATATAATAGAGAATGTAGCTGTTTAATGTCTCGTAATTCGAGACATTAATCGTATTATAGATACCATGTCTTCGTCGTATCTTTAGAATACACAGCCATAGTAAGAGTTATTGATTAACAGTAATAGGTTATTTAGTAAAGAATAAAATGCAAATGACTTTAGATGCAAATTGAAAACTAAAAAAGATCTTGCGTTGCCCTATAAGTACTTAATTGAATCGGCAATACCTAAATAAAATTTCGTATTATAATTATTATATATTTTTAGTTAATTTAGTTGACGATTCTGGTAGCTAAACAGTTTTAAGATATTCCAAACTGGTTTGGAAGGTAACTTAAACTTAGTAAAATACCCTGTTTATTTATATTATATGGCGATTATGTTTATCTACTAGTAAAACCGGTATTTCATGTAAAGATGACGTATCTTTGTGGCCTTAGTTTTTATGTTGAGTTGAATATCCGGTTTTTGTATGACAAATAATATTTCATTCGTTCGAGTTGCCTTATTTGGCATTTTCGTAAATATATATATTATATATATTAGGAATGTCTAATATTTTAACTGCGTAAAAGTTACGCAAATTCAAGAACAATTAAGTTTAATGTTTTTGCACCTTAGTGATAATTTTTGGTCACGTTTAGATTATGCAACTGCAAATATGATAAAAATGTTATGTTATCAGACGGAGCTAAGTAAATAAACCTCTATTATAGTTCCAGCCGCCAGGTACTAGAACAATAAAGGGTGGCAACCTTAGGGGAAACGGATTGAGGGGGTGTTGCGTGAAATATCAAATATACAATTTAGTGCGCAACTGTCAAAAACGTTCCATACAAAAGAGAAACAGCGACCCTTCTAAGTATAATACGACTTTCATGTATGGACATGTGGAGAAAACCGTTAGCCGTTACGTTATCTTAGCATGTTTAAAACAAAATAACTGTTTTTCTATCAAATGTTACTTACTTTAGCTCCGATCTGGTTACCGCATTGACCCGCTTGAAGATGCACGATTTCCCTCATTTTGATTTATTAGAATAATAAATTACTTAACACTACACGATTCTCACAGCACTACTAGCAGATTGATCAAATCGCGGGCGCGGTGGGGAATTTGAAGCAAGCGTCGCCTCCGCGCATCGTGCGAATAGCGCGCTCTGATTGGTTGAACACTGACGCCATCTCAACGGCTAACTTCACATCAATTTGGTAGCCAAGTTAGCTATTTATGGAAGTAAACTTTTCAGGCCGCGGTTAAAGGGTTGGTTCCTTTTCGTATGAACACATTTTATATTTTTAGAAATGTATCATGATCCTGACGCACCCTGCATTTATAATGGGACACGAAACTTTTGACCTAGAACGGAGAAACGAAATGGTAGTTGTCACGCACGCGAAACTGAATGTTGAATTGCTAAGCGTTTTATAAGTCATAAAATATCATATAGGTACATACTTATATAATCGTTTTTTAACTACGATTATTCGGAAACAACTAATATTTTTCAATTCAGGGAATTCTACTACATGTATGTAGTAAGTACTTTCATAAGTGAACAAACTATTAATAAATTATACTATTTACATACAGCCTTATTATATCGTTTATTAAAACCTAAACACAACAATCAAATATACAGTATTTACCATTTTCAATTTCAAAAAAAAATTAAAATTAATCAAAAAAAAAAATTAAAACAAATTTTAAGTTTGATCCTTGTTCCTTTAATGCTGGCAGCATTTCCTCGCTGTATTGCGATACTTATTCGTTGAGCAAGGAAAGCACCAGCTCTAGGGTCACCGGTACTATCTTCCAGGACTACTAACATTTATACATTTTACAAAGCATTATCGGGGCTTGTGTACCTATGAATGAAAGTGGTATTGTCTTCAAATTATAAATTAAATAAAAACACTTAAATACATCGTGAATCAAATATATTGTTTACCAAAACAGTAAAGAAGTAGGCGTCTCTGATTCACAGTATCGTCTCCATATTAACTTGAACTTGAAAAAACTCCAAGTTTTTATTCATAAAAATGATTTTATTAGACGCTATTTTGACATTTGAAATTTTTATCGTAGAGTTTAAAGCATTGAACGAGGAAAACCGCATGTATGTCAATGTTAAACACCTAAGAATATATTATTAGAATTCGCTATAAATTAATTGTTACTAACACACATTACTAAACATTCTAGGAATTGATTAATTAAAGTAGCTTTTGATCGAATTTTGTTGTCGCTTTGATTTCATTTCGCTTTGAAATTGCGACAGAATTGCAGTGTCTTCATTGCGCTGTCATATTTATTTATGTCTTCTACGGTCGTAGAGGAAGAAAAGTGACGCTAATGATAAAATTCTGGGTCGAGACTTAGCAAAATGTGACCCGTTCATCAAAGTGCAATACGGATGTGAAGTACGGGAGTCATACTTAGCGCTAAATGTCATTTCTGAATCTTACCCTGTGACTTCCGGTTGTCAAAGTCTAATACGGTTTTGACGTACGGGACTTAATCTCACCCTAAGTCTCAACTGTAAATCTAACACTATTTGCCTGTACCTGAATATTTGAATAATAAATGTAAATTTAAAATTCGAAAAGATGTTTTTCGCAAACCTGACGTACTTGAACATAAGTTACTTGTGAAATTAATGATTTTAATTTTGGCCCAATGATGTAATTTCGACTCTCTGCTACCTTATAAAATATTGCATGCATTAATTTAATATTTATATGTGCACGCTTGTTAGTTGTTTTTGTTTTATTCTTAGACAAATGTGTGTGTGTATCGTCAATTTTCTTTTCTGACAAAATTATAGGTTATTGTGTTTTAGTCGGTTTTTATCCTTATGATGAGTGTAACCAGGAGTTCGAACCCCACGATCTTCAAGAGTTACTTACACTTACCCTTAAACTGCACTGGTAGTACTAGTACTAGCACCATTAACTCATAATAATAAATTATTTGCAAGTACATATATGGTACAAATATTATGGTGGTACAATCGAAACAAATAAGTATTACATAATTAAAAGGTAGAATATTATATAGTAGTTATACAAAACACTACAATATCAATGCTATGTTAATAGTCGTAGTCAATAATTGACTTATTATTATTATATTATTTTATCACTGTCATCACATTATTAAAATATATTATTTCGTTATCAAATTAATATTAATTATAAAGTTTTCCTTAAATATATGTTAATAGAATAATTCATTTTTCCTTTAATTCATCACAAGTAGTATATTAACTCTAGTAGCTTCTTAAAAACAAAGGTAAAACTATTAAGATAGATAGCTCCACAAATTACTCTAATACATTTTTTTATTAAAGATCTTCAGGACGTAATTGATATAGGGTCAATGTGCTATTAGCTGACCATGCACCAATAGTTGACCAAAACACACTCGAGATCTTTGCCATCGAATATCAGTTTCCTAAATGGAAATATCAATTGTGTTTCGGCTGAGTATGGGAACGAGCATTGGCTCGTTCCCATACTCAGCCGAAACGGCTCGACCGATTCCTATGAAATTTTTATGCGTATTGAGTTAGTCTGAGAATCTTTCAAACACCTAAATGTTAAGGGTAGTCCAACCCTAAACCCTAATTTCACAGAATCTATTATCTGCTATTAACCAATTTTGATAAATCATGAGTAGCAAAATATATACTTTTTTATCCTAATTCCACGCAGACAGTCGCCGTTGAATACTTGCTTTTGGCCTTAATACTTCTGATTTCATTCCCTTATGCGGTAACTTGAATACCCACATATAAGTTTAATACAAGGAATTCCATACCTTATATAATTACGATAGAATTTAATTTGGAATGATCAATACTTGGAGTCTTAATAAGAATTCTCTTATCATGGCTTCGGGCTACAAAATAGCAACTGTACTTAATTTAAGAGGAAAACGTCGATAAATATATAAATGTGCTACATATTAATTTCAACTTTATTCAATTCTCTTTGCCTCTTGCCACGGAAAGTATTTTAAAACGTTTTTTGTGTAAAGAGCAGTGTTGTTTTTTGTGAGTTTGTGTGGTTTCAGCGTGCGACTCTCATCTCTGAGGTCGTAGATTCGATCCCCGGCTGTGCACCAATGGACTTTATTTCTATGTGCGCATTTAACATTCGCTCGAACGGTGAAGGCATCGCAAATCGGCTTGCCTTAAACCCAATAAGGCGACGGAGTGTCAGGCACAGGAGGCTGATCACTGACTTCCCTATTAGATTGACAAATGATCACGAAACAGATACATTAATCTGAGGCCCAGAGCTAAAAACGTAGTGGCGCTACTAATTTGTTTATAACTTTTTGTGTAACTGACATTTATAATCTATCCAAGATGTTTACATGTTGTTGACATTCGAAAGCGTACACTCTGCGTTTAATTGTGATTGGACAAACGGACGTCATCGTGTGTCAACTGTCAAGTGTCAGACTTCAAATGCTGTTGACCGATCACAATCAAACGAAACGTGCCAATAAATCTGAGTCAAACTTTCTTTTTAATCATGCGTTTGACAATCAAATATTAAAATTCTTTCGAAAGAAAACGGCTTAATTGTTCCAAAGTACTAAATGAAAATACAGATAAACATATTATTTACAATATTCATTGGTTGCTTATCTTTATTGTTAATTTATTACGTCCCGTTCTTGTGTTACCTCATTGCAGTTATCATTTGTTTATTTCATACATGTTAAATAGTTATCACAAATTCCATCAAATTCATGTTAAACGGGTCTATAGCTAGTGTAGTCAGTTGCTGAGCATAAGACTCCTGCTTCCAACTACAGGTTACACTCATAAAGCATGCAATGAAAACCGACTAAAGCACAAAAATCAATAATTGTGTTAGAAGTGACAATTGACGCTGAGACAGACGAACACATAAGTTTAAGAAAAAAAAAAAGTCTAGTGGCTAAGCGAACGACTCCTGAACGGGTTCGAACAAAGTTTCCAGGTTTGCAATCATTTAATGCGATAAAAACCGACTAAAACACAAAAATCTGACACAGATTATTAATAACAACTCACAATCGGCACATAAATATTAAACTAATGCCTACATTATTTGATAATGTAGCAAAGAGTCGAAATTTACATGAATAGGCAAAAAATTAAATCATTAATTTCAAGTAGCTTAGGTCGTAGAACGTCGTGTTTACGAAGAACATCATTTTATACGGATGAGTTGGAGAGCTGGCTTCTTCAATGTCTCCTTATGGTTTGGTTATTCGGTGCTGACGTCATGCATGTTGAACACCTACGGTAGTACTTCATATTCTATTGTGATCAATAGGAACAGTTGTCAATTAAGGCAACCTATAACCTTGGAGGCATTTGGAGGTAGAACACGGTAACCTAGACCCACAAAAACCCAGATTGAGCTGATCTGTCGCAGGGACTGCAATGCCATTACAATACAAAACACGAAACTTATGTCAATATTCTAAAATATGTCATTTTCAATTCCTTTGATTCTTGTATGTGTCGTTTAAAAAAAAGGATGCGTTCACTTATGTACGCGCGTAAGAAGTTATACTTCTTTGGCATTATTAAAAATTGTTTTTGATTGCATGCAAATAATTAATTACAATTAAATAATCAAAGACTGGAAAAGGAGTCATTATAGTCAATAAAGTTCAGTTTACATTTGAATAATTAAATAAATAAATATTTATTATTATTCTCTTACATGAAGTGTAACATAAATTCTATTATTATTCGAATGTTGTTTTTAAATTATGTATTAAGGACTGTGTAAGGAAATGCAAACAAGTAAAGAAAAAGATACTTAATCCACCTCAGAAAGATTGGATAAGTGGAGAAGTCATTAGTGCAATTCACTTTAGAAACCAATTATGGGCTGAACTGAAAAAAGATCCTACAAATATAGTTGTTCAAGCACAATATACTACTACAAGAGATACGGTCAAAAGGAAAATAAGGGAAACTAAAGATAATTACTTCTCCAACGAATTTATTAAACACGCTAAAAACCCTAAAAAAATGTGGAGTCTAATAAATAAATTGGCTAGTAACAAGCTAGATAAAGATTGCACACCTTCCAAACTTATTATAGACACTAAAGAGTTAACTCAAACAACCGATATTTGTGCTGCTTTTAATACATACTTTTCTACCATAGGGCTAAAATTAGCCAATGAAATACCAACACAATTTCACATTAATTTTACACTAGCACTTCCTCAAAGTCTTAACTCTGAACTATCTAACTTTAATCCATGCACAACACTTGAAATCACTAATATAATAAAAACACTAAACACGAATTGTAGTAGTGGAATAGATGGGATCAATACTAAAACAATAAAATGCGTAGTTGATCATATTTCTGAATATCTCTCGATCTGCTTTAATAAGCTGCTGCATAATGGTGAATTTCCGGATTCTCTTAAAAAGGCCAGAGTTGCTCCTATCCATAAATCTGGCCCCAAAACCGAACCCGGCAATTACAGACCAATATCTATTCTACCTACAATATCAAAAATATTAGAAAAGATTATTTACTCACGACTTGACACTTACTTGCAAACTAACAATTTCATTTTTAAACGCCAATATGGTTTTAGATCAAAAAGCAGCACTTTATCAGCCACAGCCGATCTCGTTAGCGACATAAAACAAAATATTGACTCTAAGAAAATGGTGCTGGGTGTCTTTATTGATCTGAAAAAAGCGTTTGACACCGTAAGCCACAACTTATTGCTTAAAAAATTAGAATGCATAGGAATAAAAGATCGTGCACTAAAATTATTCAAATCATATCTATCAAACAGAACCCAGATAGTAAAAATAGGTAATGCTCAAAGTTCAGAAATACCAATAACATGCGGCGTCCCACAAGGATCTATATTAGGTCCATTGTTATTTTTAATATATACTAGCTGTTACCCGCGACTTCGTCTGCGTAGAACTACTACTTCGTGTAAATTTGTTTGGACTGAATAGGCTCTGAAACTATAATGAAACGATTCTAATGAAGCCGGCACATTGAATTATTGAGATTAACATAGGTAGACTTTTCCTGACCCTGATCCCTGACTTAACTTAGTTTAATACGTTTTTGTATACGACATTTTTTGTTTTTCCTTCTTTGGTCAAAACATGTAGGTTTTGTGGACTCGATACTCGTGAGCACGCCACATACAGTTGCCCATGGGAGAAACAGTTTTTTTCTAAATGAACACCAGCTACTTTGAGTGTCTGTCCTTGAGCTTTGTTTATCGTCATAGCGAATGCTGCTTTCAGGGGAAATTGTACTCTTTTGAATTGGAATGGCAAATCGGTAGGGATTATTCTCTCTATTCCAAAAAAAAGCTGTAAGGGTGGTTTTTGGTCGAGTAGATAGTCGCTCGTGGAAATTATCTTCTGTAAAATAAACTCGTTCACCGTTCTCTAAGTGTACACTTAGATGTGTAACGGTGGGGTGCCTTTCGTGCAACGGGAACCCTAATAACCGCCACACGGCTTCGTTGCTGCTAACATAACGACCAGATTGATATGTATGTACTTCATTTACGCGATTTGCAAGCTCCGTGCTCCTAAAATTGAAAATAGCTTGGTCACTGCCTTTGTTAATATATTTGCAGATATATTTGATAGCGCGCACTGAACTGCAAGCCTCAACATTTATATGGGCGTTAAATATTTTTAATAGAATAGCGGAATAAGGGACCACCCAACTATTATCAATAGTGACGTAACTCCCATTTCGTAGTTTCACAGATGCCGTTCGACCTCCGTCTGCTGGTGCTCTTCTACGATAGAGTGGGTATCCGTTTTCACTGTGGACAGTGTCTTTGTGTAATTTGCGAGGAAATTTCTTTGTGCATTTTCCATCTTTCATGCAAGGGCACTGAGGATTTTCAGGTCCACATGGACCATGAATCATGTTTTTAACTATAATATCATGAAGTGTCTTGTCAGTGCTTGGATCGGGTATTTCTGCGCTGATAATATTATCAATTTGATCGGGTCTCAACTTGTCTTTTAACCACAATAATATGTGGACATGTGGTAGGCCACGCTTCTGCCACTCTATGGAATACATAAAGCAGATCACTTCTCCAAATATTCTGCCTTTGGAAATAACAGACATAAGTTTTTTAACTTTCAACCTAAAAACTCTTGCGACTACATCATGCCTATCAATCGCGCTTTGACCCGGCATTAATTCATTTACTATTTCCGGCCATGCTGGGTTGCAAGTAAACGTAACGAATAAGTCAGGGCGACCATATGTACGTACATAAGCAAACGCATCCTGAGTATATTCGTGTAAGTACCTCGGACTATTTACAAATGAAGACGGTAAAATTATCATTCTACCAATATCATTTGGATTTAGATTAGCGTCATTCGCTACTGCGTCTTGAAGGTGGATATAATTTTCTGCTCTTAATTTAGTTTGATTTAATGTTATGTATCGTAATCGTTCACTTTCTACCTTAACCTACATATCAACATAAAACTGATTGGCCAGTTGCCTGCATCGTGATATAATATTAAAATCATTTTCTCTAATCATGATATGAAAGGCATAAAAGTCCATACATGATACCTTTTTATTAGGCAAGGGCAGGCCAGTTACAGGATCGACTTGTGGAATTTGAAAGTGATACCCTTCTTGCCCTTTGCTAAATATTAGCGGATATTGTAACGCATCGTAAAATTTATGTGTATCCGGCACCCTAGTTAGTGTGTTATCACGGGCATGTAAAACTATATCACGGGAAGAAAACTGTTCACCACAAACCATGGCTGCGACTTCATTTATTAAAGGTGCATTATATCGTCTTTCGTGTTCCCCACTTGGTGTACGATCTGGGTGAATCACCAACTTATAATCATCTCCCGGCATTCTTTCTAAGGCTGTTGTGAAAGTGTTTATTAGGCGGTTATGTTCATGCAACATTCTCTGAATCTTTAAGACAATATCCTTTTCTACTAATTGAATGTTTTGACACCTGCGGTCAACCTCGTCGTTTTCATTTCCCATAAAATAAATCTGTAAAAATTTTGGTTGCTCATTATTTGTAGGAAGCAAAGAACCAATCCTATGATAGATTTGACCTTGGATTGTAAAAGTAGATGAAAACCCAGGCATAACCACCTCATTTTCTACACCAAATGACGTCATTTGAAAGCATGAATTATATTTCCTTATTTTGATTAAAAAACGCCGCGATTCGTTGTTATCACCTAAAAGTAAAGACTTCAATGATTCCTCTGGTTTTCCAAGTATTGGAATTGAAACCTTGCCACCAGAACAACACATACCCGGAGTTTCTTCTTTCCACTTGAGTGCTTCACAATGTATACATTTTTTATCCATTCCACCTATGAGAAGTAATCGATGGTTATTATACTCAATCGATGGGTCATAATCAAAAGCAGCATTGTGGAATGCTCCCCATGTATACATTGTAAACGCATTTCTCCTTTCTGACTGCCGTTCAGCATTTAACACACGTCGTCTTTGGGATTCTTCTGGCATCTCTGCAGCTATCAATGATGCGTGTCGCTCAGCATCTAAAATCTGCCGGGCCTGAGTCTGTTCATAGGTTTCGGCAGCTCTTTGCGTTGCGTGTCGCTCAGCATCTAAAATCTGCCGGGCCTGAGTCTGTTCATAGGTCTCGGCAGCTCTTTGCGTTGCGTGTCGCTCAGCATCTAAAATCTGCCGGGCCTGAGTTTGTTCATAGGTCTCGGCAGCTCTTTGCGTTGCGTGTCGCTCAGCATCTAAAATCTGCCGGGCCTGAGTCTGTTCATAGGTTTCGGCAGCTCTTTGCGTTGCGTGTCGCTCAGCATCTAAAATCTGCCGGGCCTGAGTCTGTTCATAGGTCTCGGCAGCTCTTTGCGTTGCGTGTCGCTCAGCATCTAAAATCTGCCGGGCCTGAGTTTGTTCATAGGTCTCGGCAGCTCTTTGCGTTGCGTGTCGCTCAGCATCTAAAATCTGCCGGGCCTGAGTTTGTTCATAGGTCTCGGCAGCTCTTTGCGTTGCGTGTCGCTCAGCATCTAAAATCTGCCGGGCCTGAGTCTGCTCCTCAGATTCTTGGGATCTAGCTACTTGCGCAGTTCGAGCTCTTTTAGAGCTACGCGCTAAATTAGATTTACGCTTGCGAGGCATATTACTTAACCAGTTACCTACCTAAAGTAATAAAAACAGGTAAGTACTCATGCAAAAAAAAATTCTTTAGCTGACAAATAATTTAGTTAAAGGTACTGAGTACGAAACTATACTTAAGGTAGGTACTTATACACATGAAATAAAACAAAAACAAAACTAAAACTAAATGTTAAAAAAAATATACTATCTACATGGAATAAAAACAAAATGAATGGATAAAATTATATGCGAAACTACTGGAACTATTTTATTCACAAAACAACATTACTTACCTATTAATACTCAATAAAAACTATGCTGACCTTCTTAGGTACCGTAACTACTTACTAAATGTGAAAAAACTTAAAAAAACCTGCCTACTAATCTACTACAATTTTATACCTATCCTAAAAAATGAATTAAAGTATTTATTTTACCTATTAACTATAATTTTACCTACTACTAACTTATGCTAAACTAATAATAACAACCAAAACAACTAAGTAAATAACACAAAATGCTTATCCAAGAAACCCTAAACACCAATGAAAACGTAAAGAAAGCGAATACGTTGCAGCTCAAAATTGTAGATATCGCATGCGTCCGCCAACGACGTCTGCCCTCACGTGTCTGCCCGTTCGGGTAAGCATACTTTGTGATCTACACTCCTCCCACCGAGCCATCCGCGTCCCCCGCACGTCTTTGCCGCCGCGCCGCGCAGCGCGCCCGCGCCCGCCAGCCCCGCCACACCACACCATGCATCGTCACACTCACACATTCATAGTGTATAGGCCGATGGGCCTGATGGACATGTCAGGCAGAAAGTATTCTAAAAGCTGGCTAGGAGTATTTGAATTATGCGATACATAACTGCACCCCGCGTTTTCACCCGTATAATTCGGGATCGGGATCGGGATCTGGATAAAAAGTATCCTATGTCCTTTCCCAAGGTTCCATCTATCTCTATACCAAAATTCATCAAAATCGGTTCAGCGGTTTAGGCGTGAAAAGGTAACAGACAGACAGAGTTACTTTCGCATTTATAATATTAGTAGGGATTAATAACATTCACGAACTCGGTTTACACGGCCGAATCACTCTCTACGCTGATGACACCTGCTTATTTTACTTTGGTTCAAATATCCAGACTATGGTTGCTCAAGCTCAATCAGACCTAAATGTTCTATCTTCTTGGTTTCAACAAAATCTTCTAACCATTAATATTTCAAAAACATCTTATGTAATATTCAAGGCAACAAATAAACTCATTCCTATCTTTCAACCGCTTAAAGTTCAAGACGTTGAAATCAATAACAAAAAATGGGAGAAATATCTGGGTCTTAGAATGGATACAAATTTAAAATGGAACTTTCATATATCACACATAATTACCAAACTAAAATCACTTATAGGCAGATTTTGGTCAATATCTAAATGCATTCCGCAATCTGTACGTCATTTGATCTATAATTGTTTAGTCAAGCCACACTTCATATTATACCTAATTGAAATATGGGGTACAGCATGCAAAAACAAAATTTCTACAATACAAACACTACAAAATAAATTAATAAAAGCACTATTCAGATACAATTTTTTAACACCTACTAATAAAATCTACCAAGAAACTAAAATTATGACGATTAAACAACTATATGTTTATAGCACCTGTATCCTTATTAAAAAAATTTTAAATAACTCTCTACATAGTAACTTATCATTTAATAAAATCAAATACACCACTACACGCAATACTCGTCGAGCGAGTTTGCTTATCTTGCCAAAGCCGCGCACAAATTATTTAAAGAGATCTATTAGGTATGAGGGTGTGCAATTGTTTAATCGGTTGCCGTCTAAGCTTCGTAACATTAGCGTGTTTGATCAGTTCAAAAGGGCATTAAAGACACACATCAGAATGGGCCCATTAGACTAGAATTGGGCTAGCTGATGGCGACGTGTATCTCGTTCGTATATATACTTAATATTAAATTTCTCATGTAAATAAAAAAATTTTTGTAATGAGAAATAAAGTTCTTTAAACATTAAACATTAAATTATGTCGTAAAATTTCACTCTCATCAATTTTTCATAACGCGCCTAAAGAAGTATAACTTCAATAAAGAAAAGATAAAAAAAAACTGTTTTATATTGCGCAGCCCAGACATACAACGCACTATTTAAGCCTCGACTTGTTTAAGCGATCGCGGAATATAAGGAGTATTAAAAATATCCATAGCGCTAAATCACCTGCATCATGCACACCCCACAAACACACCCTCACGTACATACCCTCATTTTCCACGCAACACAGCCGAATTAGGTATTTAGTTAAATGTATTTAATATTTTTTATTGATTTTTTCCGTTGTAAATGTTTGAACCTTTTTGTATATATTATGTATCCCATCTTTGGTTATATGTTTAATATAATTTTGTTTTGTTGTACAGTTTATGTTAGCTGTGGGATAACGACATCACGCAATAAATAATATAATAAAAACATTTCATATTAAGACTAGCTGCCCCCGCGAACTTCGTTTCTCCTTAATGTGATTTTACTTAGCCTACCTTTTTAGTACCAACTTGAAACATTTTGCTAT
Source organism: Pieris melete (assembly GCA_963693345.1). Classification (NCBI taxonomy): domain Eukaryota; kingdom Metazoa; phylum Arthropoda; class Insecta; order Lepidoptera; family Pieridae; genus Pieris; species Pieris melete. The sequence continues at coordinate 1,297,412 of CAVNZK010000015.1, read as the reverse complement.
GCTACCTCAGACTGTTCGGGTTATTGGAATAAAAACTTTTTAAGGTTTATCTGTGAATTTTTCTCTCTATAAGCCACAGAGTTCAAGTCATTAAATTTTAATTAACAAATAAAATCCTAGAGGTGTGAAAATTAGGGATTGTACCTATGTATTTTTGTTTTGTGTTTTTAAAAACCAAAAAAATGGTCTAAAAAATAAATATAACATTCGAGGTTCACACCTATCTTAGTAAGTAGCCGATTCTCAGATTTACTTAGAGTCGGCTACTATCTAAAGGTGATATCAGACGGTTCATTTTTTGTTCATTTTCACCTTTCATTCGGTACATTTCACTCGAAATGAAATGTCTGAACAAAAAATTAAACACGAGTGCCGAATGAATTCATTAGTGAACCGATCTAACAATGTTGGATATTGGCATCCGGTATCTTTCATTCCCACTCCGAATGAACGAGAAATGAACGGTCTGAACACTGAGAGAACGTTCTCGGATTTCGGATCGAACGGATTCGGCCATTTTGTTTCGAGTCCTGTAGCCGACGGACATCACGTTGTCGACGAAGTTATAACTTTTCTTCAAATTTACTTTCATCCATTCGAAGATGATTACAATATGAATCAGGATCTTCAACGGCTAGTTCTCTCAACAATGTATTGGAAGCTCCTAATAAATTTCTTCTTTCAATCCATGGTCGCACCCACCACCGTCGACGTTTTCTTTGCTTCTTTTTTGTCAACTCTTTGATTAAATGATCACAAATTAAACTAATTCCAAGACGTACGACTTCATTCGATGACATATTTAAAAGAAAGAACAATGAATGTTCATTTCTGTATCATTTCGTCTAAGCCGTGTGAACATAGAATGAAAAAAAATGAAGCATTCACTCGAGTGAACAATCATTCGAGTGAATCGTCTGATATCACCTTAAGTAAAATTTAAAAATTCCATAAGAATCGGTCGACACGTTTCGAATGAGAACGAACATTGTGACACGAGAATTTTATGTATTAGAAGATTTTTTCCATTCTACCTGGTTGTAGTTTTGTAGCTATTTTCTCTTCCTATCACTGAAAAAGTACCTACTTTAAAATATACACTATTGATTAGGTTATGAACACTCTTTTCAATGACACATTTCATTTTGTTGCCATGACAACGCGTGGGCGGCTGAAAGGCGGCTGACGTGGCATAATTCGTTAAGCCAGCTGCGATTAATGATGTGAATCTTATTACATTGCTATACATATTTATCAGTGTTTGATAACGTACTTTGTTACGTCCTAACTAATACTCAGAATCTGTGCAGCAGACTTTTAATTAGAACGAAAGCAAATAGTTTCATTAAAAAAAGTGCGTGCGTACAAAGTACACAAGTCAGAAGTGAAACTTTTTTGGCAAACTAATTATTGTCTTGTTCATATTTATACAAATCTAAAACTTTAGATTTCCGAGATTTAGAGGGAGGGAAAAAGGAAGATGTGTTAGGAATTCAATGTATTTAATTGTCATTAAAATATTAAAGGAGTCGAAAATTAATACACTATAATTTTTTAAATATATTTCTTCGATAATATTAATAGTTTTATCAGTTAGTCAATATCTATGGTCCATGTAGTGTGGACTCAGTTTCCGCACTTTGGCACCCATTGGGTCCGTTGGCTAATGAAACCAGCCTAGATCCTTTCAGAAGCTCAGATGTTTTCTAGTCATTTCGCAGCCTTCACGGAGAGAATCTATGGCGCAATGTTTACGATAAGGCTTTCTCATATGATTGGCTTCAAAGACTTTAAAAGTTGGTGATCTTTCAACACTCCTCTGCTTCAGATGAGCACGTAACCCTGACCTTACCTCGAAATACCCTTGTGTTAGACATCAATCCTGTCGGAGTATAGAAGCTATATATGTATTTGGGATTTGCGCACAGATTTGTGCACGATATCTACATGGCCAGTAGACATATTTTTTGTATATAGAAGGGGGCAAACGGGCAGGAGACTTACCGGCTGTTAAGAGATACCGCCTCCCATAGACACATTGCTAAAGGGCTCGCTAGTGAGTTGCCGACCCTTAAATATAAGCCGTCGATTACTTAGTAAACCTTTTTGTTTCTTTAGTAGGAAAACATGAATTGTCATGCAAATAAATTGTTATTAATTTATGTGGGCTAGGCGTTGCTACTGTTCGGTTTAAGTGCGTATAAAAAGGTATTTTTTCCCTATCACGTGTCTGGATGTATCGATCCGTGTGAGTCAGGATGACGTAAGCCCACCCCAGCCCACTGCGACGGGGAGATACACGAAAAATGGATTATATGCCACCTAATCTAATTGGGAAGTCTGGCTTTGTATTCTGGTAACATTATGAAATTAATTTGGAATGGTTTTTTAATATTGGAATTGTGTTGCCAGTTTAACGAAAATGTGGTAAAGCGAACATTTTTAGAGTTGTATTTATATGTTTTTGTGATAATACTTACGTACTTATGCCAACCATAAGATTCAGAATCCTAGCGTGATATTCTTTATTTATTACAACTTCGTTTCGTTTCAAATAAAAACAAGTAAGTAACATAAATTATAAGCGATGCAACGGGCGGATACAAGCAATCTTTTCCTGGGAACCCCAGAAATAAAAAAAATACTAAGGGTAAAGTCCATAAGTAAATAATTATTTTTTTCAAGTACCTATAAAATATTATACAATTACTACGTATTTGAAAAAACTTTTTGAGATTCGGCCTGTATTAGACTATCATTAGGTTCGTTTTCTTATACACGCCTTGTACTGTCAAATTGTACGGAAAACAGATTTTGACAGCTTTATTAAAGATTTAAGTTTAGGTCACGTCCGTCATGGATCCTTAAATGAAAACTCCAGCAAAATCCTTGAATAAAGAATTTTATAGAATAAAAATTATAATGAGTGCAATAGCGAAACTGTTTCGTAGAAAGTGTACAAATATCTCTTTTGAGATAGCTTGGTCGAGATTAAACGATTATTTCACCATTACTTCTTGAAATATGCGCCACATGAAAATATTTAAATTACACGAACACTTTAGGATTGATAAAATCAATTCTGTCGTTAATCTGTTACGACACAGATTACAGTTGAGTAAGTTCTCATAAAATATTTTTCATATGTATATTTTAGAACAAACAATCTCTCAATGGAAAAAATCTCAAGTTATTTTACATTAAAATCCATTTTTCCTATATATTACACCATTCCCTTATAATATGAATGCATTTCAATACTTAGGTGTTAAATTAAAAAAATAAAAAATGTCTATACTTCTCAAGTAGGCCTTCCTATCCAAATCCTCGTACCTATAAACTTCTGCGTCTATCATTGACCATTCTTACAGCAAGTAGACCAGGCTTCTTTACTAACTACTACGTCTCATTAAAAAAAACCTAGGTTCCTTCGAACTGTAAAGTGCAAGAAAACAATGTGACATCAGCGGTATTTAGAAAGAGTACGTAGCGTAATACGCCAATTAGAAAAAAAATATGTCGGGAGGAGCCCAACAACAACAGACACAGGTCAGGACTCGTGGAAAAAAGAAATTGTGGCCGCCCTAAACAATCGTGGTGTCGCTCCGTTGTTGCCGTAGTCTGCGCGGAGAAATTAGGTCCGTGGAGAATAGAACGTTATAGCGAAATATAGGACAAATTTAAATATTGCAGGTCTTATTGAATATTATACGTTTCATTCAAGCACCGCCTTGAGGCTTGTAATTGTGATTTTTCCTTATAGAATATGGTGCAAAGCTAGCACGATACGTTTATACTTTGCCTTGTAGGCGGCTGACTCAACGTGTGGGCAGGTTTGTGAAGTCATAGGCCCAAGGCTTTTATGAATGAGCCTGCCCATAATAGGAGAATTATGCAAGTACTTGTATAACGAGAAAGTAATGAGACATTTTATTGGCATAAAATGGCAACATTGCAGAAATTATGCAGAAATATGTTGCCCAATTACACAAAGTTCAGATAAAAGTTCCTCCATAAAAGGGTATATGCTGATATATGATTGCATCTGAGTTATACTATATTTATTTTCTTTATACATGGCTTTTCGTTTATTCGTTCTTTTTTATTTTAAGGCCCACAATACAGCCAGTTTTTCATATTTGTCAAAAAGGTTTTATGTTGTTCATACTTCATAGTACTTGAAGTGGCATCTCAGTCGTCTAGTTGTCAATTTACTTCCTTTAACAATATAGGTGAGTGGGTGGGCCACACGCTCCGTAGGGATCCAAGATACATTGCCAAGAAACTTTCTGGCATACCCAAGTTAAAAGAAAACATGGCAACCTAAAACAAACCTGGCAACAAAGCATCATTGCAGAGGCGAAATTGGAATGACCAGCCTTGCGATTCTGTAACTCACTTTTCAAACTCTCACAGTGGTTTTCGCAGCGACGGTCGCGCTTAAATCAGTCGTGAAGCAGTCATTTTACGATTTGGCATTCTGATAAGGAGGGAGCTTGTAGTTTATTGGTTATCAGAATGCCAAATCGTGGAATGAAATTAAAAGAGTTGTGCAAGACCAATAAGGCTGTTGTTCTATACTTGATGCCCTCTACCCCACATGTGAGACATACAACTTCAATTCAAGTTACGTTTAATAGACAAAAATAAAAAATACGCTTTCAGTATTGTCTATTAAACATGTTTAGAATCAAACAGATCACTTAAATTTCCTAACTAGCAAACGAGTTCTTTGTGATTAATAAATGTATTTTATGAAGAAATTAATAAAACCTTTCGTTATCCGTTTTTTATAGAAACAATCATCAATTTTGATCCTATTAGAGGTAGGCCTTGTGTTAGTTTGTGTTCAATTATACAATTACTGGTATATACACCGTCTCCGTCAATTTTGTTTCGTGTAGGTGTTTACAGAGTAACAGCAATACAGATACTAATAATGTCGAAGGTCAGCCAAAGACAAAATACATCAATACAAAGGGACTTATAAAAGATTTAATTAAAGTAAAGAAGAAGAAATAATTTAGCTTAAAACTAAATTAACTTATGACTTTTAATAATGCATTTAAATAGATATTAGACGCAATAACTAAAGTAAACCCAATCTAACTAATGGTTATATGTGTAGTCCAGCTCACTGACTACTTCAATATTATATAAGGCTTTCAAATCTAGGAGTGGGTGGCCCCCTTCAACTATTCTCCTCTTAACTGCAGAGAAACTGCAAACTGCACTTCTGCAGTATCGGAAATACTTAATATACAATCTTATATCTTTAATACCGCAACTTAAATAATATATATATTCATAATATGGTTTATACAAATTAAGTTAGAGAACAGCAATGATTAAGCAATCTTACTTATATATTATTATTGTGATATATGATAATAATAGTATTTAGTTTAAAAAATAAAAAGCACCTTAATATAAAGCACGCTAATTATGATTTATGTTGGTGAAATTCAATACATATGTGACAAACGCGTGTCCTAATTCGTGCTTAATCTCTGTGATCTTTCAATCCTCAGATGACTGCGTATTCATGAACGCAAATCTAAACATTTAAATTGTCAGAAACAAAAGACTACGCCAAAATATCGTCAATATATTTTCCCCACTCATGGATTTACAATCCTATCAATTACAATGATAAACAGTAATAAAAATAGCCACCCACTGACATTTATAATACTTCTAGAACTAGGGTGAAAAATATACATTTATCATATACCACACAAACGTATTCAGTTATCAAATTAATTTAGTTGTCCAAATATAATAACAATAGCAAAAAAGAAATATATAAAAATTTTAAATTGCATATTTGCTGAATATTCGTATTTCTTAATCTAGTTTATTTTTATTGCATATTTCTTTTCCTGTAAATGTTGTTCTCACTTGAGATTGATGTATGTATTGTGTTTTTTGTATGTGTGTGTATATGTTTCGTTAGTGCGCCTTTTTAAATTAATAATTAAATATAAACTAACTCAAAAATATCTCTTTTAAATTTTAATTTTCTTACGACACCAAAACAAAGGAACGTCGAATTATAAATAAACTTCGTATCTGTTACATAAGTATTATTGAATAAATCATATTTATTTTAGCACGCAAATAATACAAATTAAATATATAAACAGCAAGTTGCAACACGCTCATGAAAATAATTTATGAAATACATTTTTTTAAATGTTTTCTAGAGAATTCCCCGACTATGTTGACGTCGGAGGTATTAAATAACTAACGTAAATGGTATAACGAATGATTAAAAACTACTACATATTCCTTTTTATGAAATACATTAGAAATATCTAAGCATTCATTATTCTATACGTACGCGTAGGCGAAATTGATCACAAACGTACTTTTACAGTCAATGGTCTGGAAAATGGGCTTTATTCGTATGGCATAACGGAATAGGAATAAATAACTGACAATAGAGAAGTAGAAACATTAATCTTCGTTTACGGACTTTTAGATTTTGTTGATAAAATTAATATAGGGTACGGCCCCAGAAGTTTCAACTCTTCCGTGTACTGTGTATGTCTTATAAATAAGTGAGCGCACTTCCTAGGTACACGTATTTACAGGACACTTTGCTGCACTCTATATCTTTGAGGGCATCGTTATCTGTGGAGGTGTTTGGCAAACTGATAGGCTCACCTTTAAATAAAGGATGCCAAATTTTTAAAGGCCGTCTATGCATTTGCAAGCCGCCCGACGATGCCGACTATAAACAGCAATTATTGGCACTTAATAATACAGTTTACAAAATGTTGACATTATTAAAAAACGAGCATAAGCGAGGGCGAGCCACATATCAGATTTATAAAACGTCAATAAACTCTGATAGACTTCTATTTGATGTAACCAATCTATTTTTGTGACTCAAACTGTCTTTATAAGGAAAGTTTGAAACTAAATCCTAACAAAACGAATAAAATCGATCCTAGGAATCTAGCCCACGCCCTGTCACCATGGCAACCAGTTCCCGAGCTAATCCTGTAGAAAGGGAGGGCAAATGTAGTCGCTATGAGATATCTCTTTCTCGGAGCCCAGGACCGCTAGAAGTCTGATACCTAAGTATTGCGCAGGTCCAGCTGCACTAACATCGATTAAGTTAAACGTAAACGCATTATCATTTATTTTTATTCATTTCTTACAGTACACCATATATTATATGAACATTGTCTACACTCTACAGTACAAGTTACAATCTATTTAATCAAAAATACATGATAATTATGGTAAACACAAAATGTCTTCCAAAATGGAATAGAAAACGTGTCAAATTTTTTAGTTTACTTAGTAATTACCTAATTAAAATACTTAACAACCTGTTATTTAATTGATCAACCCACTGCTGAATATTTCAATATTCTAATATAAAATAAAATTGTAAAGATAGTTTTGTTTTAGCACGGGACAGCAATATCGAACTCGAAATAACAGCGACGGAGCTGATTTCACAAAACCTGTGAAACTGTTCGTTAGTTTACGGTAAGTTAAACTACGCTTTAACTATCCAGAATAGTGCAACTTGCCGCATCCAGGCACTATCGATCTGCCAGTACATCGACCTTAACTATATACTACATAGATTATAAAACTTTTGTACATAACGTATTTAATTGTACATTTTCCGAATAGGATTTTAATTTGCCGAGTACTCTCGTTAATTTCAGCTTTTGAAGCAAATTGAAAGCTTTTTTAAAACTTTTAGTATTTTACCTATGCTTTGATCTTTAATGTTTTGCTTTCTATAAATCCATCAATATTATTAATCTAACATCTAATAACCCGCTAAATTATGTAAGATTGTTTTTAAATTTATTTACATATTCATTTGTTTTAATGAAAAATTAATTATAAAGCTTAGAAAATACATATAAACATTAGTTATTACTCCTGGCCAACGCCCATATAGTACAGCACTAACCCATTAGGTAATCTTTTTCCAAATATTGACTCACTTTCCTGGGGTGGTCAGCCCCTTACCCCATCCTCTTATGTTCGCCCCAAAGCTTTTTATCACGTTTGTAAAACTAAGATCGTGAAAGGCAATTTCAATATACAAAGGCATAAATTTCCATTTGAAGTATAAAAATGCAAACTTTAATAAATATATTTTTTATTTTCTTTATTGTTTGCTGTAAGACGAAACAAGTTAAAGAACTGGCACTAATGTAAAATTAGAAGCATTAATATGTATTTCTTTACTGACAAGCCATAAATGTACAATGTGTTACCTATATGATTAAATGATTTTTGATTTGCAAGTAATAAGCTTTGAATAAGGGAAGGAATACTAGATTATAACTATACCAATTTTAAACTACAAGGTGCCTAAGTAGCATTATTTCCTGCAAATGTACTACATATCTAAATGAGATGTGGGTGTGTTATGTCATATCGCATTTCCGTAAGCTATTAGTAACTGGTACCGCAATGCCGAAATCGTTTATTTTATTACTCTCGTCCTACTTTTGTCACGAATGTACTTTTGTTGGTCGATTTCAGATGTACAGACATTTAGTTTGCTCCTGTAAGGCCTTTTTTAGTAGTTATTTTATATAAACATGAGATTACAAAGCCTGTGAAGTTTTTTTATTTTTGGTGAATATGTTCTGATCTGTACTACGCTCTATTTGTCTAACAACACCCACTAGACCATCTATCTCAGTTGTCGGATCCAGATATTAACAGATTAAAAATTACGTTTTGAAATAAAGACACTTCAAGCATTCTAGCGACTTCATAACGTAGTCTCAATTTTTAAAGCTTTTCTTTTGCTATAGAATTTAAGAGCCATTTTTATTAAACACTTCTTAAGTATGTAATGAAAAATATCTTACTACCCTTTTAATGACTATTAAATGGTAAAAAATGGGTTAAAGTCTGAATATGAATGACACCACTAAAACTAACCGGACGAAAAATTTATCAAGCGTTTTAGTGTTTGTGTTGTTTACTAATTGCTGTTCGACTGAGTCAGTTGTTTTAATAGGGTGCTTTATAATACATTGACCAAAAAGCCGATTTGAAGACATATCTTAAGACATATATTTTAATTTAGCCTATAGTGTATATGATATAAACAATTTTGTTTAGACCGGTGACACGCTAGATTAAGCATAGACAATCGGAAATAGTTATTGATTTTGCTTGTACAGGATGTGATTAAACTAAAACAATAAAAATCAACTCCAGCGAATGCTTTGCTGGTATATTAATATCTTGAAGACGCTTTACGGCTTACGTCATTATTGTATAGGTATATTTAATTTTACTTTTAATTCGAGACTATAATATTAGGGTGGAGAATGTTGACATTATTGTTGCTACAGATTAGACAGGGTTGGATAGAAAATTTGCAAAAGAACAGAAAACAAGAAGGGTTTGAATCCTATTAAGTAACATATTATAATCTATATTGATCCAAAATTTACGTCAGGAGGTCGCGAGCATAGATAGACCAACTGTGATTTTTAGTTATTATAATCAGTACCAATTTATCAACTATAAAAATTATTTACTTAGTGATTTCGTATTTTTATTTCATTTGCGTGACTGCAACCGACTTTAAGAAATTTGGGTTAGGTAATATAAGAATCTCGTGACCCACAATATATGAACACAAACCTACATTTATTTAAATAAATTATAAAAATAAATAAAAATAAAATTTGAAAGAATCAATTAATAAAATAAATTTTTCAGAATATCATAAATTATGTGGTTTATAGTATTGATCTAGTAACAGCTATTTGTTACAGTGGCGTAACTATACCATCTGCGGTCCGTGGCAAATTCTTTTGATGGGGCCCTATCAGTAAAAATCGTCACGTTTTACTCAGTTTAATTTTAATAAACTTTGAGATATTCGGAGTACTCCATTATACGTTGTATATGTCCGACTAATGGCCATTGGCCATAGGCCTCCTCTCTTAGGCGAGAGGGAATGGTCTGTAGTCCCCACGCTAGCCCAATGCGTATTGGAGATAAAAGGGGAAAGATTTATACGTTTTGAAGGGAAACCAGAGTTGCGCGTATTGGAGACTTTACATTCATCCATAGAATATAATATCTTTTGGGCAAGAGGCCCTCTTGGATCGGGGGCAATTTTGCCAGCTCTGCCACCCTTTTATTACGCCACTGGACGACTGATAATTATAAATTATAATAGTAAAAAAAAAATTAAAAATAGAACTCAATATTTTTAAAATCAGTATTGATATCCATGATGCTTAAGCAATACACCGATATCAGGTATTGAATGCTAGAGAATTTTTTTATTTATAAAACCAAGGACCGATAATAATATCAATACAAAGAAAGTCTAAGGAAATTTGCCATTATCATAGTGGCTCCATCTATAAAGTAAACATAGCAGTTAAAACATCCTCTTATGGACTCCCTCTCTCTAGACCCTAGATGGCGTTACTTTAAGAACTCAAGTGATGTTTGCACTTTGCGTCCGCATTCAATACGAAGTGCCTAATGCCTCTACCTTCCAATAGCAACAGTTTTTGTATACAGGTGGTCAAAGTTTTCCCACAAAATTGTCTAATTACTTGGTTTCACAATAAATTATTCATTGAAAAACGTGACAGAAAAAAATTATCTCTGGCCCTTCACTGCTCTAATTGTAGTCTTCTCAAGATTACAGATGTCGCTACTTCGGCAACACGCGGTACAAAACCTCTTCATACAGATCAGGGTAACTATCAGTTGTATGACAGGGTTCACAACCGTACGATAATTATCGTACATTTGCGATAATTTCATAACTACGTACGATGTACGATGGTACATGACTATCGTACGCAGATTGTACGATAATTTCCAGTCTGATAAAAAATTTGATGATTACACAGATAGCCCAATAACAATTACAGTTTCGAGTGTCAGTGCCATCTATTGGCTTATTTTTCTATTAGGAACTTATGCTGTCACAAGGCAACTACAGCAGATGAACAAAGCGTTAATGTACAGACACAAAAACGCATCAGAATGCACAGCCAAAAATTCACGATTTGTATGGTGACGCAGATTTGGAAGTCTTCGATAACACTTTAATACCTAACGAATTTTAAGCGATAAAAATTATATGCGATGTAAAATGAACCAGAAAATATTGCGTATTTTTGTTCCTCTTTGACGGAAGTGATTGAATTATTATTTTTTTCAATTTGAAAAACACAAGTTTACAAGATTTAAACTATAAATCGTTTGCAACATTTTATTTTCACGTATCATACGATTTTTTAAAGTATTTTTAGCCATTTTCCTGACTGTACGATAATTTATCGTATAATGATCACATATACGATAATTTTACGGCCCTGGTACGATAACTGCCTGGCTTCAGGTTGTGAACACTGTTGTATGATATTAAAATCTCATCAGTAATAGAGCAACTTGAGCATCATGCATCATCTAAATAAAAAACTAATTATTTACAAGGATATTGCATGTGTAAAACTTTTTCAAATATGTTGGGATAATAGAAGACCATTTTAAATAAAAGATAACTTCATTTATACATTTTTATTGGCAGTTGTGCCTACGCATCGGCAATGGTTACTTCCACTTCTACACCAGGCTCGATGTTGATTGATGTGATCTGTTTCACAATCTCGGAGGGTGAGTGAAGGTCAATCACTCTCTTGTGAATTCTCATCTGGAATCTGTCCCAGGTCTTTGAACCTTCACCACAAGGTGTCTTACGGGTTGTGATGCGGAGGATCTTGGTTGGCATACGGACTGGACCCTGAAATTTAAGTTTGAGTCTAGTAAAATTCATGTTTTCTAATGTTGCTCTTCTTAATTATTTAATAAAATATATAATATATAATAAGTAACAAAATAAATAAATAGACACTTGAAAAATGTTGCCGACCTATGAGCAGAATGCAGCATAAAGCATACATTCTGCACTTTGGAATGCAGTAATATTGCACCAGCTTAGTGAACATTGCACTAAATACAAATACATACAATGTTTTCATGAAAGTGCATTCTATTTACCATTAATAAAACAGTTACAAAATGATTTATTCAACAACAATTGACACATTTTAAACATATAGATGGAATTTGCATAATTTCAATATTAATGTAATGAGAAAATTTAACCCTATTTAATTGAAGATATTGTATAAACTTCAGTAAAACCAAATTCCTACAGTAAGAGTTATGTGTTATTCCTATTCATATATACCAACCTTGACACGCAATTTTTGTTTCTTAGCTCCATTGATAAGATCAGAGCAGACCTTTTCCAATGAGCGGACATTACGGGATGTCAGGGTAATCCTAATGCGATGAACAGGAGAGATCTCAGCCTGTGGCTTCTCAATGTCTTTGCCTGATACGACAGCGGCTGCCTAAAAATAAATATGTACCGAATAATTAGGATTTATAATTTTAATAGTGAAGAAAATTTATACCGAGAGTTTATAATAATTATTAATTGACAGCAGTAAAGGCGTGAAGTGGATTAAAATCCTGTAAAATTGAAGTGGAAATTTACGCGCGCGCATATAACACGTGTAAACATAACCTAAAACTTCATAAAACGCTATATTTAAGATACCCTTGGAAGATTATAATTGTGCAATATGGAACTTCATCATTATACTTTACCATTTTGTTAAGTTTTCCCGGTCGAGATAAACAACTTCCACGAAAAAAGTGCTCAGCGCTGAACCGGAGAACAGCTTCACTCAAAACGTCAAGTTAAAAGAAGACATTTTGTTTTACCAGCCGGTGTTACCATGTTACGCTACGGGTGACCATTTTTCGCTAAAACGCATATAACTAAAAATAAACTAGTTAAATTCAATTTCATTTAGAATACTTTATATTTGTACAATTCTTCTAATTGTTTTATATTAATTATACAATATTGTATTGTAAATTATAAAGTGCTATCTAGCGTGAGTTCAAATAATAACGATATTGAGTTGAAAATTGACAACCAATTATTAAAATGGTACATATTGCTCACAAAGCATATATTTTTCTCTCTAAGGAAAGGAGTTCGTAAATAACTGTTATTTAGCTTATTATAACATGGTTTAATAAATTACCTCATCTTAAATTATTTATAAATTAATGTAATAATAGTAACTCTAAACAACACAAACTATTATTTAAACTTAAAACTATGTAAAAAATATTTAATGTATGGTTGTGATCCTTCGGTAATATTTATTGATTTCTAGCAGTACAATAGACATTTTTTATAATGAACTGAAATATATTTCTGACACTAAACTCTAAACATTATTAAGCATCAAATTTTTCACTTGCTTGTCGAACTTTCTGAAAAAGAATATAAATATTAATAAGAATTTGGGAAGGCTTAATTTATTAGTGACTTGTATTGTTCAATTGTATAAAAAAGTGAGAGCTTAACCAAAGAACTTAAAATTGTGTGTTGTATCAGTTGTGTTTGATACTAAAATATACCTAATAATTATAGGAAGTTACTTACATGGAAGTAATTTGATCACCAGGTAAGTGGAATGGATTACAAATAGCATCAGCATAGAGTGCATGTAACCTCCTTAGTGCAGTTCTTACTTCTGCATCCCTTATGTTACTGCCACTTGGTGAAGTGGAGCTAGTCACCAATACCAATTTAATATGTGTATTTGTAACATAACCATAACTGAAATGGAATTAGAATAAAGACAAACAACACTAACTATTAGCTATAAAATATTCTCATGGATTTCTGTATTTAAAATATCTTTTCTATTGTTACTTTGTAGATTTAGCACCACTATATGCTGTTTACATATAAAATAAAATTAGTTACTACATACATTTTATGAGTATCTGTTGAATATAACAAGCCTAAATATAAATCTCTTAAATCAGTACGAGCTGCATTTGTTGCTGTGTTTGCTGTAGTAGTATTACTAGACACTAGTCTCTCTTCTAACGCATCAAGAGCTGTATGAACTAGCCACTGTCTCGATAATTCATTATCCGTGCTTGTGTCATTACCAATTCCCCCAATGTACAAGGGAGCGTTCTGGAAGTAAATATTTCTCTGGATATAGATACACAGGAATTTAAGATTATTTTTATATGAGCACCGTAAACAAACTCACATCTTTTCCAATCACAGCAACACAGACCGCCATTTCCTTACAATAACAAATATATATCATACAAAGTTAGATTATTTTATTTGATATTAAACACCTTTTAAGTTTTAAGTTATGTTGTTGAAGGAAAACAGTTTTCAAAGTAGGAATATAGGTCACAGATTAGAAAACACTAAATGGAACAGACTAACTAAAAAGTGAAATATCAAGTATCTTACGAATAAATCGGAATAAATGTATATTTTGTATTGTAATTATTGAATAATGTAGTTTACCATTCTCACATATACTTATATCCCTAAATTACTACAAAATATTTTAACTCTTTAGGGTAACAAATTTCCTTTAATTTTTTAAGCGGCTCTAGCGTCGTGAAGAGGAGTGTTGGCACGATGTTTGTAACCTTTTTATCTATGATTCTATATTGTCTTTGTATATATAAAAAATTAACTTCTTAATTCTTCATGATTTTGATGATCGAAAAAAAAGGATAATTTTTCGAGACGATTAGTTTTCACCTACAGATGTTACAAATTAATTCTAACAATTTCACGCTTAAATATTACTGCTTAGTAACCTAACTTATGGAAATAGTTTTATCTATATAACTGTCATTAATCAGTTGGTATTAATTTGATGTTGACATCTTGACTCTTTGACAGATTCAATTCAAATCGTGGCAAAATAAAATATCATTATTCATTGTTCTAAGATTTATGATTCATACTACATTGTTGTTGTTTTGGTGTTTAACTGTTTAAGTAAAATAACTAAAAATAATTTTGTTTCTATTAAAACATTTTTAATTAATAAAACAAAAAATTTGGTAAGTTCAATGAAACGTCTCGCCATTAATATTTTTTGTTTTAATATATTTTTCCTAAGTTTTCCAATTGACAATTCATTATCATAATTATCTAGCTCAAGCTGCTATCAGCTATGTGTTGGCCTCATTGAAATTATGTCGGAGAGTGACGAAAGTGATTTACTGTATGAAATAGATGCACACGGACAAAGCATGCTTGTAAGATCTCTGGAATCAACGCAGCGAGCTTATCTAAGATTTACAAATAAAACATCGCGTCCAATAGATATTTGGTGGCGAGACTTTCGTGGCGTAAAGCGGCATTACGTCCGCTTGGAAGGAGGTAGATATTTTGACGTCAATTCTTTTATAACTCATCCGTGGGAGTTTACAGACGTAGCAACTAAAGAACGGTACGTTATTAATAATAATCCTATTTACCGACCACCTACAAACATTGGCGGTATGATGTTTCGCGCAAATTGGAATATTACAATTGGTGTACGCAGCTTAAGACACACTGTTTTGCTAGCTTTGGCACTACATTTGAAGGACTCTAATGCAGTCAATGCATTGGGTTTACCAAGAGTGCTGGCTGAAGAGTTGCAACGACTTACTATACTGTTTCATATACCTCAGCCTCCACCAAGCAGAGACTGACGATTTATGTTATTTGTATTTGTACTTTTTATTTGTGTATTTACAACTGTATCTGAATCATTAATGTTAAGTATCAATTTTACTACAAGTATTGTGTAAATTACAATTAATTTGAGCTATAGATCATCACCTCTTAATTGTATAAATAATTAAGTAAATTGAATTTGATTTTAGTAATGAAATAATATTTTATTGTAAGAAGTATATTTATGTGAAGGCAGTTGGGCTTTTTTAATAAATAAATGTAATAACATTTGTTTAATAAAACTTAAAATAATTAATTATATTTGTCAGGATCTGTCTACAAATTATGATCTGAAAAATTAATCATTGTAGTAATATTTTTGCAATTTTAGTGAAGAACTAAATTAATGATCACATTTTACTCATCTTTCTTCATTGTTGCTTTATTTAATGGTAAGAAATATTGTAGACATTAGTAGGTAAGGTATAAATTAAGACCACATTACTTGCATTTAAATATATTTTTGTAAATGTAAAGCAAGTGATAACATTTAAAGCTATATATGTATATGCAAAATATTTATAAATGTTAATTGTTATTTAATATAAGTAATATGTGCCATCTTTACTGTTAATGTAACTAAATAGATATAGGTTTTTTATTGTATTGACATAATAAAATTTCTAGTATAATTATTTTATTTCATTACTTTTGACAAGCATATAACTCAGCCTCCAGGTCCTTCAAACGGGAAATCGCTAAGGCAAAGTCAGAGCACATTGCCAGATTTGGCAAAAGATTGGCCTAACTCCCTTCAGGGACTCGAGCCTTCTACTCTCGCCAAAGCTGTCCAAGGGAATTTTTGTCAGCCTGCCTCCACCACTAAAAAAACACCCTTTGTCGCTACTCCTCGAAGACACTCTTCTTAAAGCCACAGCCAGCATTGGAATGCTTAATGTTGACATATCGAACGACGTTCAGTTTTGCGGTCACTCAGAGGGAAAGGCTAAATTAGCCTCCAAAAAGCTTGGTGTGCTCGGTCAGTACTTCACTCCGGGCTACCGCTTGCAACTGTATAAAGTGAAAATTCGGCCCCACATGGAATACTGTTCTCACCTCTGGGCGGGGGCTCCCCAGTACCAGCTCCTTCCACTTGACCGTATACAACGCAGAGCGGTTCGAATCGGTGGCGACCAAGCCCTCTCCGAGCGGCTTGATCCTTTGCCGTTCTACCGCATCTACCATGCAGAGTATTCAGAGGAGTTGTTCGGGTTTATACCTGCAGCTGAGTTTCATCATCGGACGTCGAGGCAGTATACGAAATTCCACCCTTATCACCTCGACGTCCGCCGTTCCACAACTGAGCGTTTTTCAAGGCACTTCGTGGAACCAACTGCCCACTAAAGTATTT
Source organism: Pieris melete (assembly GCA_963693345.1). Classification (NCBI taxonomy): domain Eukaryota; kingdom Metazoa; phylum Arthropoda; class Insecta; order Lepidoptera; family Pieridae; genus Pieris; species Pieris melete. The sequence continues at coordinate 1,280,442 of CAVNZK010000015.1, read as the reverse complement.
CCGAACCAATTCGACTTAGGGTCCTTCAAGAAAAGAGCGTACCAATTCTTAAAAGGCCGGCAACGCACTTGCGAGCCCTCTGGCGTTGAGTGTTCATGGGCGACGGGGCGGTATCACTTAACATCAGGTGAGCCTCCTGCGGCCTACCCGTTTCCCTGTTCTATAAAAAAAAATAGATAACTGGTACTTTACTCTCGAGAATGGCCAATTATTTTAGGTATTCAAGGAAAAAAATACATAGACAGTGTATAAAAAATAATTTATTGTATAAAATTAAGTATATAATCACAATTTCAATGGTTTTATATTACTCTGATTTTGTTTCTCGGTGGATATATGACACTAGCGCTAGGGCACCCCCAGGAATGAACCTTATAAAATTATCAGCTGTTAGAGGACCTAAAGCATACATTCCTGGGTAATTAATCAATTCATGAGTACTCTTGTCTATGGCCACTGGGTTGGATCGTCCATCAACTGGCTTCTTTGGGTCAATACCATAACCTAAACCAGAGCTGTATGGGTTTGTCGGTTGACATTGACAACTCTTTTCCTGCTGTAGATTTGAATATGGAATGATTTCACATTTGCATTCACGGACTGCAAGACCACGTTCAGCCTTAGTGTAGCAAGTGCATGTGTCCCTTTTGTTACAATCTGGTATTGAACATTTTGTACCAATGTTGCCATTTATTTCTGTGTAATTCAAGTACCTGGATTTGCAACTTTGTATACTCTGTCCTAATACAGATTTAAAATAATGCCAGTGGTTTTTGAGAAAACATTGTTTATCATCAATTTTCTTTTCATTACACTTGCACTTCTTTATGTCTATTGTGTTCAAACCAAAGTTTGTTTGTAGAAAAAATAAGTCTGGTTTTGAGCCAATTAGTACTGCAATAATAGATACAGTTAATTCTATCGTCTTGTTTGTTGTTAGGTTAAGTAATTTGACTTTCTTTAGGCAAACTTTTTCTTCATCTGGGTGATGCAGCCGAGGTGAATGTAATGTTGTTACCTCAACAATCATATGTTCAGGGAGCGAGTTGTAATTGGGATGATTTCCTGATGGACCGTCACACATCATTTTGTAGACCTGTTGAAAAAAGAAAATTTTAAACCTCTAATAAAACACTATTGTTTGGACGTTCATGCAAGTTAACAAAATAAATTGGAAAACAATTGTAGTCATATTTTTAATTAGACGAAGGCAACTGACAGTAGCTAATGTCACTTTGTAAAATAATGTTGCCATATTTAAAGTGATAGTGATACGTTCAGTTCTTTTTCAATCAGATTAATGAATAATAGTTTATCATTTCAAACTAGAAAAGAATATTATTTCTATTTTAAAGTTGTATTAAAGTGCTCTGATATAAGTTAGGTACTAGAACTATGTAACAATCAGTTTTTTGACGGCTTATTACAAAGCGCGGCGCGGCGACTAGTGCCATCACCGATCATTAATTCACGGGTCTCTACTTTGTCACAACACTATTTTTATTTCATTAAAAACTGACAACACCGTAAACGTCACTTGACTTCGTCTAATTAAAAATTCGACTATAGTTACAATTATCTTTTGTTTCAAGATTATTTGAACTTTACATACTTCTTATCTACTATATAAAAATAAGTCGGGTTTTCCTTCCTGACGCTATAACTCCAGAACGCACGAACCGATTTCCACGGTTTTGCATTCGTTGGAAAGGATTCGGGCTCCGTGAGGTTTATAGCAAAGAAAATTCAGGAAACATTTCAACAGAAAAGCGGGATCACCAAACGAAATGTTAGGCGAAACGGAGTTCGCTGAGTTTGTTAGTTTCTTATAAAATCGTGGGTTTAAAGCTTTACAGAAAATGTTAATCTACCTGGTTATAGTCAGGATAATTAATCAACGGTAGTTTAGCTAGTGAATCTGCAGCTGTTCGATGGAGGTGATATACATGGAGTTGTGAAGAGCGCGCGAGGCGCACTGCGTCCGCAGCTGACACGCCGGAGCCCACTATTAGTACTGAGCGGTCATTGTCGGAGATCTTTTCTGAAAAAAAAAAAAAAAAAACATTTAAATGAGTTTTTGTATAACAACTACGAAGTTAACTAACAATGTTTGAGAAAATCTAAATTATTTCTACCTTTTCTGTAGCTTTTTCAATAAAATACATATTTTTAGAATTGGTGGTATTTAGAATGTGTTGTTGATTACCTTTGATTATTGTAATATGAAAAACACTGAGCCGTCGAAGTAGGTTCGAACCCCGGCTGTGCACCTATGGACTTTCTTTCTATGTGCGCAGTTAGCATTCGCTCGAACGGTGAAGGAAAACATCGTGAGGAAACCGACATGTCTTAGACCCCAAAAGTCGACGGCGTGTGTCAGGCACTTAAGGCTGATAACCTACTTGCCTATTAGATTGAAATATGATCATGAATGATCAGATTCAGAAATTAAGACCCAGACCTAAAGAGGTTGTAGCGTCACTGATTTTTTTAAATATACAAAACACTGCTGGTTGTAATATCATTTAAGGTTGAATCTAAAAGGTTAAAATCCTTTAAATTGATGCTTACTAGTATCAAGTAACTGAGCAGCCCTCTCCAAATCACCTAATTGATGTACAGCATGTGTCGAAATGTGTTCAGGAAGTGCGTTTGGTCTGTCGCAAGCACCAGCCGCGACAACCACCCGACGACATACATATCTAAAACCGCGCTGTTCGTTGTGGTCATATCTGGAATAGGAAAAAAATGTGTACTTGTTTTGTGAAATTAATTATATTATTTTTATATTCATTTTTGTCATAATTTTTTTATAATTATTCTAATTTTTATCCTAGGAAAACAATAACTGCAACCATTTAAAGTCTACATACAAAATATACACACAGATCTTTTTTTTAAATACAATGCAAACTTTTTATAACATCATTCGTTAAACGAAAAACTCTATATAACGTAAAAATGAATTGAATTAATTTGGTTTAATACAAAACCCATACCTTAATTTGATCTTAATAACGCAACATCCTTCCTCTATAACGAAGAAATTATTTCATATTTAGAAATCAACAACATACTTAAATGTAATTGTTTTTTTAAATCAACTTACAAAAATAACCTATTGAGGTGCCGAAATTTCTAAGAAAGACACATGAGGTCTTAAACAGCCTTCTTGTTATTGTATTGCATTAACACGTGTGCATTATTCTTAGATTACATTGCCTGTAGGGAACTTTGGTCTCAGGTTACTAAACGCGCATCGTCGTGTAATACGTCAGGCAAAGTTAACAGAATATATGTGTTTAGAATAATTTACCTATTGATAGTAATAAAATTAGAAATTATTGTAATTGGTTAAATTTTTTTTTCACCTCCATATAAAAAAATAAAAAAATGTGTGCGTGTACTAGGTGTACACACGTAAGAAGTGAAACTTAACGAAATTGGTTAAATAAAGTTAAATTAGATAAAGTTTAACAAAAGGCTTTTATTATCATAGACATGAATACAAATACAATTATTTCATTTTACCTTATTACTAATAAGATTATTACAGAATTTCATTAATTGTAATAGAATTATTACTATCATTGTTATCTAATATATAAAATTCTTCTGTCACGGGGTGCGTAATCGAACTCCTCCGAAACGGCTCGACCGATTCTCATGAAATTTTGTGTGATTATTGGGTATGCCTGAGAATCGGACAACATCTATTTTTCATCCCCCTAAATGTTAGGGGTAGTCCACAGTCCCTAAATTTTTATTTTTATTTTTTAGACAAAATTTTTAATTTCTATTTTTTTATGATACAGCATTAAAAATACATACAATCCCTAACTTTCACCCCTCTACGATCAACCCCTATTTTTTTATTATAAATGATATACATGGCGAAACGACGTTTGCCGGATCAGCTAATCGTAATAATATATTTTTGTTATAAATGGCTTCGAATCTCTTCGGATCAACCGTGGTAGGGAGTACAAGAAAAAGATGGCGCGTAACGAAAAAATGTTACACAAAATTTTTTTCCAACCCCGATAAAGAAGTTTCACTTCAAAAAGTCTCTATAACGATTAGACAAGTTCGGTCCCTAGAAATTCGTTATAAAGAGTTTACACTCTATTGTCGTTCATAAGAGTACACAGTTACAAAATAACTTTTCATTTCAATTAACTGCAACAGACGGAGATAATCTAGTTTTTAATAGCATTAATTTACATATCACATTGTGTACATCAAAGAAAACTCATAAATCTTACCCTGAGACGCAATATCCAGCTCCCCGTGGACAACCAGGGCTGCAAGGAGCAACAGGAATTCGAGGAGCAGCTGTCACACTTGTTACCACGACGCCACATCGAAAGTAGCGCTGAAAAATTTATCTTTATGTTAGTTTTGTTTGTATGTTACCAAACTCCTAGATTGGACAATGTTCAAACTTCAAAACAACTATATGTTACTTATTGTAATGGATTAACTATAAATAATTTATACTATAGCAATATTAAACAAAACAGTATTTCTATTTATCAAGATTAATTAATGAATAAACCAAAATAAGAAATAATAAAAATGTTAATATTGGGATGCCATTATCGTGCCTTAGGCCTACAACGCACTAGCGGCTGGCCGCGATTATAACATGAAACCGCACGATAACAACGCACTCATTTGCGGACAACCGTCAACCGCACCGGTTGAATAATGCGGCGCCCCGCGACCCCTCCACGCACTCGGCGCGGTTAGCCCGTCCTACCTACGTCATCACATATAATTATTTAACAAATGTAAACAAAATATTGTAAACCTATTTTAAAAGAGTAAAAAATAAAATATGTTTATTATGGAACATAAGACATATGTATCACTTATTCCACGTCATTAAATTTTTCATTCCGCAATAGGGACGGTTAGCCGGAATACGGCATGCCGCTACGGCAGACCGTATATACCGCGGCCTACCGCAGAGGCACGCCACATCGCGGCCAGCCGCTAGTGCGTTGTAGGCCTTACTATTGACATACACACAAAATTCAGTACTAATGTAATATTAACTTTAATGTCCTTCACGAATGCAAAACTTAAACTAAAAACCTGCTTATATTACCAAGCATTCAAATATGAATGGCTTCTATCCTGACAGTTTAAAATAAATTGGATGGATAGTAAAAAGAGCTTTCTTAAAAACTTTTTTGTTTTATAGAACTACCCTCACCTGCAAATGACAGGCTTGAACATACCGCCGACAATACTCAGCGACGCCACTCGCCGTCAGTCGCTCGGTGGAGTCGGTCGTGTGCGGAGGCAGAGAGAGCCACGCGCCCGGAGAAAGAGTTAATACATTCGGCGGAAACGTGTGCCACGAACCGCCAGGCGGGCCCCTGCCTAACACTACGTGGTCAATCTAAAATTAAAAAGATTATTTTAAATTATAGTTTATTTATTACATACATTATTACTATATATATATTATATACTCTATATGAGAAGCTTTTTATTCTATTAAGGTAGTTAGTACTGCAGTCTACTTATACTAATTAAACGGAAACGGGTAGTATGTTGAGATATTGAGATATTTTGGATATAAAAATAGTAAGTAGTCGACATTACCTCAGTTATTTAATTACGTTTTCGTTCTTTCAAGTATAACAATTTGTAGACTATACATACCTCTTTTTCGACGTCATATCGCCATTCAATAAGCGAATCAGCTTGAATCCCCAAGTCTGCGCATGGTCTTAACAAATTGTCCATCTGAAAAAAAAAATTAATTAGAAAACTCATTATGCAACAAAAATCAATATCCATAGACTAAAGACTATTTGTCAATGTCAACGCGTAGATAGCCATGAACTCACCGCAAGGTCTATTTTCCAATTAAATGGCATTGTAGTTTTTGTATAACCTTATTAATATTATACCGATGACATTATTCTAGGCCTGTTGTTAAAACAGGAAATAAGTCAATAAGAGAGAAAATGCTGCGATTGTTTCATTGGTAAATATTTTTTTTTAAACTAGCTTTCTTTTTCATAAGGATAATTGTTTATAAATAAGGCCTATTCCCGACTCAAATCGTTAATTCTGGTCTAAGGGCCGAAAGTCAGAGATGTAGCACGAACTGTGGCCCGTATTCAACATCAATCAAACATATCTAGTGTCAGGAGCTATGAAAAAAAATTCATATTGAGCCCAACACGAGATTGTGACTTGAGAATAAAATAAAATATATTTATTATGGAATATATGATACAGGCATCACTTATTCCTCGTCATTAAATTTGAATCGGTAGGCATCCCTTCTTTGCCGATGCAAAAATCATCATCGACATTCCTGGAGACCGAAATGGATACTTTAATTTCTAATGTACATACATCAAAACTGAAGTAAAGTTAATAAATAAATAACTTTGACTTAGTAACTTAATAAAGTCCCTTTTGTAGACTATACATATGAAATTATTTAGTAATTGTGACAAAATCGTTACTATTATTTTGCGATGTGAATAACGCCTACTGGCTCTTAGCGATAAAACTTGTTAATGCGTAGAACCGGTCGAGGCTGTAACATAGCTGTAATGCTCTTTTTTATATTGATCGCCTCAAACTTAATTTATTATCTACAGTCTCCTTAATAAGTATGCAATAAATAGTATATATCTATGTTACCATGGTATTTTATAGTGATTAGTGGCTATAATATACCATCGCAATTTAAGGTCAATAATATTTAAGTTACTATGGTAACAAAAAAAGGCTTCAGCGTGCGACTCTCATCCCTGAGGTCGTAGGTTCGATCCTCGACTTGACAATGGACTTTCATTCTATGTGCGCATTTTTTATGGCAACGAAAAATCTAACAAAAATACTTAAAAGCTTTATTTAAGAACGAAAAAAAGCGTAGGTTCAGGTAGGTCACTATTATCTTTGTTTATTTTCCGTCTGGGAAGGTCATGCCTTTGGAAGGCAGTTTGGCATATCATCTTAATACTAAATAAATGAGCGCCAAACAATAGAAACCAGAAATACAACCAGGGCCGGATTTATAGGAGTGCAGCCGGGGCTACAGCTCTGAGGCTTCCATAAAAAAGGGCCCTCAGAGACTTTTTAAAAAAAATGTTTTAAATTCCGACTAGTAAACAACTTTTCTTTTGATATGTTTGTTAAATACTAAAACAATATACTCGGTTTTACAATAAATTTTTTGATTGAAAAATTCGACCATTTTTTTTCATTTTATGTGGAAAATAGTTTGGGGCCAGGGGAACTCTACCACTTTGTTGGCCGCAAGACCTCTAAATCAAACACATTTTGCGTATTAATCTTATTACGTCATATGTGTAACAAAAAGTAGTCTAAGGGTAAGATTCAGTCTTGGCGTGAACTATGGAACACCTGTATGTCAAACACGTACTGGATTTCGATCTACTAAATTACTAAAATACATTATAGTTCGAAGTTGTCGTCTTGATATTTAATATGAAAAAAAAACGTGTGTGTACTTATGTACACGCGTTAGAAGTTTTACTTCTTTGGCGTAATAATTTTCTTTGAGCACTTTAGAGGGACGTTTCCCTCTTCGAATTGCATGTTTCTTGTCCATTTTAATGGTCACTTCCAATCGAAGCGATATAATATGCACTAATCATGATAATTTACAATAAACACTATGTTTTTTATCACATTGGAACGGGTTTTCTCGTATAGAAATCATTATTTTGCTTAAAACCAAATTAAAATAAACACGACTCTGAAAAACACTACGCCATGACAGATAATGCAACTTGTCGATAAAACAGACCAAGCGCCAACTAGCGGTCCAGACTGTTTTACCGACGTTTATTTATTTATTTCGTAATCCGTTTAAACAGATATTCGGGGTGTTGGCTTTTAAAAATTTACTCTCATATTTTTTTCCTAACGCGCCAAAAGAAGTATAACTTCAAAAAGTATAATATGATTTTGTGAACAAATGATGTGATGCGTAAGATTAACATAAGTTCAACTGCTACGCCGGTCATCTTTACGCACAGACTCTCCTATTCTGTCGACAAGACAATGTTATATTCAGAAACTTAGCGCGTACTATGACTTCCAAGTTCCATATGTCAAAAACTTAATAGATACTAGTCACGAAAGCGACTCGTGATACCCAAAACTTATTTAAAATTTCAACCTTAGTATCTGTGGGCCAGACAGGTCGACAAACCTGATTACCTTATCTATGTGTGCACATTGACCTGTCTAAAAAAGACATATCTTCCGCGATTTTTAATTGTCATTCTATTTCTGCTGAGACAGGTATTTCTATAACCTCTACAAACTGTGTACAATAGTCGGAAATACGTGCAATACAGATTTCATTAACCTACACAGAAACATTTAATAACTTTATTCCGCTTAAATTAATGATTTTATGAATTTTATATCAGAAATTCTGAACTATATATGCACTGAGGATTTATTGATTTCTGACGGCACAGAAGGTAGGTTACCTTAGATGACCCCCTTTCCACGTATACGCAATATAAAATTATTTACCAGCAAAGAAATGGGATTCTGACTTCTACCTTCCAATCCTTCAGCTAACTCGACGAGGTCAGCTTCGTATAGGCTCTGTCCGGGAGGCATGTTTGATAATCTGAAATATTACAAGTATAGCATTTGAAGCTATTTGAATAGAGAACTTTAGTAACCCTACGAAATGTTCCACGTAAAGAAAAAACATTGTTATTTTTAATAAACTTCAAAAAAGGTTTTTATTTTTGAAGTGAAACTTCTTTAGGCGCATGAGGGTAAAATTTTTACGAAACGTCACGAAGATGTGCAGCGTTTAGTTTTTGTCGAATAAAAGACAGAGAACGGTTGAGACAGATTGAGAGAGAGTGAGAATATAAAAATTTGTATTAACTTATACAAATTATATTTGTAAAATTGAAATTTCGTAAAGAGAATTTATGAAATATTAGTATTTGATATTTCATGCAAAATGATTTATTGAAATATCAAATGACGAATTAAAATGCTACGTGTTTCTATTACGAAGAATAAAATTAAATAAATTAAATTTATGATTCTTATTAATTTTCAACACTTAATATTTTAATGATAATTAAATTCATTAAATTCCTAACAAATCTTACTTTTTCCCTCCCTCTACGTCTCGGAAATCTAGTTTTAAATTTGTATAAATATGAACAAGACTTAAAAATTAGTTAGCCAAAGAAGTATCACTTCTGACATATGTACTCGTACTTTGACCGCACGCAATTTTTTCTTTTGGAATTATTTCATATCTATTTAGGCTCGTATTCATGGTAAACATTTTTAGCAACAATGTTGAATCAACGTGTTGCGGAGTTGCTGTCATCATGTTCCTGACAACAGTGCGTGTTGCAGAGTTGACAACGGCATGTTGACGAGTTCTCGCCCGACGAGCGGCAACATCTGTTTATCAACAATTGTAGACGTGTGTGGACGTGTTTGCGACCGTTTATAAACATGGCAGTAGTGTGGAGCAATGATAAAATAATGCAAATAATATAACTGTTTCAATCAAAAGCATAGAAACAAATAGAACAATGCATTTGAAGAAATTTCTCAAGCCTTAAATATACTCATCAAATTTTCTCATTGCAGAAGATAGTTTCGAACCCACCATCTCTCATCTCAGAGAACTCAACAACACTACTTCCTCGGGCAACATTTAAACGCAGACTGGTGTGTGGACAACCTATAATGATTTAAACAAAGTTTCCAGCAACATTCTTGTCGCTCGTCAACAATGTTCAACTGTTGCTAAACAAATGTTAGGCTTAACTGTATAATGTATATGTCCGCAAATTTCTCCGAAACTAAATACTATCGAGTTATTAATTTATTTAGAGAACGAACCAACTTAGAGAACAGTCAAAGTTCATCAAAATCGGTTCAGTAGTTTGAAGTATAAATATAAGGTAATTAATGTCGACTGGTATATAAACTCTTATAAATTTTTGGGTTACTATTATTTACTAATAAATTACATGGCGTTCTATTGGTAAAAGAATTTAAAAATTCTATTTCTAGATAGAGAGATTACCCCCTAAAACACCCCTCACAAACTCTACCTTTAAATTATCTGCTAATAATTTTATTGTGTCTCAAAAAATGTTGTTAATATGCATTCAATGTAACAGACATATCTAACTAACTAGCTGATCCGGCAAACGCCGTTTTGCCATGTCATTATATCATTTATGGTTATTGTGCCTCACTCGACATAGATAGGTATAGTGTGTCGCGGACTTTTTTGTAGATATTTATAAGATCTACAATTACTTAGAACATTTTATGGTTCTATCTTTAATAGTTTAGGCAGGGTACGCAAAATAAGTAACTTTTTTGGTTGATTTTTTACACCTTGTGTCCGAAAAACCCTAATATCTTACGGAACCCTATTTTTGTTCAAAATTAAATATAGCCTATATTACTCGTGGATAATGTAGCTTTCGAATGGTAAAAGAATTTTTTAAATCGGTCCAGTAGTTTATGAGCCTATTCATTACAATCAAACAAACAAACAAAGTTTTCCTCTTTATAATATTAGTGTAGATTAATTACAATAATCTATACTCTTTCATCAAATGTTGAAATACAATATTGAATATATGAAACGTTTTAATAGCTTATTCATGAGATTTAAAGAATGCTTTTGCACGTTTATTTATTTTTAAAATGACACGAGGAAAAAAATTGAGGCCAATCAATTAAAGTTGTAGCCAAGTTTAATTACCTGGCTTTCAGCATTTCGTCTATGGGAAGGTCTTCTGGGATTTCCTTCAGGTAGGGTACATTACCAGCCAGCATGAACGAAGTCACCATACCGCTTGGTCCATTACCTGTAATTTTATTTTAAATCTTATACAAGCGCCAATTAAAAATATTCTAAAGAAAAAACTAAATTGTTACTGCTAAACAAAGTCAAAGTTTTCCCGCTTCTTCATAATAAACTCTCTTTATTCGTTTGGTAAGAGAATTACCGCATGACTATTACCCTCAACAATATTATTTATGTATCAACACATGGAGTGCTCATAATCAATAACTTATATCGGCGCCATATACTGATCCACTTACACATGACATAATACTGATATACATTTCGTAACAGTATACAATGACTATAAATAAAATTACGTAATACAATTTTTACATTATTCTGCTTCAGTTAGACCAGTACATTCGAGGATGTGTTTTGGGCGATATTTTCAATTTAGTAACACACCCTTGTAGGAATTCACTTGCAAGATTACGTAGAAAGCGATTTGACTTATACCATAATGTCAAATTTTCAGAAACATTTGTTCCTAATTTAAATGCTAAGGGAGCGTTCAAGTATTACGTCACGCAATTTTTGGATATTATTGACCCCCCCCCCATGTAACGCGCCGTAACGTTTTTCTGTACCCAAGTATAGTCAAACGTTTCGTGACCACCTAGTGGCTCTTTATACCTAAAAGTTACCATTATGTTGTGTAAAGTACTGGAAAGTCGTAATATTAACAATAACGCGTAATTCAATCCCCGCCCCGCATCGTTACACTTTGCAAGAGGACCCCCCCCCCAATTTTTTTTAAGTAATACTTAAACGCTCCCTTACCGTCTTTAATTCTCAGGCCAAAATCTTATCAATTAAGTTTAATGATAGAATCAAAAGGCTGCCGTAGAAATTTCTAGTGTTGTCGATTTTATCAATTAATGAAGTTAATTGAAATATGCCAAGTCCTTCACAAGTTCAATGAATGCGATAATGATAGGTTCAGTTAAGGGCCAATTTCAAACGTATTTTACAGATAATATTCCCGTAATAAATTTTATTAAAACAAACAAATTTTTTCGTTAAGTATTTAATTTAATTGTATCAAAAGATATTTTTCTTTTATTTAACGTCTAACGCGGCCCACTTTTAGAAACACTAGAAATATAATAGTATAATTCTTGCTGACTGCCGAGCCGGTACTAAGTCGTAAATTGTCTGAATCGTAAAGAATTCACTGAAAAACCGATTTTTTAACAAATATTGTTTAACACATGTTTTTTAGACGATTATATTTTGAAATGTGTTTTCTACTGACTATGGCTTTGTTCTTAAGTTTTGTTTATTAGTATGGCCTAAGAGCCCAGGACGGCCAGACTTTCGTTATTTCATAAAAGCTGAAAGTAGCAACTGTCATAAGTGTCTGGCAATGGATGACGAGATTTCTAAAGTTATCCTTAAAAAAATTGAGCTTTATACATTAACGAATTTAAGGTACTATTTTATACACCTTTACTACCTGTTACCTGCCCAAGTAACCACTACCCAAACTCTATAGTCCCTGGTCGTTCTTACCTGTATAGGGGACGCGCACAGAAGAACTTTCAGCTTTTATTAAATTACGTAGGACTGGCCGTCCTGGGCTCTTGCTCTACTAGGATTACCAAGTATCTATGGAAATTCGTCTACGTTCGAATTTTAAAAATTAATTTAAGCCTCATGCACTTATAATCTGTACATCCCTCTTAACTCTTTATCTACTTACCTATAACAACGACGTCCTTGTAGACGACGTCATCAGACAATGTGTGTTGACAGGGCTTCATTGTGTCTCGCATTATGATTTTATCATAGAGCATAGACGTTACTTCAAATCACTACAATCTGTTATATTCAAACTGTATTCCAATAAATAACTTATTCAGAACTATCACAAAATGAGTACTCAATCGAATTCTCAATTCACTAAATGCTTTTAAATAATATCACAAGCAGTTTAAAGTCTTACGGACTATTGTAAACTATCCGATGACCCGAGTTCTTCTAACTTTCGAGCCTTTTGCAATGCCACTCTTCAAAGTGACTGTTTTGGCGACGACGTTAGTTATCTGTAACAATAAAGAATACATTATTTCGCTTACATATACAAATTAACAAGATTGGGCTGTGTTGGTCTAGAGGAGTGATGCCCAACGTGGGGCCTACGCCCCACAGGGGGGCAATTTGATTATTAAATGGGGCTATTCGAAAATTTATTATATGTTTTTTATACAGTAAGTAAAACATATGATGAATTTTCAAACAGCCAAGTACACTTATGAACGTCAACAGAAAAGATGTTTAATTAATTGTAAATTTACATTTACTACCAGTTCGCAAGTCAAGGGCGTAGAGCGGACAAGAAGAACTGGCATGAAACTCTCCGCCACTCTTTTTAATTGCTAAGTTTTGAGTCATACAAATTGTTTGATCTCAACCTCTAGATTAGTGTCCCAACCTATTTTGTGCAATGCCCCACTTTAGCCTTTAGCCGCAAAGTTTCTTGCCAGTTCTTCTTGTAACTGGAAGTAAATGTACATTTGCAATTAATTTAACTTATTTTTTGACGTTCATAAGTGTACTTGTTTAAATATATGAATAAAGTTATTTTGAGTTTGAAGGTGCATTTAATTGCCGGATGTGAATTATTTATTTTTGCTTTCTATGTGCGCAATTATCAATTGCTTGTACAGTGAAGGCAAACGTCGTGAGGAAACTGGCAGGTATTATCGACATGTATCATACAAGATCACCTACTTATCTTTTAAATGCCTTGGTTTGGTCTACTTTATTTAGTCTTGTAGGGGGTTAGTTTTAACTATAATTCCCTAGCCTACCACAATTGTTGAAAAGCCCTTTAACCGTCTAGTTATTAAAGTAATATGTAAATTTCCAAATTTTGTTTATACTTGTGTTTCCTTAATCAATAGATATCCAACGTTAAGTTTTACCAGAACTTTGGTGATTCTGTGCCTAACCTCCGGTCAGCTAAAAGATTCTTATATAATCGTAAATATAACATAACCCCAAAACCTTGACTCTGCTCGGTCATTCCACTGACCTTCAGGATTTGCAGATAACATTAATATAGTCATTACATGTCTGCATAATCTCTGCATAATTTACAATGACTTGCAGTTTGAAATTTAATATGTTCGTCCTAACATAAATATACAAGCACACTGGTATAGAAATTGCTAAGCAAAACATACAGATACCATACAAAAAAGCACAAATGTGCAAAGGTAAGCATGACATACAAATTTGATATTAGAATACAATCAGTCACTGTCAATATATCTTCATGTATCTATAATACAATTTTGAGTAAAATTTATGATCGAATTAATAAACTTTAATAACGCTATTCCCGGTAGTAGACTAGATTAGATTTCTTCCGTGGTACATGATGCATGTTTAAAACAAAAGGAGTATGAGTTATTCACCACCACTACGTGGGACCAGGTGGGCACCTGGTCCCTGAAGTATCCGAACCAATCCGACTTAGTTTCCTTCAAGAAAAGAGCATACCAATTCTCAAAAGGCAGCATCAGTTTACATCAGATGAGTTTCCTATTACATAAAAAAAAATTGACATAATAGAAAAAATTACCAATAAGTCTAGACAAGGTAAGTAATATATTGTATTATTCAATCGTATTATTATGCGCCCAACTATTTTTACGTCGTAATTCAATCACACCTCAAAGTACGCGTAGCTCAGAATGTAATCTATAAACTTGCTCACAATGACTTGCAGTTTACGACAACTTGAACTAAAACAAGCATTCGTCGAATGTTTTGAGAATTGCTATCTTGATTTCTGTGAAACCGAGCTGTGTGAAAGATTGTATATACTATTTTGGGCATTCATTCTCGTTAAACAATATAGTATTTAGTATTGTCTTTGATTAACATAACCTTTACACATTTAAACAAAAAACTTTTTAACCGGATTAAAGTTATGTATATAAAAAGTTATGTAAATAATTGTAAATTAATAATAATACATAACTTTAATTAGGTTAAAAAGTGTTTTCTTTAAATATAGTATTTACATTTCATAAGATGATAAACAATGAGTAATTGTTTAATTTACAGGTGCAATAATTATTATCAAGGTTTTAATTCAATGGTTTCCTATATGTTTAGAGACTGTACGTGGAAGTTTTTAAACGACGCGCTAAATCTTGACATCCGTACTACAGGAGTCATAGTTCCCGCTCGTTTCTCAATCAACGCCCAAAAGCCTGAAATAAAGCTTTTTCTGGACGATGCTAAATAACATCTAATCTATTTTTAGTTGGTTAACAAGGGCCCGGGACACATTATGAGAGAATATAAAGATAAGTGGACGAAGAAAGTGACGGAATGGCTTCCTCGCTATGACAAAAGAAAACGAGGAAGACAAATAAAAAGATGGGAAGATGATGTGCGAAGTAGCTGGCCATATGTGGCTACGTAAAGCTAGAATCGGAGAAGAGTGGAAGCTCTTAGAGGAGGCCTATCTCCAAGGACAAACTGTATAACAGAAACTAATATATAATAAAAATATAATTATTAGTAATTATATTTTTATTTTTACTGTTAATTTTTTGTATTTCACATTTGTATAGGTATAAGTAATTACAGCAATAAAGGCTTTTATTTATTTTTAACAAGGGCCCGGAATAATTTGTCAATGGGTCTTAATTATATTCACAACCCTAAAACATACGCAAAGCAATGACGTTTAGGAAGTTCCGTATCATATATATTGTTATTTTTATCTTCTTGATTGTTTATGTCATCAAATATCATTTACTTTTCGTAGTTTTTCGTATTTTTTCGTACTATAAATGGGTATTTGGGTAAGGATAATAAACCCAATAATATATAAAACACCTAATAATGTCTCAAGTCGTCTTAATTAAATAACAATTAAAATAAATACATAAGCGATAACGTAAAAATAAAAGTACTAGATCTAGGCAAATAGCCTTTTCGTTATTTGGACGTGTTCCAAGAGACAACAGTAAAATACTGGAAATGCTTAGGTGATTTCAAATGTTCCAAATACAAGAAATTCTCACGAAAAATGGGAAAACGGTGACTCATAATCTTCATACTCTCAAACTATATAAATAAAGATATCCGACAAATTTTACTTAATCAAATTTAGACATTGATTAATAGCCAGTATATTTTGTGACCATTGTTGGCCTAGTACCTTCAGTTTCTATGTGCGCATCAATACTACTTGTACGGTGAAGGAAAACACTGAGGAAACCGGCATACCTTAGACCCAAAAAGACGATGTCGTGTGGCAGACAAAGAAGGCTGATCACCCCGTTTTCGCATAAAACAAATAAACACGAAACGGGTACAGAAATCTAGGGCCCAGACCCGTTTAGATTCAGAGAAAAGTTATAACACATGCAACGAAACTTGTCGCAAAATCTTCAGGTTGATTTGACGGGTTTGGGCAATTTTCTAATTCACATAATCTGTAAATAGGTCAATTGTATTTATACGCCCACAAGAAAATCGACCCGGGTCCTCCCCTAAAGATTTTGAGACAAGTTTAGATACGAGCTATTAATTTGGCTAATTTTGACGACTAGTGTTTTATTCGTGCACGCCCTCTTAGTTAGTTTTACAATTTTTAAGTTCTCGATGGCGCGGCTTTGAACCCCCTCAAATTGCCTCCACCAGGGCATATACCGGATTTAACGACAAATATTATTTATAGGATACTAGCAAACTCGGCGAACTCCGTTTCGCCACCAGATGGCTTCGTTTTATGTAACATTTTGTTTGGTGATCCCGCTTTTCTGTCTGAAATTTTTCCTGAATTTTTTTTGCTATAAACCTCACGGAGCCCCAGACCTGTCCAACGAATGCAAAACCGTGGAAATCGGTTCGTGCATTCTGGAGTTATAGCGTCAGGAAGGAAAACCCGACTTATTTTTATATAGTCGATTAACCCTTTGTTACAATACAACCACAAATATCCCATAATTTATATAAAGTACTTACCAAGGTTGTGACTTCTAATTCATTATAGATCTTGAATTTTTTATTCTATTTGTATTGCATAATATAATCATGGCGGTTTTTTACAAGGTCTATTATAACGTTATAAGATCTAACAGACGTAATAGATAAAACAATTACCTGGCTACATACATTAACCATAACCCATAAAGCAAATTTGATTCTCATTTTTTTTAAGGACAGGGGGCAATCGGGCAAAAAGCTCACCTGATGTTAAGTGATACTCAATGACAGAGGGCTCGCGAGTGCGTTTAATATCGCGTAAAGCGGTTCGATAATTAATTACTTATTTCTTTAGTTTTTTAGACTTTTTAAATATGAAAATGTTTTAGCTAGATGCTTATTTTCAGTACTATATAAAATAGACATTTTTGTATGAAATAGGTGACAGAAAAGTATATTAGTTATTTATTTATTAACACTTCGTTGCATACAGAAATATAATACAATTGACATGAAAAGGCGGCCTTATCGCTTTCAAAGGGATTCATATAGATTATTGGCAATAATCTGTATAAAACACAAACTTGTTTTGGCTACTCTAGGAAAGATATGTTCTTAAAATTATGAATGTTTAATTTAAGTAAGCCAATACAAGAATTAATACAATTTGTATTTTGTAATTTGTAGAGAATATATAATCTGAAATGGTTTTAAAACCTTAGTCTATTTCGATGTAGTTCTCAATATCCATATTTGGGAGTGTGGAGGAAAGATGTTGTGCACTTCCTCCAACCTAAAGGAATGATCCTCGACTAGTCTAAGAGTTGTAGGTATATATGCTTAGTTGGAAATACTTCGTTAGCGCGTTCTAATGTATGACGTCATCGTTGTGATTCGTTGGCACAGGTTGTGGCTACAGGGCACATCTTGAAATTACAGGGTTGCCACATCAGTTTTGGAAGTCGGAAGCAAAATCCATATAGAGTTACAAGATTTAGTAATTTTGTATATCAATTTTATTCTATCTCGAATATTCCGTAAATTGTAAGGACTTTTATCAAGTCAATTCAATGACTCAGATTTTTAATAAGCCATTTATTACGCCTATTCACCATGGCAACAACTGGTGGCTCAATTGATCGCAATGGAACCAATGGAGGTACCATCAGCAAATGCGTCACCTTTAAAAATGATTAAAGTTAGAATTGGGATAGACAAATAAAAGCAAATTGAAATAATCCTAGTAAATCCTAAGCAAATACTATCCTCCATGATTGTATTTCTGTCACTACCATAAATTTGAAAATCACTTAAAGACCGGTAACGCACCCACTAAAATGGATGTACATGGACTGGGATGACTGTCCTGTTTGGGCTTCCCGTAGGCTCGTTTGCCCCCCTTTCGTATAAAATCCTGCTGATAGGGTTGCCTGGAAGAGATCACTTCGTATCGGTACGGCCGCCTGTTGCACCATGTTAATTTTTGTGCAAAAAGTGTAAATAAATAAATAGCCCCAGAACTTAGATTTTTCATCCAATTATTTTTGGACCTTACAATAATAATTTTATACCAATTAATTAAATACTAATTTACTAATTAAATATATAGCATATAAAGTCTGAAACAATGGAGACACAATAGTAGAATCCAAAGCCCCTCAGAAACATTCGCTCACACGATGATTTTGCTGACTGCACCTCTCATCATCCGTGTTCCAAATCAAATAGGAAGTATGTCAGTGATTATTCTGCCAAAGTCTCTTTCTTTATATTTATTACGAAACAAATGATATGATAATGTCTATTGATTAGAAGACACAAGCGATTCGGTTATGCATAGCTCGTATCGAAATCAAGTTAAATACGGCTTATCACGAGTTGTAATCGAATTGTTAACATAGAATCTTAATCCAGAACTAGCGACCTCTCGGCTTCACACTAGACATTTTTTTTTTTGGAAATATAGTCCGACAGACGTACGAATAAATACTAAAATGTCGAACTAAAAAAACATAGCGCTCAGACAATGTAATCAAAATCGATCCAAACGTTTAGAATTACTACTCACGCTTTTATATATAGTCTATGCAGCATTCTAAAGATAAAAGATATTTTTTTCGATACAAATTTTGTAAATCTTTTCTCTTTATAATATTATCATAGGTAAGTAGAATCCGAGAATTGAGTTTCGCTTTGGGTCTTGGTAGAAAAATGCTTTCGAAATGTTTTATAACTAATGTATAGAAACTTGTGTCGGCACCTTCTTAATTATATTCATACGGAAACTTGACAGAATAATAGAAAACATTGTGTTATAGAACAGTCAGAGACCGCAGCATTGCTGGGGAAAATATTCAAACAGGAAATTTATTACATTTACGCAGGGGTCGGTGCGTGCAATCGACGCACTAAATCCATCTGCTCGCCTTGGACTTGAGGCACAGTAACAGTATCCCCTCAAGAGAGTCTGCTACGCCACTGCTAACTTGCGAGTTGCCCAAACCAGTCCGAAGGTCACAGTGGAGTAGCCCAATGCCTTTTGGGTTGAGGGTCGACACTCTTGAACCCTCTCTTTGAAAATGTTCCATGGGCCGTCGTAATAAAGACAGCAGTTAATTTTTTTGATGTTTACAAATAACCAGCATAATCCTAAATTAGTTAAGTGATGTCTCACTTATTCTACTTCTGGATCGAAAAGGACATTTGAGGGAGTAAATAACAGAGTTATTTCACGTCTGAATAAACAGATAAAACAAATTATTATCTTGGAATTATACATTTTCCCTGAAATCGACAATATACTTAGGTATATATATGAATGATATGTTATCATTGATAAGATAAAATATATGCAAAAAAGGCTACATGATCTCACAATTTCGTAATAGATTAGCATTATAGGTACGTCACTAAATTTACCAAAATCTTATTAGCTTAGATTAATTAAAAGAGAATAATTAAACATTTTTCCTCAATTACGAGGGCTTTACGTTACTAGAATTATACATGTTACTCATCGGAAACGGAGCCATTAGACCGATTTATTAAGAATATTATAAACATGTATGAGATGACAAGCAGAACCCGTCATTTAAAATCATCAGTTTAACCAATATTAAAATACTCAAAGCACTGGGGGACAATTACAATATTGTCTAACATTTAAATAAATCTTTAATCACGGCGTCCTAGTCAAGGGGAAACGTGCCTAGAATAATTCATTTATTCTAATCTCAGTCTGTTAAATAATTTAAATTACTTTAACCAAGAATTGTAAAGCAATTCTACGTGATAAACCAGAAATCTACAGTATACATAATGCGAACATTTCCATGAATCACACGAAATTACAACCTTTTGAGGAGGAAAATTACTTCGAATACTGACGGTAGATTCGAAACGTTTAGCGGGAAGGACTATTTTACATCTACACAACGACCGCACGGCAGGGCGCACGAAGACGGACTGAAATTTTAAAGCTCTTCACTTTGCAAAATACCATTTTAAGACAATTAAATTATGTCTTCAAACAATATCGGATAGTAAGAGTTAATATTCAATTAAAACCTTAAAACAAATGCACATATTAGGGCATAATATAGCTGAATTTGTTTTACTTAACAGGTAGGATCATGCAGTAGCATTTATGATTTAATTTCCCTTTTATTTAAGTTGTTTAGTACCCGTAAAACAAATAATGTAACAACATTTAGGCCATTTTGATATTATGTTAATTGTTACGTATTTGTTATTAATTATTAAACACATCCGTGTGTTTGCCTCTTAAAGTATGTGCAATTAGTTTTGAATATTCTGTATATACGATTTAATTGTATTTAACTTTGGCATGCACTAGATAAATTTGATAAAACTGTGTAATATTGTATATTTTAAATAACATTAATCAGGTAGACTTTCCGGAAGATGAAAAACATCGCAGCCAATGGCCGCTTAAATACCAGTTGGAGTGAGTTCTTGGAAAACCTTTTCAACTGGATATATATAACATTACTAGCAAACTATTGGTTTGTAGTACATGCTATGTATCAGAGATGGCGCTGTATATGAAAAAAGCTTTTCCCGCTTTCTTGTTATTTGTTTCCTAAATTTTTTTTGCTATAAACCTCACGGAGCCCGAGACCTTTCCAACGAATGCAAAACCGTGGAAATCGGTTCGTGCGTTCTGGAGTTATAGCGCCAGGAAGGAAAACCCGACTTATTTTTATATAGTAGATAGAAAATACTCAAATACCTCTAGACATCGGAGTAACAAACGCTTCCTTAGCTTGGCTAATCTTTAACAAACGTTGACTGACGTGACTGAAATGATTGTTTGAAACCGTCAAGTACGTTACTGTATATATTCCATTCGATAAATCATTTCAAATATTGCACAATTAATTTACGACTTAGATAAGGGACGGGCCTTTCATTTATCTATGGTAACGTCGTCATCATCGCATATAAATAAGCAATATATATATAACAGAATCTTCATTAATTGCGCGTAAAGAAATTTTCCAACATCATTGTGATGAATATATTTTTGTAATCCACTTGATTGCTAACACGCGAGTATAATACTAACATAAGTCGCTTATAAGAGATATCAAAGAATTTATAATAAATATTTTTAAATTAAATGCGTCTAAAATTATTGTGAAAATAATTTCGTCTAATTATTTCCTATTCGTGTTTTCTATATAAATTGTTAAAGCAACATAATTGGCGAGTGGCGATTAATATTCTCGGCCAAGGAGCTATTCAGGTACATGATACAGTCACAACACGGACATAGATTTTGTATACATTTGATAGTTTATACAAAATTCATACTTTCGATTATTTATATCTTAATACGCCCACAGAAGGCTGCCAAAGTTTTTACTATTCTATTGCAAGAGTTTTTTTACATTAAATTCACACTAAAAGGGGGAACAATTCAGCAATTTTTTTTACGAAATTGCTGAATTGTTCAACAACAACAAAATTAAATACAGACCTTATATAATGGAAGGTAAGATTTACTCTTAATCAGCAACAATTTATAATCTGGAGAAAAGCGGGAAGGGAGACAAATGTTTGATGTCCATTGTTTACTTTACAATGAAATGTAAATAAATAATCCTGGCATAACATGATAAAACGATCACAACGTTTGTAACGTTACGAAAGGAAATTGGACGCTATCCAGAGTTACATCGCATCTTAATTGATCTTATGAAGAATTGAGTATTCATTTGAGTTCCCGACAGTTTTATATCATAGACAATTAGTTCTCTACTATTCGTATCAGTAAGCTTATCTTTCCTTTTTTGATAACCGAGATACCAGGAGCTTCCTGGCATAGACTATTTCAGGAAGTTACACAGCTTGTTAGTTGGCCACAGGTCTGTGCGCACAACGCACAAACACTTATATATTAAATTTGATTGCGATTTTAGTATTCAAGGCATCAGTCTTAAATGGGTTTAAGCCGGGTTTAATTCTTAAGCCTAGCCAACATTAGTTAAGTACTCCGAACATTTAAAACGGCTAGACATATTATTTTTAGCTGGCAATAAATAGAATATGTAGGTCACAAGTGATTGATCTGTGTGTGACATTGTCTAAACATTATTTTTGTATATTGGGAGGATATTTTGGATATTAGAAGGCATAAATATTAATGCACAAAAACATGTCAATATGATTTCTTTTTATAAATATATAATAAAAAAAATAGGGGTTGATCGTAGAGGGGTGAAAGTAAGGGGTTGTATGTTTATTTTTTAATGCTGTATCATAAAAAAATAGAAATTAAAAATTTTGTCCAAAAAATAAAAATTTAGGGGTGGACTACCCCTAACATCTAGGGGGATGAAAAATAGATGTTGGCCGATTCTCATAGATACCGGATAAGCACAAAAAATTTCATCAAAATCGGTCAAGCCGTTTCGGAGGAGTATGGCAACGAAAACAGTGACACGAGAATTTTATATATTAGATAAGCATTTGAATAGTTTTAAAGGTCTGGCGTATTATATTCAGCGTTACATTAATATTTTAGTATTTTTATTCATCGACTTGTCAAATAAATAATCTAAAAACTTATGTAGGAACCAATTTTTTATATTGTTTACCCAAAGGGCGGAACAGAGCTAACCGTGAAAAACGCGGAAGTACTTTAAATTTGTTTGCGAACTGATACCTTAAAAACTTATCAATGACGAGCGATAATATTTAACAAAAATAATTGATTACAAAGAAGTGAGATGACACAATAGAATTGTTTTTGTCTTATTTATTATTATTTGTGTAACAATCATAGTCGAGATTTAGTGCTTGTTTAATGAATTTATTAAAGCTATCCATTTTTGTTATGATCATTGACTAAGTAATGGTACCAAATACTGAAATTAAAACTAGGCATCGCCAATTTGTAGTGATTTTCTCAGACTTTTTGATGACATTTCAAATATTTCTATACAACATCATAAGGGCTTTTATAGAAAATAGTTTTTCTTTTTCTCTGAAGAGCGACCGACGTAACTAAATCTGAATTACAAAATTGAACATTTCACCCGTTATTCGACCGGAATTAGTATTTCAGCTCGAATTCGATCGGTATGATATCGATTCAATTTAGAGATTAAATGTACGTATCGCGAATTAATATGCTTCAAATTTCGCAATAGTATTTATTAACAAAATAAATGATTTATGTTGACATTTTCCACCAGGATGTTGGGAAATTATTTTAAGAAGCGTTGACGTTTGTTTAATGTTTTATTTCAGTTTTCTTTTTTTATCTATTAATGTACGAATGTATTCTTTTATAATGTGGATATGTGTAGCTGTAAAATTTCTTATAAATAAATAAATAGTGAATACGCTACGCTTTTATTGTTCTTTGATTTCTTCATTGGTTATCTTTTGTTTTTCCTGAGCTGTATCTGATTTTGGGATCTAAGGAACTTAGCGCTAAATCTGACTCAAGTTCGTCATAAATTTATTGTATTTTGACATAGGGTAAGATCGCGCTAAATTCAATTTTATTTATTAACAAAAAACACAATCCTGTCCTAACATGTGACCCTAAATCAACAAGAATGCATAACCAATTAAAGTTTCACACGCGAAACACAAAACAAAGTTAAGAAATTAATTAGGAAAATCAAGCTAAAAACCTAACTATCTACTATAGTAGAACTTTTGTAAGTTCACTCAACGGACAAAACCGCCCGTTAACCAATGTAATTCGTACAACAACTTATGTAATACAGCGAATCGTATGTGCTCTTTTCAGAAGGTTAGTCCTAGCTGTGGGCACATGAAGTAACGGCGGACGATGTCGCCTTCGGA
The DNA here is from genome assembly GCA_963693345.1 of Pieris melete. NCBI lineage: Eukaryota > Metazoa > Arthropoda > Insecta > Lepidoptera > Pieridae > Pieris > Pieris melete. The sequence goes on along the minus strand of CAVNZK010000015.1, from coordinate 1,256,276 downwards.
CGTTACTATCAGGGACATTGAAACTCCTGCCGAATTACTGTCCTTGCCATGAAACAATTTTATAAAATACATCATAAGCACGAATTCTGGGCGTACTATAGTCCACACGAATTATAGCCCACAGAACCAAGAAAAAATTACGTCGGCTATATGGGTGGAAAGGTAGGCAAAAACTGCAAAAATACATGTATTACATATAGTTGTTAAGAAAAAGAAACTAAACAGGAACAAATAAAGGATACATGAAAAAATTTTTAATAAAAAGAGCACATGAATCATTATAATAATTAATAAATTTAATAAGGAACATCTAGTGGTGTCAGTTGTTGATGTGTTTGTTAAAAATATAATACGCGCCTAAAACCTACTGCTGTACTATTAAGAAACTATGAATTTGGCAAGTCATTGCCATTTTTTACCATTTCTTCAATATTTGTCTACTATGAGTTCTAAATTTTTTATGAGGTTTTTAAATCCAAGGTCAATACTACCGGGAGGCTGTTTTTTTGCTGTTCTTCATACTATAATATACTTCATGTATAATCACAATCCTTATATGTTTATTATAATTAAACTATTGTTGTCAGTTAAACATTATTATAAATGAATACGCTTACATCATGATTATAAAGCGATTAAAAGCACGCGAAACATTGCCATACATTTTCATAAAAAAGCTATTTTTAATCCGGGACAATAATTATAAAATATAAACCCAAATATATCCAATAACTTTAAATAAAAATGTTTAATATAAATAGAAATCTAATAGAGATCTGTTCCCATTTTTAAATAAAACCTTTCAAGCTCTGAATCTCCGTGATTAGTCGCCTCGTGTCTTTCGGTGTCAAACCAAAAGTTATCATTGCAACCATGCGTGGTATGATAAGATATGGGTGTGGTTTCAGTCTACGTAATTCCTATACCTATCTAATCAATACTAATATTATAAAGGGGAAGGGGTTCTTATACATTATCCTTTTTTAACATAATGAAAACCAGTGGCGCTCCGCGCTACAACTAAAGGCCAGCAACGCACCCACTATAAATGGGTTTCTATAGGCTGCAATGACTGCCCTTTTTGAGCGTCCCGCAGGCTTGTTTGCCCCCCTATTATATAAAAAAAAACCATGGGTCTGGCCACAGATTTCTGTATTTCATTTGTGAAATTTTTTTCTTAAGGCAAGTCGACTTTTTGGGCCTAAGGCATACAGGTTTTATCACAATGCATTCCTTCACCGTACGAGTGTTAAAAGCGCATATAGAAAGTGAGGTATTCGTGCATAGCCGGGGTTTGACTATCGGGGATGAAAACCGCACGTTCTAGCCACTAGGCCAACACTTCGATTCCCTTAGTAACACAGGCGATAATTCCTATCATCCTAAAATAATATTAATAAATAATTGTCCAACCGTGCGATGACACCGGGATGCGATGACGGGGACAGGGCACTAGTTTTAATATAATGTACTCTTTTTATTGTAGGTTATAATATAATAGTAATGCGATACCCATCCAAAAATCATAATTATTCGTTGATATTTTTGTTCAATATAAAAATCCAATATATGATGGCAAATATTTGATGATGATGGTAAATGGCAAAAATATTTTTTCTTCTGTATTTTTCAAACACAAAACTAAATGAACAAAATTAAATACAGCTATCGCTGTAGTACTGTACTGAAGAAAAATAGTAAATATGTTTTGCCTTTGATGTTTACGGTATAAGCTTCTCAACCCTTTAAACCACGGCCAAAGAAATTGATTTTATATAATGATATATCCACTAGTTCGGTGAAGGCAATCATCGTAAGAAAACGCATGTATTAGACCGAAATATAGACGACAACTGTCAGACACGACAGTATGGTCACTTAATTGTCTATAAAAAATAACTATCAAAGAAACAGATGTACAAGGCCCATGTCTAGCCACTGGATGGATTGTATACCAATAATTCACATAGCAACCAGGCTGGGACACAGATAGCGGTAAATGACCGCTAAGTGGTTTATAAAAAAAATACACATCTTTATAATTATCTGTTACTTCCTATTCTAAATTTGAAAATCAATGTAGAGACAAGCCGAATCCCTAGAATTATAGGTTTACACGTTGTATTTCATTCTAGAAACCACGATGCATTAATTAAGTTTTGAAATCTTTCAGAATTAAGTGTTTGGGGCGCCTTTTCGGATTCACTAGATCCATTAAAATATATTTGAATAGAGATAGAATCATGAAGACCGTGAAAATTTCCACGGTCACCTAGTAATATTAAATTGATAGTTTTGTTAAATTGTGAAAACGCGACCATTTTAATTCGCTAATGTCTTAATATTATTGGTTTTAAAAAGCTATTGATTAGTTATTTAAATCAGATTCGAATTTAATTGAATATAAAACATTTAGAATTAACATACATGTTCACATGTTAAAATAGCACTCAATAAATTGCTATGGCCAGGCTTAATTTTAATAACATATTACTATGATAACAGAAACCGGTAATTACTAAACATTGACACCCATTAGTCACCATAAACATACCTGTTACTACCACTATTAGTTTATATAGAACAAGAATGTACAGAGAGCACGTGCGCTCACGACCACGGTCGCGATCAGACTGAAATGTTTATAATTCATGAATTACTTATGACAGATATTTGAATTAAGAACTCGCGTGTTCCGTATACACGTTATACCTACATTTACCGGAATAATGCAATGCAATTGTAGGGTAAACATGTAATTATGTGTCTGACATTTGAAATATTCAGTAGTGACCTTGGTAATGTGATGACGAATCTATTAATAATAGATCGTTTAGTTCAGAGCAAAAATCCTATGAATACTGAATTTACAGCAATTGTAACATATGTTACAATTATATGTATTTTATTGAAATAATATAGGACCAGGAACTTTGGCATGAGCCTTGTGACTGATAAACGCGCGAAGCCCAGTTGGGTTAATAGAAGGGACTCAAAACGACTATTACAGGATTTAAAAGCTTTTCATTGTGAAACCTTACCACTGTTAAGTTAAATCTATCTCATTGTGTCGCCATAGGTTGACCAACTGAAGTAACTAAGGCTTTCAATTGACATTCTAAAATAATAAACACCTACCATTAAATAACACAAAAGATGAATAGCAAGATAGCGCGTTCAACCAAACAGAGGTATGCTATCAAAGGAAATACATTTTTATTATTAATTAATAAGAAAATTATTAATTTATACTCCGCCCCTATTAATCTAAGTATTTTATGTATAGTATTGAAAATAATGTTACCGTTTCATTATAAATAAGGCAAGGGCGTCAGCAGTACATGGGAAAATTATGACTCGTATAAAGCATGTAAAAACTTCATCGTGGTTGTACAATAAATACAACATAGTAACAAATTAAATATATTAATCAATAAAATAAATTGTAAGAAATTAAGGGGGTGCAGCCCCTACCCGAACCCCGCCCCTTGCGACGCCCTTGGACAGCGGCATTTCTATATATTAAAATCGATTTGATAATCGAAATACAATCGATGTATGCCGGCGTCCTTCAAATACCGCTGACTCATATAATTATTGATTTAAGACGTATAAAAAGTGAAGTACTACCAAGTTTTATTTCCGTCACTGCCTTAATTTAATTTTGATATAGCGCGTCATAGATTTGCGTGTTGTTTGTTACGTATTCTTACTGGGGTCTATCCCAGCAAGAATTGCTAGTCATTTTTTTTATTTTTACATTTAACGTACAGAAACAGACATCAGACACACTAACCTTATCCTATCCTGATCAATCGTGACTTGTATAAATCTTATGTTTCCTTTTACATCACTATTTGCTGTCCATGTATTTGTAAGATTAGCTTTTAAGTTTTTAGTCCGTTGTTAATTTTTTTTTTGTATTACTTTAGATTAAGGTACTATGTATATATATATTTTTTTTTATATCATATTTGTTTCTGCACTTCTCGCACGAATCATGTTTCTTTTTTAGTTTTTTCTTTAACTAGGGTTGCCTGGAAGAGATCGCTTATTAGCGATAAGGCCGCCCGTTGCATCCCTTATAATTTTTTTTGTATTGTGTTTGATTTATTGTTTTTTGCAACGAAGTTTTAATAAATAAAATAAATAAATAAACATTATTTGTTACCAATTAGATCTGTACACAACATTTTCGTGGGATCTTCAGTGCTGGTTAACCAAATTCTAACAATTACATACAGTATATAATATATACATATTATATTTAACTTAATGACAAAAAAAATAGAAAATAGAAAAATTTAATGATTTCAGGTAACATAGTGCTTATAGCTACATAAACACAGACATATCTAACAGAAAACCTATATTTCCTCAACTTAAAACATTAATTACAATGTGTATGAATGAACGTAAGTCAGCTATATGAATTTTATTATTTTATAAATAAAATTACAATAACAATTACTTGATTTTTGAAGTTATACTTCTTTAGGCGCGTTATGAAAAATTTATGAGAGTGAAATTTTAGGATGCGCGCGCACCGTGACACAAAATTCAGTATGGGCGCCGAAAAAAGAAATAGAATATGCGTGACGTTTGACCATAATGACATGTGTAACGCAATGTAAGTACATGCTATATGAATTTTATTATTTTATTAAATAAAATTACAATAACAATTACTTGATTTTTTTAATACATGTCTTTACTAAGACATCATGGGACATTACGATCTAGCCTAACTTAAGACTAATAAATAATTTAAGTCTAACCTAATTTAATAAAAAGGATTTTAATACTGATTAAAATAAAAAATAATAAATCAGTGGCGCTACAACCTCTTGAGGTCTTGGCCTCAGATTTCTGAATCTGTTTCATGATCATTTTTAAATTTAATAGGCATGTAGGTATTCAGCCCCCAGTGTCTGACACACGCCGACGAGTTCTTGGGCCTAAGACACGTCGGTTTCCTCACGATGTTTTCCTTCACCGTTCGAGCAAATGTTAAATGCGCACATAGAAAGAAAGTCCATTGGTGCACAGCTGGGAATCAAACCTACGACCGTATGAGAGTCGCACGCTGAAGCCACAAGACCAACACTGCTCTACTAATATAAATTAATACTGAATTACTTGAAATAAAACTAAAGTTCAATTTAGAATTTTAAATCAAAACCGTAACCAATATCAAATAGCAACCATTTTTTTAAAAAGAATATATTATACTTTTCGTGAAGACACAACAAAAAATAAACAACTGGAGATATATCAAAACCGGAACACAGGTGCTTTAATTCCTCACGCTTCGATACCAGTTTATGATGACAGGAATTTTGGGGTTTTCATTCACATTTTATAACTTTTATTAACTCGACAATTCAAGTGACTTTTATGGTTATATTTTACTACGAATTCACTGTATATATTGTTATTTTAATTTTTATTGATCGTAAAACAGTATACAGTAATTAAAAATGTTCTTCGATGTTTATTATAAAATTGTATTTTTTTTTTTAAAAATCAATTCACACCAATTGACCTAGTCCCATGCTAAGCTGGTGATGCTTGTGTTATGGGTACTAGGCAACGGATATACATACATATTATACATAGATAGACCTAACACATATAAATACATATTTAAACACCCAAGACCTAAGCACAACACCAAATACTCATCACATCGATGTTCGTCTCAGCCGGGGATCGAACACGGGACCCATGGATTCGTAGACGGGTACTAACCACTAGACCAATGAGTCGTCAAATAAAAAATTAACATTTAACTTAATCATTATCATGAATCTAAATCATCAAAGATATGACAATAATATTATTATTGTCTATTATAGATATGTCGCTATCATCCAGGTAAAAATATTAGCAATTAGCGCGATTATTATCACGTTGAATTATTTATTTCCTTATTTTCTATTCTTATAATAAACTTAACAATTAGTTCGTAACAAATTATGAATAATGCGACTTGATTATTTATAATTGCGGCTGACTGAGACGTTTTAAAACACATTTGTTAAGTTAGCTTTAAGATTAGTAGATTTCTTTACAATTAGGCGTTTGTCTGCTTAATGGAAGGTAAGATACAGGTTAAGGTAAGTCACTCCTGCCTAAAATATGCCCCCTTGCAGCTCTCTCAACAGCGCCATGTTGTAACACTCCAAAACCAAGACGCAGACGCAGAGAATGTGCAGAGTTCTTAGTAGGTCGTTGGAGCCCTCGGAACGTCAGCCGAGCTCCAGTTTGGAATTTGCTTTAATGGTCATAATAACAGATATTTTATGTTTAATACAAAATTAATTACGTCAACGGTTGCCTACCGACAAGATTTTATATAATTTTCAGGGTTTTCCTCATTTTCCCGAGACACGCGTCACTTTTGACCTTTGGCTTTTGTGTAGGCCAGGAATAAAACCGCCTACACGAGGTAACTTTAACAAGGGATGGTTGAAATTCAAATTGTTTATTACTAATATATTGTATTAAATTGTTTCTGACTTCATAGACAGAAACATTAATTTCTTATTAGTACTTTAAAGATATGATAAAAAAAATCAGTGGCGCTACAACCTTTGTATTGGCCACAGATTTCTGTATTATATGTTTCGTGATCATTAAATTTTTCAAATAGGCAAGTAGTCTGTGCCTGACACACGCCGTCGACTCTTCGGGTCTAAGGCATAACGTGCCAGTGTTAAATGCGCACAGAGATATAGAAGCCCGTTGGTTCGAATATAGGAATGAAGTCGAATTCCCAAGCCACTAAGCCAATACTAACATGTTAACTGCTCTCTAGACTTCATAATACCTTTCAATATTAATTTCAGGATTTAACCGCTTTGAGCGATCTTGTACATAATAAAGGGTAAAACCATACCATAACAAATTGTGATAGTATTTTCGAAAAATAGCATTTGAAAAAGTATGACCTTTCCTTCCACATAAACATAATCGCAACAACTTTTGCAAAACATTGTGCAATGCGCTGATAAGCATAAATTATATTGGAGGCGGCAGCCCTAGGGTAATTTTAACAAACGAGTCTTAGAGCTAAGTCTAGTTTTAGCGGTCTTATTAAGTAGCAGCTAGGTGAGGGGTACCGGGTTCGAGGGCAAGTTTTAATTTAAATTTGTTCTCGGCCTTTGGGGAGAGTTGTGCGGTACCGGGCGAGTGCTTAAACCGTACATGGAGGACACGGTCAAATTTCTAAGGCAAGCACGAATTATAAAAATCTTATACTTGACGCTGGCTAATGCACAAACCGTGCCAGAGCCATAAAAAAAAGTCTCGTTTCTATACGTCAATTGGATTTTGACGTATGGGAGTCACGCGCTATCTCACTTTTGAAACTCACCATCCTATCTACAAAATCTGTTATACGACATCGAAGGGACTACTCATATTTGCTTTCAAAACTGATAGTCGTATGACGTTGTTAATTAATAGGTACCTAATATAATAGAATTCAGCCGGGACCTTTGATTTTGGTCAATATAACCGGTATTTTGTTCTGAACGATGTCGTCGTCAACGGTTTTGACCATTATTCTACTGGCCTTATACTGCCTAAGTTACGAAAATCTTGCCAACTTCTATCGGAGGTAATTTTAGCAATTATAGCAAAACACATTAAACACAATATAATACGTTAAATAATTAGCCTTGCTTTTAATGGTATAAAAAAAACGATTTTCGAATTGGAAATATGTTTTCCATTCCAAGCATGTTAAATGTCCACATAGACAACTTTAAAAAAATTCCTAGTCGGTTGATTGGTTTGGTTTAAACGACCTGGATTAGCAAGATTTGGTACTTTCGTGTAATTATACTTTATTTAGACTTTAACACGAACCTGATTAGATATTATTATATATCATTAAATTTAAAAGTGTCTTATCAACAATTTCGCTCCCTCAATACCTAAAGTCAAGTCTTTCGTCCGTGCGTCCTAGTCCTACCATATGATTTACAGCTCTGAGACTTGGTCCCTTACTTCAAGCCTGGTACACATGCTCCTTTCTCAACGAACGGTGTTTCTCTACGCGATCGAATTAGAAATGAAGAGATGAGAGAAGATGAGAAAAGAACTAAAGTCACTGACATAGCAAAAAGAGCGTATACGCTTAAATGACAATGGGCGAGGCACATTGCCCGAAGAACGGATGGCCGATGGGGCAAAAGTCTTAATGGAGATAATCGATTATTAATAAAATGGAGGCCGCGGACCGGTCGGCGCAGCGTTGGACGGCCTTCCACTAGGTGGCCAGATGACCTGGTGAAGGCGGAGGGAGGGCGTATGCAAAGCGCGAGGTAATTAGGCTGACTTTGCATAAAGTTACAATTGAACGCCAATAAAACACCGAATATTGTCAATCGAGTTCATTGCAAACAGCAGTATTTGTCCAATGAGGACATATAAATAACATTTCTATCTGTTTCAATCCCTTGAGTCTTTTTTTTATCTCGTACAATCTTGAAGGGCTCGAACCTTGAAGGACTTGGAATTCACCCAACATAGTTAAAACGTATATATAACGTTATCTAGATAGAAGAGTATTGTAGTAAATTATGCGATGGACATGTCTGTATGTTTTATTAAACAATGACCAACCAGTCTTCTGTATATTATCATTTTTTTTATTTTATATCAGATATCTTATAACCAGCCAATTTAAACTGAAACACGGAAATCAATCAAACCTGAGTTACGTAGTACCTATTATGTTTGTCACAAAAGCTCCCTAGTTTATTAAAAATAATTTTATAAATAAAATACATCTAAATCAGTCTTATTAGAGAAGGATTTGCTTAAGTAATGGCGGGAAATCGCGTTGGACAGGCAGCAGTGGCGTGTACGAAAGTACTCATTTTACACCTTTCTGACACTCTATTATGAAAAAAGACACAGCAAAAAATTCTTTAGTCCACTACATTAAATTTTCTTATACACATAAATACATAATACATGAAGGTATCCTAGAAATATAAGTAAGTTCTATAATGTTCTGTAGTTCTATAGTTCTGTAATGGCATATATGAGGAATTGGTTTCAGTCACATCTAATTGCACTTATTAACTGCAATCAATCTTAATACTTTATTCCCAGACATGAGTCATGTATTATTTTTAAATGTTACAATTTTGGTAAATGTACTTTTAACGCCATCATTTGGCGTCGGTACTTTTAACATGTATATGAAAGTTCTAACGAATTCTTATTGTGTTATGTTATTTTATTCTTTGTAAAATAACATTGAAAATATTGTCTGTGAATATGTTGAAATAATGCTGTCAATGATAAAAAGTTTGGCAATTCCAAGCATATTCTTTCTCTCACTATGTCTTGTGCGCCTAAAATTAAATTGTTATTAAATAAAATATTTTGTCATACCTAAATAAACACAGACTTTATGATATTAAATTGGAAACTTTATAAATATAATAGCTTGGTTTCTCCACCTGATATTAGAGACATTATTAGTATGTAATAAAGATTAAGTTTTGGTTATACTATTAAAGTATTATATAGTAAGCATTCTATTGTATATTGAACAGCTGCTACCAAGAATTGGTTCTATTAATACATACAAGGAAGTCCCATATGTTTAGTAAATATGGGTTTATGTTTACCTTGTCGGAAATGCCACATTTTATATTATGCCACAGGTTTATTTATATGTGAAAAATCCAATTTACGTCCCCCCCCTGAAAGTAATTAGATTAACACATGTACATGAGGAAAACCAATACATGTACAGCTTCTTATCCCACTTCATAAAACTGAGAGAAAGTTATTATTATTATTATTATTGTGGCTATTTGAAGCTTATGTTATGGTTATATAAGAGGGTAAAGTTGTAGATGTATAAAAATTGTATTTCAATCTGAAAGATTTCCATAGTTATCTCCCCTCACACTATAAAATCGATTTTTGTTTATTTTTTTGTAATTTTAATTTTTTTGATTAGTAATCGTTTTTTTCTAATGTTTGTTTTGTTTAATAATTGTTTTGATTGATACTTGTATGATCTCTACATGAATGTCATGTTTGCCTTTAAGTGCTTGTCACATTAAAATTTTTATTTTCTGTTTGTTTTTACCAGTGTATCCGTTTGCCGAGCATTGGCAAGCTTTTTATCAATAAAAAAATAAAATAAAAAAAGGTACAAGTGTGAAGTGACTCTTAAATCATACTTTTATCAGATTTTTTAATCAGCCACAGTAAGTTAATAAAATTAATACTACTTATGCTCCATTGTAAAATAACTTTTCTATCAATTAATGCATATTTAACATTTCATAATAAAGAATATTTAATATTCCCAAGTCAAAACAATTATATTTGTTTAAACCATTGTTTAAGGATATTGTAAGTAATGTTTTCAAAATACATCATATAAGAATTATAGCATACATTTGTCTGTAACATATTGGATTATTATAAAATACATATATATATTTTTTATAGTCTTCCTAAGGTATTGGTTCATACACAAAGAATTATTTATTAGCTCTTTTAGTAAAGCACATTAAGTAAGCGCTGTGAGTTCCAACTCAAATAATTTATTTATGTTTCCATGTTTTAGCCTACAATGTGTATTGATTGTCAAGTCCCTGTTCAATCAAGCTGCAAAGGTCATTATACAATAGCCAATGTGAAATACTGATGGGATTTGCATAATTGATTTCATTGAGTAGGTTAAAGTTTAGGTAAAAATGTGACAAAAATATCTCAATCAGGATTCCACCTAAGGTCTTCAAAACCGACGATAAGTGAAGATATATTTACAAATTTATGTTATTTATAAATTAAATAATAAAGTAATATAATTACTACACATGTCATTAGTAATTTAAAAACAGTATAATAAAATTGAAAAGTCATTAACACATTTACTTGTACTCCAAAAAACTCCTATAATAAATAATTGTAGTGTGTGTGTAGTGTATGTAAATCGCCTGATTATATAGTATGTGTATAAGATATTTGACACTCACTCACAGTGTAGCATGTAACTTGAAAGTTATATTTCCTCTACATCAAAATTACTATGCCACTTTTCATAGACCATTTACATTTTACATATAAATAATGCAAGACATCAGTGAATTAATTAATGCTATTGGAAAATAAAGTTGTAAGAGCTTAACTTGCCAATAATACGGAATTATTGGATATACGAGGAGCAATTTTTACATTCGAGGAAGTGATCGACATAGCCGGCATACGACCTTTCAGAATATCGCTCGATAACTAGGTCGTACTTTCTTATATAAAAATGGTCTAGATGACTTATAGACTACACAGAAATAAAATCGATAAAACTAAGCCTCATAACCATATAATACTGAGTGACAATTTAAGTTTTTATTGGCAATACAAGTCGTTATTGATTTCATAGAAACTCTATATATTATACTGCACTTAGATTTTAAAAATATATATATTTATGCAATGATTATTTTTGCATATTATACATTTGTAAATTAGTTAAAAACTATATTTATTATACTTACAGAATCGAAGGCTTGTTACCTAAACAGGCGGATCTTGTTGAGTTGTCTTGCTAAATGTTATTAATAACTTCACAACTGTAATTAAATGAAATAATAAAATTTGAACGTGAGCTTAAAAGTTTTTAATTTATTCGTGGTTATTCGAAATAGACTTCATTAAATTACCGCAAGCGTTTATTAGAAATTAAATATCGTGATACACCGCCGCTTAAATTTCCTACACTAAAAATGTCAAATATCTAAATTCAAACCTTCAATCGAACTGTTGAGTGTTGACAGTTACACTGAGTAATTACATTAGATTGTAACTGTCAGTGTTATTCACGTTTAATGTGGAATGAAGAAGAATCAAAATCTTAACGAAATAAACAACAAATAGTGTTCTGCAAAGTCAAACATTTTTAAAAACAATTGATAACATTTTAAAATATTCCAATAGTATTTAATTTCTCTGTAAGTACTCTAAACATCCTGTGTCGTAGTGTGCGTTTTCCAATTACAGCACTAGAGCGCATTTTGCGGCATAATGCTCAACGTCGAGTGTTCCAACTACAGCAACGCTTCGCACAATTGAGCACTCTCAAAACGAATGCTCTCGCGAGCTTCTCGCAAACAATACCAACACAGTGACAGAAAATTGACCAGTATTTTTCTTTAAGTTGGCATTTATCGAAATTTTCGTTAGTAAATATTATTTATTGTTGAAAAATTTGTAAGGCTTTCGTAAATATTAGTATGGATGAAGGTATAAATAGTTACTTTTTTTATATTCCACATTTAAAATATGAATACAATTTTATTTTAAAATTCGGATCTGTAAACAAATTTACTTTACAGGATTATACTTACTTTAGAAAAAATTGCAATGGTTTTGAAAAAGTATATAATTTTTTTAGAAATCATTAAAAAATATTACTCAAAACGTAAATGATGTAAACTTCTTACATGAAACTAAATACTTTACTGTTAATTTAGCTTGTTAAAACCTTATATTCTTTAAAGGTTTTCTCTTATTTCAGTAAAAAAATGATAATGAAATAATTTGATTATTAAATTAAGCGTAACAAGTTTTCAACCAATTATTATTGTTTACCACATTATTTATACATTAATGAGGTTGCTAACTCTATTCAGACCATTTTTTTGTCAACACTGACTTAACGCACTCTGCTGATGCATTTGAAAACTAATTCACGTTCCAATTAAGCTTCAGCATTATGCGGCACTGAGTAGTAAAATGCTCTGTAATTGGAAAACGCACAGTATCTCTACTCGGTCTGTGGTATATATATAATCTGTGGGTGTGTACTATAACCTGCTGTATGCAATTATACATAGTTATTGTCTATATATGTATTTGTATCTATTAATAATTAAATATTAATCAACAAAGTTGAAACTATATCAATTCATAAAAATTTTGATAAATTGTAACTTTTCGGTGCGCTGTATATCATATACGTAAAAGTTATTAACTCCACAAATCAAGATACGTTACCTGAATTTAACATCAACAAACATTTACTACAATGTCAAGTGCCAAATCTGTGCGTTTAACCCGCGAAATGAAAAGTTTTTGGAATAAACCCCCATGGGGAATTACATGTCGTCCAGAGAAAGAAGATGTTCTCGATGTCCTGATGATAAATATGTGTGGGCCTAGAGGCTCTCCTTATGAAGCTGGACAGTTTAAACTAGTGATAAATGTTCCAGACCGGTATCCTTTTGAACCACCTCAAGTAAAGTTTGTGACACCAGTTTATCATCCAAATATTGATGCAGGTAAATAATGTTTTTGACTTCCTCAAAAATATCACAAGGCTTGTGTCATAGTTTTGTACTGCAAATTATTGTAATAATTATTAAGATTTGAGTATTAGTAGTAACAAATTTTTAAATAAACATGCTTTCGTCTTAAATAAAAAAATAACATAATATAAAATACAATTCCATAAAATATTTCACAAAATAGAAATGTTAATATTTCAGTTGGAAGGATATGTATGAACATGCTGAAAATGCCGCCTAAGGGATCTTGGTTACCTACAATTACCATAGAGACACTCTTAATATCAATTCAAACACTACTTGCTAACCCAAATCCTGATGACCCTTTGGTAACGGAAATCGCTATGGAGTATAAATATAATATTGATTTATTTAATGAAAATGCCAAAAAACATACTAAAGCATATGCTGTGTAAATATCCTTTGATAATACTTTAGTAAATAGGAATGGTTAATAGTGTAACTATTTAGATAAAATTAAATATGTAATAACTACTTTACAATATTATTATACTCCGTTCATGTGGTTAACAGACAACAAGTGTCTGATAAGAATGTGAAGACTGATATTTAATGTTACAAGTCTAGTCTTATAGGGACTATTAATATAAAACCCTAAGTTTTCTTTTTATAAAAAAAAAAACTTTTATGGTGCTGGTATTGGCTTTTTATTCTCATAAGTGTTCTTTAGTTGAAGCAAAATAAAACTATTTTTGGTAAAACTTTTGTTTTAACTCCCTCCAAAATAAATCCTTATTATTTAGGAATGTTGAATATTTTAAACTATATAAAGTAACAGAAATGGTAACATACAGTCTTATGATACATTATTCATTTTCATCAGACAAGCATAGCTTGATCCATTCCCTACTAGATTATATTAATATACTTATATTACGAGTGAGCTTGCCAGACTAGAACACTTACACTTACATACATACTAAGGGGGAGATTTAGTGCAAACTATGACTTCCATATGTCCTAATCCAACACATCTATAACATATGGGAGACAGACTTAGCTTTGAGAAAAGTTCGAGCTCTCTGAAAATTTTGGTTCACTCAAAACTCACAATGCAGATCTGTATAGGCATAATATATTTGACACAACTTTTGACTTGCAGGTTAGGTGAAAATCTTTTGTAAAAATTGGGAACCTAAGGGTATTTACATTCTAAAGTTGATTTTAGTTAATTAAATGAAATTTAATTGTCTGACGAAATCTGTTTACTCACATAAATTAATGTGTGAAGAGAATTCTGGCAATTTTTTTATACATTTTTGTCGAATTCTTTAAAATCAATGCAGACGGCCAAACAAAACAAAGTGGTTGGCAATAAAGATAAGAAATTTTGTTTACATCAAAATACAGTTTCTTTTTCAGTTAATTAAATTTCATACTATACACATTTCATGTTATATTCTGACCTCAGACATAAAGGTACAAGCAAGAAGCTTAATTTACCATTTAACAAAGTTAATAATTATACAGTTAACATTACATTCAACCAGTGTCAGTACTACTATCATCTCCAGAGCTTACACTTTCTGTTTCAGAGGAACTACTGCTTTTCTTTTTTACATTGACATTTTTATCTACATTTTCCTTTTTGTCTATTGGTTTTAAAGTTTCTGTTGAAACTGTGGCCACCATTTTAGATAGTATTTTTGATTCTGAAGGTTTTATTTCTTCTTCTTCTTCATCGAGAGGCTTTATATTACCAGCAGCTGATGCTACAGCAACTTTATAGGCTTCAGGATACTGAGTGCTGGAACAGAGAGGGTATGGTGAATTTATTTGTTGAAAACATTTAAAAAGTTGAGTTGGTTACATATTTAGGATTAAAATCTTGCATTCTACACTAAAGGCAATGAAACACATCATAAATAATTTTATCTTATAAATTCCTAGTTAAGGTGGGGAAATAAATATGTGAATAATATTGAATGCTAGTTTTCACACTAATATACTAACATGAACCACTAGAAATCACTAATCCTACTCCAAAAGTGTCATTAAAATTTTTCAATCACCTTTTTATTAAATAATCTTTCAATTACTAAGATTAAAAGCTAAAGCGTTGCATATTTAACATGAAAATACTGTTACCCACAAATTAATAAAAAATAAATTTACCTTAACTTAGTTTTAATAGCCCTTATCTTTTTGAATATATAGTTTAAATCCTTTTTCATATCCAACAGTAGTTGGGTGTGCTTCTTAAACTCTACAGATGCAGCTCGAAGGCGACTTGCTGAGAGTTGGTTGCAATTTGTTAACATTTCTGTTGTTTTTTCAAATCTCTGTAACCTGAAATTGTTTACTTTACACAATTTTTACAGCCAGTAGCAGAGATGTATGCACTTATATTAACCATGCATGACATAACCATTACAACTAATATATGAACATCCATAGATTTGAGTGCATAGTTTTGAACTATCCAGTTATTACTAACCAGTGGAAATCAATGTCCTAAGTTACTAACTTACATAGTTTTCTGTGCTCGTATTATCACTTCGACATCAGATTGATCAACCATACCCGCTAATCCCTGAACAAATACTTCTGGTGCTGAATAGTTTTGAAAGCATTCGATAGAGAAGTCACTTTCAGGAGTGTCGTTGGCCATTTTTCGCTATTATTTTAACCAACCCTTTGAATATTTAAAAGTCAAATTAAACTTTCCGAAAATGTTACGAGGATAACTATAAACAAAATTTTCTTATTTTTATTAAGCTAAGGCCGACATAAAGTCCCGACTCCCGAGTAAAACTGACAATCTGTCATCTGTCACTATCAAATGATAAATTGTTGCTTGTATGGAAGTGATAACGTGACAAAGATGCTTATTTTTAAAAGATATACAAACAGGTTTATCCTAGTGTAGAGTATGAGACGAGAAGTAAAGATTTAATGTAAATTAGGCTAGATATACTCTATTCAAGAAGTTTGCGATTCTTATTTGAAACCCATTTGTAATATATGTAAAAAATAATATGGTTTTTATGTGGACCTGAAACATACCTTGATTGACTGCCTAGACTTGAATTAGCATGTTCTGTGCAGTTGGAGAGTTGTAGATAAAATAATAAATATAGCAATAAAGAAATAATTTATAACAACAAGGACATATTTAACATTTTTTGCTAAAATTCTTAAAAGCTTTTATATTATTATCATTTAATGCGTGTTACGTTTTTAGATTCAAGTATTCGTATAACAAGAATAAGAATGGCATTACAAACAAAATATTATGGCATTTAGTCCGGGTGCTAGAGGTAAGTGAGTATGTAAAATGTGAGTGACGAATTTCGCCAACGGATTTGAGTTAGGTCAAGGAATAATAATGTGGATCTTGCCGGTCCATTTTTTGTTATCCCCTTTTCTCTTATGCGTAAAGGGAATGTATTGAGTACATGATATAAAATCATTTTAATGATGATTTCTATAATAATT
This sequence comes from Pieris melete, assembly GCA_963693345.1. Classification (NCBI taxonomy): domain Eukaryota; kingdom Metazoa; phylum Arthropoda; class Insecta; order Lepidoptera; family Pieridae; genus Pieris; species Pieris melete. Next base: position 1,239,489 of record CAVNZK010000015.1, on the reverse strand, counting down.
TATATAGTTCGTTCTTATGGTAAGAATCAGAATCTCAAAACCGTTGAAAGTAGTAGGATTAATGCTATTGTTTAGTCACAGCGTCGATTGGAATCTGTCAGGTTACCTACGAAAATGAATCATTCTAAGGAAAATGTCCATATGTCAATGTACCTCTAGCGCCTGGACTAATTAGCGGATGTAATGGACTATCAATATCAAATAGTTTAACGGCGACAGAAGAGCCCTGCTGATTATAGAACGTATTTTCATACGCGTTATTACTTCTGATACTTGTTACCAATATGCACAGGTGCTGGGCACCTTTATTAAGTAGTATTTCCATGTGGCTAGTATAAATATTTTGTTATGTAAAAATACGTATAACTTAACACGGCAAGAACTTTAAAAAAAAACACTTACTTTTAAATAACAAATTATACTAAAAGTTGCAAATTTTTTATTCAAAACCATGCTTTTGATATTTTCTCATTTTATAAAACGCTAAATAAACCCATTTCGGTACAACAATTTCGTATGCATTCCTATTTTTATGAGGATAAATCTTCATATTACTATTATCACCAAGTAACATGTCAAGTATGACTCGTTTTAATTCGGAATCTTTCATTTTCTTTTGTTTATACATTTCTTTTAGCCTTTTGAACTCCCACCTAGGTTTGAGAGTCAGGTAAGGCAATGGTTTTTTAGGTGGAATATTTTTTACGTATTTAAATATTCTATTAACGACCTCGTCTTTAAACTCATTGTAATATTTCGTTATTTCTTTAGGTGAAAACGGTATTCGCGACCGTTTAAGTTTCATAATTTCATTACTACCAACTTTGGCCAAATCTAAAATTTCATAAATTATGGATTCTAAAAGATTTCTAGTACGTTTTCGCTTAAATCTTTGCGATTGAAGTAATCCTTTAGCTTCCGTAGGCTTCATCACCACAACAAGAACTTCTTTATTTCTTATTTTATTATTTATATAATTTTCTTCTTTGCCTTTGACTTCTTCATATTTAAGACTGTCTTTCTTTAGATCTTTCAATATTTGTTTATTTACATCATCTAAAACTTTATCAATATCTTTATTATTACCACACCGCTCTGAACCACGGCATCCACATCTACCAAATCTCTCGCACATTTCATCTCCTCTACTCCCCATTTCATTAACATATCCATTATTAGTTAAAACAGTAAGGTCTTCCAATACATTATCGAATTTATCATAAGTTTCGTGTTCAGGATTCTGTATTTGACGGCCGATATTCTCTTTCCGAGACGATACTTCGTTTATTATTTTTCCGATTCTAGGTTTAAAGTTATTAAAAAAAGAGCTTTTACTTGAAGGAAGATTTAATAAACAATTAATGAACAATATTATAACACCTCTTTTCATTTTTTCATCAGAAACAAAATTGGTTTAAAAAATAATAATGACTGATATATGAATAGATTTTCAATTATTTTTTATTACTCTAATTATAATTAGGTTTGCGATTGTTTATGATAGGGCAAAAAAGCGCACACGGCCACTCTATGAAATAATCTTCGCATAATTTTTAACTCCAGGAGAAAAAAAAACATTGAATATATGTAGGTAAATGTAATGCGCAAATGTTAGGTTTTAGTAATCATTGTGTACGAAAAATGATAAATATAAAAGTATTTTTGAAATAATTTATAGTTTTTATCTCTACAATAATAAAATAGGGTAAGGTATCTTGAAATAAATAATAAAAATAATGGTTAACTGGAAGAGGTCGCCCTTTCATTTAATTATCTCAAATTTATTAGTATGTACTGTCCTGTCCATGCTACGAAGTGTTAATAAATAAATAAAAAGAATGACTTTAAATATATACCAATTTTATTATTTAAAAGACCATTTATTATTCAATTTGAATCCTAATTTAACTGGGCTAGGCCTTGTATATCGAAAACAAATGGAACTCCATATTGCCTTACGTCAGAACCCAAACTCCTCCTCCAAACGAATTTAATTAATTTCTTAGGTCCTAGTTTGTTCAACAACCGTACTTTTTGTTGCGATGTTAATGGTAGGATTCTTTTCATTGCTGAACGCTTTCTACTCCGTAATCGCTTTCCCGATTTCTTTTTGACTAGCTCCAAGTACATCCAATCTGGCATAAATACGTCATAGGAAACTTCAGCATCTCTGTTTGGGACAATTTTTATTTTTCGAATATCATCTATCAAAACTTGGAAAATTTGTGTTTTTAGAGATTTATCTGACATTTTGAAATGTCTATATCTATCACGTATAGCTTGAATGCCTTTTCTTACCTCCCTAGGTAAGTGTCTTACTACCGATAAACCTGTTCTATATTTAATAAAGCCCATGAGTGTTTCTCTTACTCGATCCATGGCTGCTCTGTAGTATTCATATATGTCTTCTGGTGTAAGGGCAACTCGTGTTGATAGTTTTTGGTCTTTTTCATTATCGGCTGTAGATATTTCATTAAGTTCTGAAAGAACAGCTTCTAGAAGATTTTGATCGCCACTATCCCGTTCTACACTATCCATGTTAAAATCTTCTGTGAACGAATCACTCACCTTTTTCTTATGTTTGTGCATTTTCTTGCAGCCGTGACCACAGCGCAGTAAATCATCAGCTTCATTACTTTGGTCACGTATATCAATCTGCCTATCAATATTACGAATAACGTCTTCAACATCGTTTGCCACATCAAAAACATCTTGTGCATCACACCGAAAGCTTGATCTTCCGCACGAACAGCCAGTTTTCTTACATATTCGATCAATAATTGGGTCATTTGCATCACGTAAATAATTGCTTTGTGTTAAGAAATTTCCTGAAACTGGAACTTCAATCTTCCTTCTTTCTATTATTTTTGGATTATTTAAATCATTTATTACTTCAGAAATCTCAAATATTAATTTAGGTTTTGGGTTTTTTTGTAGGCTAGTACCTATTAATATGCTTAAAATTATAAGTACAAGCGACATATTATGTTTCTTTAAGTTCATTTTTGGAACTAAACCCTACATAACGTGGGCTCAACAACAAAATTTTCACTCTCCCTGAGTGACTTCATACATAATTGACTTTTAATCAAATATGTAATTTAGCGTGAAATAGGAACAAATGTAATTAAGTCACGATTATTTCGGGTTGCGTAGGCTGTTAATACGATGCTGAATATTGTCAAAAATCATTATTATTGTGTGCAGGCACTACTACTGCTTTAAAAGCCAACTACGTCTATTTTTCAATTAAATAACAAATGCTGAAGATTGATCCTATTTTGCTATATTTATTAGAGTACCAAAAATTTATATCTTTATTTATAATCTTTGGAATTTACAGATGATTAAGTTTTGTTACGTCAGTTTAAGCAGCAAAAAACAAAACATAAATTCAAAGCTTTATTCTAATGGAGTTTGTAAATAACCTTCAACTCTTAGATTAACTGGGAATGCGTAATGCATAAGTATTTTTTCATCTTCAACGGGTAAATTGCGCCTGGTGTTAATTGTGTCCTTATTAACTTTTGTATTGGTCAACCTTTCTAAATTTGTGTTGAAGTCATCTATGTTCTCGCCATCGCTATCCATGCCATCATGGTATGCAAAGTCATCAAATCGTCTCCCTTGGTGTAGTTGATATAAGGCTTGATTTATTATGTGGTTTAATCGCTCTTTTCTGTAAATCAAATTAAAAAAATGATATTGGTTGGTCAAGGTCGGTTTATTTTCGTTTAACTGGAATTTTCTGGTAAACATCCTTTTAGTCGTTAATTTGGCAATATGGAGTTAATTTGTTTTAGATATAAAAGGTCAGTTAAATTAGAAAATAAATTGAAAATAGTAATTAGTAGTTGTAAATAATGTAGTTGATTAACAGAAAGGATTTTTTTAAATTATAACCAATATTTCAACAATTGTTTGCTTTTTATTGGCTAAATTTATTTGGCTTAATTTTTCTGGGATCAAGTAATTTCTAACTCTTTATTTTAGTTTATAAGTAATTTGTACCGTGGCCACTTTAGGCACCAAGGTTAAACACCTTAATGGTTTTTTCGATGTTTTCTGTACTTGTCTATAAAATATAATAAATAAATATATAATCATAAAAAATGTAGTACGTAGGTATAATACCTTTCTTTCTGAATTTGCAGTAAAAGCTTATCTCTAGATCTAGCAATGCTTGTTGGCATTTTTCTTGCTTTTTTTCTGAAGTTGTGGCCCATTCGTCTATATTCTTCAGAAGATTGAGGATCAAAAGCATTAGTCCTGACGGCATTTTGTTGGCGAATGAGATTGCTAAGGTCAAACCTATAAGAGATTTTAATAATAATATATTTCTGGTAAATTTGTCGAATCACGGCTCCACTTTAAAACAGCTTCAAATTGCGTGTGGGGGCATGTGTGCAAGTGTGGGGCGCATGCTCTTTAATCCAATTCACTGGGATCCACTAGGAACTGACACAATATCATTTACATCATGCATGTAATATTATCAGTTTTTTTGAATTTTTAAGGGGTCCAAAGCCATGCCTTTCCTTAATATTGTCTACATACAAGTCGTAAAGAGCGATAATTTGAACTGTTATTAGGTGACGCCGTGATTCGACAAATTTACTGTATTTCTTATAGCAAGAATATAATATATCATCATTACAAAGTGACTTTTTAATGGTTAATCTTTAAAGTTTAGTTAATCTTATGAACATAACATGATATGTTCAACTATTTGAACAACTACTAGCTCTCTCGCTAAGGGATGTGTTCAGTTATCTTTGCCATTGATTATTTTATATTGAAACAAATATTATTTCGCGTCTCCAGGTTAACAGGCACCTAAAACACGGAGGACATAAATAGGGTTGTAACACTCTTTAATCATTGCTTAGAATGCGATTATTATAACCCAATATATACCAGCATAGTTTTGCCGTTAAATGTTTAAAATGCTTAGTATAAGCGTGTATATATAATCCAATAATGAATGGATTAAAAGAGATATTAATCAATATCCTTTTAAACATTTACGTGTAGATTTATTAATTATCTTCTATAAATGAATTAATCCCGAGCGACCATAGTTAAAAGCCAATTGTATTTTATTATATAGTAATATGAATATACATAAAACACCTTGTCATCATTTTTTTATTTGTAAGGCCATATAGGGTATAACTTTCAGGCCAACGTTCAAAATAATACCTCTTAATTCACCGTTTTGACTACAGCAATCATCTGTCTATATTCACCACATCAAACAAAAGATACGAAAATGTACATCACTTATAAAGAGAAGAATATTGTATTATTTAATAAAAATACTGATTCAAACCTTTCATTGTCATCATCGAATGTTACATCTGCCCGCATACCCGTGTTCATCGCATATTGACAGAGACCATGAGAGGTGAAAAGTAATACATGTATCTGAAATACATATACAAAACTACTTAATATTGTATTTTATAAGTAAGAGAATCCTATAATAATTCCTATAAGGTTGCAATACACATAACACGGACTTAAAGTGTTCCTGTCGTAGTGTCTTTAATACATACTGTGTATATTTTACACATGTAATATACATGATTAAAAACGAAGTTTTTAAATATACAAAAATATGTATATCGAATTGCACTTGCAAAATGCTAAAAAGGTAGGGGCAATTTCAAATTAATTGTGACATAGGATTTCGAATGCAAAATAAACAAAGCCAGTGACCGCAAATAGGGAATAAAGAAAAATCTTGCTGCAAGAAATAAAAAAATACCAGTTTATACATATTTATAGATCACTGTCCCCTTGCTGCTGACTACAAACTAAAAAACCAATCATAGTTAAATTTTTATTTCCAATTAACTTTAAATTAAAATTCTATATTATTAACGTCTCATAACGTTCAGCGGACTTTTACAAATCAAAAGCGCCTTATAAAATTCTGATATCGAAATATTCTATTACAAACGAAGTTGTTGCTTTTTTTTTAATTTATTTATTAGCCGCATACACAACTTCGTTGCTTTGTTCTTTATTTGCCAGTAAACAATGAAATAAAAATGATGTTGCCATGGTAATATATTAATATTATGTGTACTATGTCGCGGTATATTATTTAAAATATGTAATAAACCTTAAATATATGTAAGCCTACGTTTAATTGTGTTAAAATTTCTGCCAAATGAGGGAAATGGCTGGAGCTATTAAGGTCATATCTACTCTACGAAGGTTTTTGCTAGACAGTGATATGAACTCGCTCGGAAGCAGTGTATTTATATTTTTTTCATGAATTGTTAAAAACTTAAATGTTATAATCATTGAGAAAGTTTTATTTGAAGTCCGTTATTTAGGTAATTATTGCGTTCTATAAATGAAATTCGTCAACGTGTCACTTAGGGTAGTAGTAGTTTAATAACCGGAGGGAATATAAAAATTTTGACCCATATAAAATGGGAAGTTAACGGTAATTATGGTGCTTTTCTTTGCCACATTAGGGTTTAAAACTTGATATTACTTAATAATTCATTATAGCGCAGATGTGGCATTTTATTCAATACTACTTTATAAGTGCACTTAAATTTTTAAAAGTTTCATACGCACTCAACAAAAGTGCGGTTGCCGCATTTGGCGGGAAAAAATGCAAATGGCGCCGCGTGACGTCACGTCCTGCGCCAGATGCGACGCGTGTGTTCCGATGTTGTTTTAATTACACGACCGAGTTTTATGTTTTATTTCGTTACGGAGTTTTCATAAAAATCTGGTTTTTCATACTATTTTTATCGGCCACCAGAGGCGTTTTTAATTGATTGTATTTTCTATATTTTACTAGGCTATCCAAAACATTTTACCTACCTATATGACTTAGTTATAATCTGGTATACGAGTATGATATCAAAAATCATAATTAATATTTGTATTCATTTGCAACATAATTTGAACCATATATATAAACAAACAGAATAAGAGTATGTATCTCACTTAATAAACATATGTATATATTTTTTTTTTGGAGTTTATGGCCTGGTATCTAGACCTTTAGGCCAAAACAAATGTATATAATACACATACACAACAGACACTATAGCAACAGACCACTACACTTACAATCTATTTACAAAAATTATTACACTGCAGACTAACTAAAGTTAAGTAGTTAAATTATTATGTATTTTGGCCTCTCCAACAGGGCTACCTGTATCCTATCCTACCTTCTCTTCGTCCTTCTACGATTTCCATCGCTCGGGTACCAGAATTTTAACAAGTAGTCAGGATTATTATTCGTAAATTATTCTGAAACGAATAAGGATTATTTAGATAATGCTAAGTAAAATATTATCTATGTCTTGGAAGAAATTTTATCAGGAAATTTGGCATTTCCCTAATACGAGATTTACAGTTGCCCATGAAAATTTTAAACCTTTATTTTGTGTTTATGGAATACCTCATAGGAATCTATGTATATTAAAGAAATTGTATATATTTTTTTTAAACTATTAAAAGTAATAAAGCTACTTTGTGTAGTTTAAACTATCAAAAATTTAAAAGAATTAGAAATCTAATTTTTAACTAAAATGTGTCATAGTTATAATTAAAAGTCAAATACATATATACAATATTTCTAAATGATAATCTATATCCACTCTATTATTTTAATTAATTAACTATTATAATAAACACTCATGTGTTCGCCTGTACGTGTAACATTGGTTCGATAAATTTAATGTACCCCGCACCTGGGTCTGTAACATATTGTGAACCTGAAAAATTACCCTATTATGTGTATATCTAGGTACTAACGGGTAGACCTAACGTTTATAAGACTTATCACATCGTATAATCTATGCAGGGAGGCTAAAAATAGTTTTTTTTAATGTGGCAGAAATGCTAGACCAGGATGTTAGCATGACTTTACTTTAACTTGCATTGTGTACAAAAATACCATTAGTACATATAATACCTTAAAGTAAAGCAATAAACACGATTTTAGTAAAGAAACATTGCGAGTACCTACTGAATGTAGTCAACATTAATTCCTTGGCATAGTAAGTAACATACATATTACATAGAGGACCTGGTTTCGATTTCTAGCGAAGCAATAATGTTTCGGGTTAGTAAGCACAGGTCGGAAGACCTTTGTAAACACGTCTTATAAAAAATATCTTTGTCTATGTCCACAATACGTATTTATATTTATATATCCATAACAAAAATCTAAAGCATAGAAGAATAATTACGTATTCTGTTAAAAAGTGGCACTAAATAATATTAAATGTATATTTAATCACTAAACACCTATCTTATACATTACATCTTGTAGGAGTACAGTTAAATAAGGTAATGACTAAATGAGATGAAAATTAAAAACTTTATTTTGAACAAAAACAAAAAGGTCTCATTTTATATAAACTCTTTACAGTTAACAGGGATTGCAAGAGCTTTTCGCTCCGAACACGCTTCCAGTGAAAAAACAAACGCCCTCAAAAGAGTTTTCATTAAAAAATTCACCGCGGGCAAATTCCCGCCCTCTCTCTGGATTTCACAGACTACAGAGACCACAGTCGGCTTTCAGCTGTTTTAACGTGCGGCCGCGTTTCCCGCTCCTTCTGAAGTCAAACGTCAAACGTGACGCTGTGTTTGTGGACTGTTTTTATGTTTCCTATCAGTGTTCTTTAAAGTGATTACTGGATATTAATAAAGGTAAGTCTAGAAAAAGTGTTCACAATTTTTGTGAAGCTCGTTTATCAAGGTCTAAAATATTGCAATTAGCGCTTGGTTTGCGCTTAGCTGTTACCCCTATTATTTATTTTGTTTTTGTTCTATTTATGACGCAGTTTAAATGGTATATCAGAATATAATAAAAGAAAAATTTTGTTTTAATGAGTAAACAATGATTGTACATAAGAACATATTTTAAATTATATAACACATTTTTTTTTAATTTTAGCCCCATAACTAAGTTGATTACATTTTATGAATAAAACCACAGAAACTAAGTATATCGAAAATATTAATGCAGTTCCATGTCTACGTTATACGAGTAGCACGTTTAAACATTTCCCTGTCGTTAGAATAAATTCAATTAAAACCTATGAAATTGACAAAACAAAAAATATATATTAAGTATAAAAATAATATATAATATCAAAAAAAATTGTAAATTTTTTTCAATTTTTTTAATGTCCAAAATTCTTTTGCGATATTTAGTATAAGTACCTGTTTGTCTGGTGAACTCTATATCAAATTAATGCAGCATAAGCATTTCACAACTCCAGAAAAATATTAAAAGATATTAGTAATTAGAAGAACATACTTACTCAACAAATTGCCTGGATCACTTTACTAGTATATAGTAGTAGTATCACTTTGCTGTATGTATTTTATAAAATAAAAAAAACTCGCTGAACTAAGCTATGAGTGAGCTATGAGGATGGTTAGTTAAACCTGTATTGGCACTTTATTACGTCTTAATTATTTTCCACAAATATTCAAATATCTTCCCCGACTTCTTACATAATGACAAATAAAAGTTAAGCGGATGTAGATTAATTGGCTTAAGTGTGAAAACACACGCTACTGGCTCATATATAGAAAAAAGATATTAGTATATCTACTTAAACTCAACCCATAAATACATTACTCATGAACCCGCGACCAACAGTTCTATCCAAGGCATAAAATATATTCGATTGCACCCTTTGGCTAGAAATTAAAAAAATAAATCTGTCAGATGTTTAATATCACGTGGCGGTATAGTATTGGCGGGAATAAATAAAAATGTTATTAGATTTCATGTGATATAGGCGGCACCTGACGGCTTCAGCTGTGCCCGACCGTCATTAAAGCCACGCTTCGCCATATTTATATTTTTTATACAATTTCATATGAAGATTTGTTCTAAATATTGTAACGAGCCAATGGTTCTAGATATTTTAAAGTATTGCTTATGTTATTATGTATATTGCTAATATAATGCAAGTATGCTTACGTCTTATCGCGCTCTTAGAACTAGGATATTTTGTTGTCTATGTTATATTTATCTCAGAATTATGAGGAAGATCAGACTTTTAAATTATTGTTACTAAAGGCTGTACATTTGTTGAGTATGTTCTTTCTAAGTTGTTTACATATATTGCAGTCACATCAAAATTAGTTGAAGCATGACAAACACAGTAGCTATACTTGTTTAATTTTACCTTGTGGTATAAAATACATTTTACGACCTATTCACATTCCTAACATATTTATAAAAATCTGCGAAACCGCTTCATGAGGAGTTCGACCGATAGATTTACTTAGATATTAATTTGATGTCGTATCGGATACATACATAAAGATCGAATTCGAGATTTCATGTATTGCATACTTTTTCTCGTTTGTCCATCTATACTGCTTCTATCAGGATTTACGTTGGAATAGACAAGAAGAATTATTTTAAATGAGCACCCTAAAGTTATATTTGTATGGACCCGAACTGATTTGCATACCTTCTTCATCCATGCTAGCGTAGTGTCTTTGACTCGTTTACCTCTACGGGTGTTGTTCTAGATGCGACATACTAGATTTATAACTCAGGGAATCAGAAAATGTTACTTCCAACTATGCACCACCACAATAAATGGATATGTGATTACCATTTATTATAGAACCGACAGATTAGTTAATATCCCTCGTTGACTAACGTCATTAGAAAAAGTATCAATACAATATCTGGCTTTGGACCTAGTATACCAGCATAGTTGATCACGAACTATCACAGATTCGCCCGTATCTTAAACCACCGACCCGCAGTCTAAGCCCATATGGTAAGATTATGCGGGTAGGTTACGTATTTTTAGCTATCGAATTCTATTAAATCTCTTAAAGAGAGAAAATGAAGTTCGTCCCTAAAAGTTTCTTCGGTAAATTTGTCGAATCACGGCTCCACCTTAAAACAGCTCCAAATTTTATTCTATCATTATTTACGACTTGTATGTAGTACACCGAGTAATATTAAGGAGGCGCATAGCTTTGGACCCCTTTCAAAAAAATAAAAGCTGATATATGCATGATGTAAATGATATTGTCTCAGTGCCCAGTGAATTACATTACGTAGGTTAGGTATTTTTTTTAAGGTTATGGTTGGGTTTTTTTTAATGGCTCTGGCACGATTTGTGCATTAGCCAGCGTCAAGTATAGGATTTTTTTATAATTCGTGCTTGTCTTTAGAAATTCGACCGTATCCTGCATGTACTGTTTAAGCACTCGCCCGGTACCGCACAACCCTCCCAAAGGCCGAGAACAAATTTAAATTACATTAAAACTTGCCCTCGAACCGGGAATCGAACCCGGTACCGCTCACCTAGCTGCTGCTTAATAAGACCGCTAGGCTATGAGGCCCCTAAAATTTGGTGGGGTAAAGCCAAAAATTTATAGCCTCTTTCATTCATTTCACAAATCATGATGTTTTAATTAATTTCTTTGAGATTGAAGAGCACGCGCAACCATATTTATGCATGGTACACCGTTGCCGAGTGATGAAAATATGTAGAAAAAAATTTGGAGCTGTTTTAGGGTGAAGTCGTGATTTACCGTTTCTTATAAAAAAAATCCATTATTGCTTTAGTAGCAATTGGGAGAAACTAATTATTGTATACACAAAAAAAAGAAGATGTAGCTTCTTTGGTTCCAGTTTCCAGTGATATTTCACTTCCTTAAAACCCATTTTAAAAGTGATTATTTTAAAACTCTTAATTGGCATATTATAAGCAAAGTATTTTTTGTTATGTGTAAAGAAAACTAAGCATAAATTACAATCAATACACGAAATTCCCTGTTATTTATCAGCTTCTTAAAATATAGCTCTTATAATGCATAGAAAGATTTACAAGCTCGAAGAGATCCATCATCTCGACATTTTGTTTGAAAATTAATATTTGTTCTGATTTGAATTTTATCCGAATTGCGGTTTGTATATCCCTCGCACGCATTTCACTTTCTGTGCATATCAGCCCGAAAATTCTCAACCAAGGACCTCTAGAGTTTACTCAATGTGTGTTAGCCACTAAGACCCCCCCGGACTTCAAACATACACGAAAATAAACAAAAATGTTAATAATGTGAGAATTAATCACAACCCTAAATAATTAGAAGGAAACATTAAATTCTATGAACATAATAAAATAGAGGAAGTTAATACCGCGAATGGTATTCTTTAGAATTTTTTATAGGCACCTGGCTTAGCTGCGATCTGATACGTCATTTACGAGTATATCATAAGCAAGAGCAACACACAACAAACTATTGCGTATCAAACTTAAAATTGCCCTCTCTGGGCGCTATAAAATTAGTAAGATCCCATACACTATTTTATACTCATGAATCCGTGAGTTTAGCTTTATTTTTAAGTTTGTTTTATTAATATTTTTTTGTATTACTTTAGATTAAGGTTCTATATTTTTTTATATAACATTTGTATATAAAAAAATATAGAACCTATATAACTATGTACTTCTTGCACTTTACTCATCATATTTCTTTTTTTAGTCTTTCCCTTACTAGGGTTGGCTGGAAGAGATCGTTTGTTAGCGATAAGGCCGCCCGTTGCATGCCTTATAATTTCAATATAGTGTTATTTGTGTTTCATTTTACTGCAACGAAGTGTGAATATATAAATAAATATATAATATTTCGTATAAAAGACATATGAAGTATTCGAAATCCAAAGAGTAATTTTTGAAGATTATAATGTATATATGTATATATTTACGAAGGGGTAGGCAGAGACCACGGAACTCCACTTGCTCAGGTCCTGACATACCTTTTTCGTTTCATCTTTCTCGATGTTCACCAAGCATGCTCGTCGACGCCTACCTGACCCGACTAGACCCCACCATCTACGGCTGCCTTGTTTATTCTACTCATAAGCAGCTTCTCATTTGTCTTTTCTACTTGGTCAAACTTGTCTTTCGTATCTTTGATACAACCAACTCTTTTATACCACACTGCATCTCGCTATTGCTTAACATATCACGGACAATAATGTATGATTATAAAATGGGCTATTTAAAATGTAATATGTGAAAAATCCTACATAGATTGGAAAGCTCTAGAAACGATATCTTTTATGTGAGTACACCTGTGCTGCGCTACAGGGCTACTGCTGTTCTAATCCTAGAGATAGGGTTTCCTCTTATGAACGATATTCGTTACACAATCAGTTCCCAATATTCACTATACCTCTAGTAATTCCTATTATGTGTAAAGCATTACGAGTAACAAGCATTTTACGAGATATAATGGGAAATACATTTTATATGACTCATAAAATAGAATATAGACCCGGAAAAAATCATTAGGTGAGGCACAAATTTTATATTTTTTCAAAATTACCGAGTTTATATATAATTTTGTTAAAAACGATATTGTCAAAATTTCCAGGTGTATAAAATGAATATCTAGCGCCATACTGTCGCCCCCGCAGCTGAACTAACATCAACGCGTGCGCACAGTTTGACAAACAATAACACACGCTTTGTCTTGGAACAGACATGTCTTATTTATTGTGTCTGTTTTTATCACTTGTTTGGCAAACGTATTTTTTTTTCGAATTTGGTGTCGTTAGGGCCTGTCACGCTGCCGATTTTAATAAATATAAAAAAATCTATGTAATCTTGGAACGAAAAACAAATTAAAGTTTGACGACTCATTGGTCTAGTGGTTAGTACCCTGACTGCAAATCCATGGGTCCCGGGTTCGATCCCCGGCTGAGACGAACAACGATGTGATGAGCATTTGGTGTTGTGCTTAGGTCTGCGGTGTTTAAATATGTATTAATATGTCTATCTATCTATAATATGTATGTATATCCGTTGCCTAGTACCCATAACACAAGCTTCACCAGCTTAGCATGGGACTCGGTCAATTGGTGTGAATTGTCTTTAAAAAAAAAAAATTGAAAATATTATATTAGAGTATACATATCCATATTTATAAACGTAAATTTAATTCAAGAATTTTTTAGTGTTAAACGTAAGATCGTAATCCATTCCACTTTTGAATAGGTCTAAGCTAGTAGGAGCAAGTGGAAAATAATCGTGAAATCGCATATTGGTCAGCTGATAGGGGAATCGTGTACAAACTGAGATAAAATTGTACCAAACACCGACCCTAGCCTATATCTCCGATGCGGGTGCGTAACGACAGCAAAATCAATAATAATTTATTCATCTTTCAATACTATAAATAGCCCTTATCAAAATTTGTGAATGTAATATTCTTATCTTTGAATTACAATTTATTAATAATTCAAAGGTAATTCAGTTTTTTTTAATAAAAATTACTATTTGTTTGTTATATAAATGTTTTAAAACCTATTTCTTTAAATATATTTGGTTTTTAAATTAATTAAAGATGTCATAGTCAACATTCAATACGAGATATAGAAATTCTAGTAATGATTTAATTCTTATAAGTATAATCAAATGTATGTAATGTACCATTGCTGTTTTTGTAACAGTAATTAATGTAGTTTGATTTTAGAGTACCTATGCAAAACACTCTTTAAATTTATTAATGATTTTAAAAAATTACCTTAACACACCGCACTATGAAAAAAACTTAAAATGTGTGGTATGCCTTCCAATGAGAAAAAGTTGGGATAAAAAATGTGAGGTAAGCAACTCGATCACTTTCTTCAAAATTCAAGAAGTGTATATAATTTAATATAAAAAAGGATTTAATGAGTCTGCGTTCAGTACAATGTTCCCGTATGCGGGCAAGCGTTTGCCCGCAGCAGATAAATTGTGTACCGAATTGTTGAACGTAATTAATGCACCGACTGCGGGCCTCGAGATAATGCCCATCGGCACCCACTTGATGTGTCTCATGGACACATTTCTGTGACCATAACAGAAAATACCTCATGTGTATGTGCTGTAGTGTTCACGTGTACTATTATATAGTAAAAAAGAATCGCTTTGAATTTCTTCTTTTGTTTGATGTAAACAGGAGTGTAAGTAGAACTTCAACATTCAAATTGTTTCACATTTTAAAGCGTGCAATTGTTTTGTTAGTAATTTAGAAGTAAACCCTAATCCTGTGAAAAAATAGAAAGAGAAATAGTTTTGCAAAATTATTCTATCTCGAAAACGTTTGCGTTAATATATTCTTTACACTACTGTTTATCAAAATAACCTTACACAACTATATCGATACTAACATTATAAATAAGGAGGAATGATTTGTGTGTCACTATGTTTGTATCGAATTGGTTCATAAAATACTGCACCGATTTTGAAAATTCTTTCACCATTTTAATGCTACATTATCACTGATTAATATAGGATATTTTAATTGCAAGAAAAAAATAAGGATCCCTACTATCTTTCATCGCATGCGCTGCGAAAACTATTGATGATAGAACAAAACAATTTTCCACAATATTTAAGAACATATCTATATCTACAATTTAAAAAACAAAATGTCCACCCGTGCGACTCCTGGATGGGCCGCTAGTGTAATATAAAATGTATTTAATATGATTAAAAGAAACCTGTTTTTTGTTCTTGCTTAAACATAAATAAACTGAAAGTACAGAAAACTCCACTAAGGGGTTTAACCTTGCTCCTAAAGGGCTACATCACAGAACAAATTTCTTTAAACTAAAGAGAAAAAAAATACAATCAAGACAAAAACGAAACAAGAACACTACAACAATAAGAGAGAAAAAGAAACGTTTTAATACCTTATTTTTATTTACACGACCTGGAATTTTATTATTACATATTACAAAATCCGGAATGTAGCTTAAACTAACAACAAACAGTACTAAACATTGATTTAATATATTTATTGAGATATTTTCGCGACACACGAAATACTAAACATTAGTACCAAATAGCACTAGATATATGAAATAAGTTTTGAAAAAAAGCGTATTTCCAACAAGAAAACAGCTAGATTTATTAAAGTATTACTTATTTGTGGATTGTTTTGACTCCGCGCCCAAGTATAATCGATCTGTCATACGCAACGGCCGCAAACTGAGTAAAACCAATCACGCTAATGAATACAGGTGTAACTGATTGTGGAGATATTGATAGAACTCTGTATAGAGCCAAATCGAAGTAGTTCTCTTTGTACAATTAGTAAAAATATTGAAAATATAGGTAGTATATGCATATATAAACATCCCATATCAACAATAAAGATCATAAATATTAAATTACGGTCTAAAAAAATATAGCTTATTAATAGCCGTTTCTCAAAAAAAATGTAATAATCAGCTATATTTTGGTTATTTAATATGACTTTTTTATAGTTTCGTAAAAAATTAGAATCAAATCTTAAAATGTAAAATTGCAGCTGTATGTTTTAAAACTATTTAATAAAATGCTATACTCATTTTTAAATATTAAATTCCGCAAGAATTATAAAACTCCTTAATTTATAATTAAAAAGCAAAATCGTTGTTTTCGATCTATGCGTGGTATAATGGGCCTGTCAAACACACTCTCTCACAAACTTTGATTAAATGCCAGATGATAATTTGCCGTGGGAACCGGCAGGTGTATTTTTAGAAATATACGAGTTCGCTACAAATATTTCTAGCTTTTGATATTAACTAAATAGAACTTAGGGCTTTTAGAACCTAAAAGGTAGTACGGATTACGTGTCTATGGTTTAACGTCCAAAAATTGTATCTCACTCACTCTTTGTCGTTTGTTTGCAACATTAAAACGACATTATTTTATTTATAATAATTATAAGCGAGTTGTTAGTATGTATTTCAGCTGAAATGAAAATCCCAAAAATATAAAACTTCTACCATAAGGTTGCGTTTCCTCAAAGATGTTTTTTAATAACTGTAATCCTTTTGAGGGGGCGACTCTTACGCGGCTGTCAACCACAGAATCGGTAAATAAACTGCTTAAATATGGTGCAGAATATCTGCTTCCTGTTAATATTTTTTCCGAATAATGGTCTGTGTTTGGGTGTAACTAATTACATTATGAGTTTTTCAATTAGCCAAATGAAAAAAATATGTAAAACATAAACACATTCAAATATCAATTCACTAGTATCAAAATAAAACAATAAATTATTTGGATTTAAGTGTGATATTAATAGAAATAATCTGCACTTGAAGCAAAACATCGCGAGGAAACCGGCTTGCCTTGCCACAGGAGGCTGATCACTGTCTGTAAGATATCATGAAACAGATACAGAACTCTGAGGCCCAGACCTAAAAAGGTTGTAGCGCCACTTTTTTATTTATTTTTAATCTGCAGACATACAAGATTTTAATAACATTGTGAAGGCTACTTTTATTGTAACTCTGTATTGATTGTACTTTTTTAGTATTGGCATCAACCCAATACCACTTTATTCTATATACAGCTTAGAAAAAGAAAAGAGCGCACCAACTCTTAAGAGGCCGGCAACGCACTCGCGAGCCCGCCGCATTGATAAAATCAATAGAGCCTGCCCGTTCTATAAAAAAAAATACAATAATTTTATGATAAGCGTTTTAATTGTTAAATATCAATTGTAATTTCGCGCCTTCTAAAAGTCACTCAATATGTTTTGTCTTGTTTTATTCTCTCTCTCTACTCTGTGACATTACGAGTAAACAATTCCTTAGTATTTTTTAAAATAAATTATATTCCTTGAGGTGAATCGACATCCGTTCCAGAAATACATAATATGTGAAAATATACATAATATGTGTAAATACATAAGATAGTAGTTGAATATTTCGTAATCGCCACGCTGTAAGACTTAAAAAAATAATTATCATATTTACGAAATGGGTATCGGCAATAAGGAATAAAATAAACAGGCATGAAGTAACCCTGATATATTCCAGGCCCTAAGGCAATCCTGTCAACAACACTTATATGAAAGCGAATTGATTCGTTTGATTTCTGTACTTTGGATAATTTGAATTCAGTTCAGGTTAGGAGCATGTATATAAAAGGGTATAAATGAATTGCAAATATAATTCTTTAAATATTGAACGTATAGAACCAAAAACCAAAACAAATAATCCGTCTATATTCTGTAACACAATGCTTTTAACTAGATAATGTTGGCTTTAAGTCTACTAACTAATTTTAACAAGTTAACAGTAAAATTCGGATTTTATCAAGGTATGCTTTTTATGATTAGCTGTTGAACTAAGATTATTAAAATTGATTATCGTGTTTTGTTTGTTAAAAACTTATAAGACAGGCTCTGAAAAGCGTATAGGTGTGTTACTACTTACTATCCCATCATAATATCCCTTTTGTAGATATTAGATAAAAATTTAAAGAAATTCGATAAATAGGAGATGGGATCTGAAATCTGAGGGTCTATTGAATTTGGATGGCCCTTAAGGATATTTGTTCCTTTCTATGTATTAATATCTGTTTTTTGGCAGTGTTGGACTAGTGGCTTTAGAGTGCTCCCATTCCTGAGGTCGTAGGTTCGAAACCCGGCTGTTTATCAATGGAGGAAGGAAGTCGTGTGTGTCATGCACACGCTAAATGTCTTCTTGCCTATTAATAGAACAAATGATCATGATCTGATACCGAAATATTGGGCCCCGAATCCTGGGCTACCTTAAAAGTAGTATCATTCGTTTCATATTATGTTATTTCTGTTTTGGTTGTTTATTATGTTAAGTTACTTGGCTCATAGTGGTTGGATATTTGAGTACTGGCGCTTGTCATACTACATAAATTAATTATAGAATTGTCTAGAAAAAAAAAAATTGTTATAGGGGCGCGAAAAGTTATTTCATGGTTCTACGGGTGTTAATGAAAGTCAGATAATTTTTTACTTTATTAAAATTTTTTTATGTAATAGGAGTCAAACGGGTTGGAGGCTCACCTGATGTTAAGTGATACCGCTGTCCATGGACACTCACATTGCCGGCCTTTAATGACTTGGTACGCTCTTTTCTTGAAGGACCCTAAGTCGAATTGGTTCGGAAATACTTTAGTGGGTAGCTGCCCACCATGCTGCTGCTGCCAGTATTCCCGAACCAGTTCTGCATACTAGCTGCCCTGCTGATATTAATATTTAATAATTACTATTAAGTACTAGGAATACCTTATTCTGAATTTGGGTAACATGTAGATAGTCCTTTATCTACGATATTGTTCAGGTGAAATCTTTTTCAGGACCCAAGTAAGATCTTGGAGGGCAAAAGTTTTTGAAAATATACTTATTTATTTTAACTAAGATTTTCTTATATCACTGTATACGTAGCAAATAATATCCCTTATCGTAGATTTAATAATATAAAAAATCGGTGCCATCTGCCGCCCTGTTTTATAATAGACAGGACTGTTTCAGTATTGGCTTTGGGGCCGCCAACTGTCGCCGCACTTATATCACCATATATTAAGAATATTCGGGATTATTCTGAAAATAAAACCTTTATAGAAGGAATATATTTTATTAAATAAATTTTTATTCTGGTACATTTAGTTGGACGCGGCGAACATTTTGGCATTCGTAATTCTATTATATTTATTCCAATAACAAGTAATGCTGTTAATGATAAAACTTTTAACCTTCCTGTATTTTATGTATGGATTGAGTTGTAAATATATTCTTGACTGTGGTTTCTATTAAACTGATAAATAACAATCTCGTATATTTCTACCAAATTTGAGCTGAGTGATGATCGTACTGCTAATTCGATATCCTCTAAACTTAAATTATATAAATTCCATATCCTCTAAACTTAAATTATATATATTCCATATCCTCTAAACTTAAATTATATAAATTCCATATCATCTAAACTTAAATTATATAATTTCGATATCCTCTGAACTGAAATTATATATTCGTCCTATTCGCATTAATATAGAAAAGATTTGAGGCTCCAGCTGCTGCTATAGACTGCCTTTAAGCATAATCGATAAGTACACTCACTCAAAATTTGCTAATATACGAAGATAAACGCTAATATAATTAATATTTTTACGTATATAATGTAGCCTCTTATAAGACCCTTCAACATTAAGTAAAATATGGTATAAAGGGAAGTCTTTAAATTATATTTTACTTATTCTGTCAGTTTGAGTGCCCATGGGCGCTGGTATCACTTAATATTAGATAAGCAGTGGCATGCCTAATTGCCCTCTGTTCTTTACAAAATATAAATGATTAATTATCAAATCTGTCTTTTTAGATTGCTATAATTGGATCTCCAATTTATGACTTTTCATCACAGCTCTTTTTGAAGAAAAAAAAAGGTTATAAAAAGTTACGGTTTTATACTAATGGCCGTATTAAAATATTTTTACTGCCCTGATTTATTTGTTGTTTAATTATGATAACATAACTGCAACTTATTAACAAGTAAAACTTGAATCGAAAAACTTGGTGATGAAGTTCTACTCTCTATACTTCCGTGATTGAGAACTACAGTAAATTTAAATTTAGAAAAAATATCATTTGAACACAATTCATGAAAAAATTTGCTAGTGCAGCCACTATATCATATTTTACCATGAATTTTGACATTGTGGTATAACTATAACAGTTAGAAATTTTGTACAATTACTTTTTTTGGAGATATGATGTTTTCTATATTACTGTAGTACATCACTTTGCTCTATTGTCAATAGTTTCCACAACGTACGCGATATGGGGATTTTTATTTATATTTTTTTCATACCTTGGGTTACATTACCGAAGTTTTCATACGAATCTCTAACTAAAATTATTATTTCTTTGCAAAATGTCACGTCTATTTCAGAAATTGCTCGTACTATGGTTACATACATTTTTCCAAATTCTAAAGACCAATTTTAAGAATAATTAAAAATCGCGTAAATGTATGTAATTACAGTAAAAATGTATACAAACACATAAATCTGGTAGCAGGTGGGTCGCGGGCGGTACGGGCGTTCAACAAACACAAACGGACAGAACAAACATTGGTATATCAGGATTGTTCCGGCTTAGGATTTAAAACAATTAGCGAATTTCCTCATTAAATATGATTTAATATTTTAATACAAGTACTTCACGCTTTTTATCTTAAATTCGTTTAAGGCATAGCAAACTTTGGGATACATTTTGAACGTAGCCACTATACGATCAATAACTATGAAATATATAAGATTTTTTTTATTCTAAATTATGCCCTATGTCATATGTTAATACGACGTTATTTAGATAATCAAAAGAGCGTACCAATTATTAAAAGGCCGGCAACGCACTTGCGAGCGCTCTGGTATTGAGAGTGTCCGTTAACATCAGATGAGCCTCCTGCCCGTTTGCTCCCTGTTCTATAAAAAAAATACACAGGTAATTCCATACTCTGGACATAACAAACCAGAGACAATCTATGATTCAAAATTGTTACACAGCCTAAAGCTATATATGTAATTTCACGGCCAGCGCACTTACAATAAACATATTCCTTCATAAAACTATTTCATACAAAAACACACCTGTTGTGGCAAGATAACATCTCGAGGAGACCAGATGCTGTTTCCCAGGGGCTATGCAAATATAGGACCCTCATAGGGGCTGACAGCCACAGAGAAATATAACGTTTACTGAAACGAGATAAAGGAAAAAATCATTTGAAACATTTCAGCCTTTGAGGTTTCGTTATTTTTAATTGAAAATACGTAGACGATGTAATAATGTGAGAATTTTAGCAAACGTCATGGTGTTAGTACTTTGTGTTTTCAAAGAGGGTATTTCACAAAAAACATGTTTCTTTATCACACGAATTTTATTTGAATTTTCGATTGTTTCAGTTTTATTTTCCGAATAAAATATAACGTTTAGATTATTTCAACAAGTGTACAAATTCTGCGGTCGCTAGGATCTTAAAAATATTGTTTACATTTTTATCGAGTTGGTGAAGATCCCTTATAAAAATATTTCGTGAAACTCATTTTAATTTGCTTATCGCACACGTTTGTTGTTTTTAATACTAATAACGCTACCCTGCCTAAACGCTACGGCGTAGAAAAATACTACGTTGCTACGCGACCTCAACTAAGTCGTAGAACTGTCATCTTGTTTGTATAATATATCATAGGGTACAAGGAATACTTATTATTTTTGCGTATACTTTATAATCTAAAAATATATATTTCTGAACGTTATATTCTTAAAACCATTTTGTTTCAAAAATAAAATTAATCAAACTACCTTAAAACTTAATTAAATATTCCTCTTGATCTTGGAAACATGTATAAAGCAAAGAACTTTCAATTTACTAAAGAAACGGGCGTTAACTTAAATTAGTCATACATCGCGTAAGTCGCGCTAAAGTTTTTCAATCAGCGCAGTGAGGCAGTAATGTAAGCGGTGACAAACAATTGTAACGTTATGCCGCCTGCGGGCGTCAGGTGTGGACGACGGCGCTGGGTTTGGCAAATTTTAATGAATGTTTGCTCTGATATAGCTGCTCTGGATGTGACACGATCTGATTACGTCAGCTGGTTAACGTGGCTGGTTACTTTGTCTTCAACGAGGCGAGGCGTAAACAAATATAGATATTTGCTCGTACCTTCAAATCTGATTGATGTACAATTATCGTTAATAATAGGTTATTCTTTTTGTTTTTATGTCGATGACGTTACTACTTTGGCTGACAGTAATTGATTAATTATAAATTAATTTATGATCAAAATATTTTTATTTTCTTGTTGCTTCTTACTTCTCCGTTAAAGGCCGGCAACGTAACCACTAACATGGGAGTCTATGCGCTGTAGCAGCTGCGCTTAATAAATAGCCTCTCCGTAGGCTGGTTAGTCAGTTTATCTAATAAAAAAGCAACATTAAAATCTTTACTAACCAATAATTCATTAATAATCGTTATCGTTAATTATGTTTAACAAAGTTTAACATTTAACATTTTTGTAGCCAAATTAACCATTTTCTGTATCCGATATGCCGCCTCCAGTTTCTATAACTCACTGTGTGCCACCATGTGCTACCGACTGGCGTGTTATATGGATTTTCATTTAGGAAATCGTATAATATTATAGCGTTTAGCTGCCGCTAATGTGAATTTTTATGCTTAATTTTTTAAATTGCCGTCCGATGAAACATGAGGATTCGACTTGTGTTTTTATTAAAAATTTTCTTTTAAGTGAATTTTTAATTTGTCAATAGTTTTAGACAAGGTTTCCGGATTTAAGGTTATTTATTTATCAAATATACGATCACACAATTATTAACTTAATATATATAATATAAATTAATAATATACATACCATGGGATTCAAGGGCACAGGCGATAATTAAAGTTTTAAGTTGGCGCCTGCTACATAATGCTGGTGCTTTCATCGCTCAACGAAAAAGTACCGCACTATAGCGAGGAAATGCTGCAAGCATTAAAGGTAAACTGCCTCAGGGACCAAACTATTTTTGTTTAAAGTAACTCAATCTCGTGCGAGCAATATTTTCACTCATTTATTATATATATTTATAATAAAAGTAAATATATTAACGTATGTAATCGATTAATTCATTTAATGATTAATCGCTTCTAATTACTTTTAATAAAAACATTTATTTTATTGGTTTTGTATAACAACGAAGTATTAAATATATAATTTTGAAAATCGGAATTTTCTGATTCACAGTCGGTGAAATCTGTATCTTGGCTACAGGCGCACAGTTTGGTCCAGTAAGCACGTGCGGGCCATATGGCGTTCACTATTTATACATCATTACATTGCGACGTTTCAATCATATTACTGTTTTGATATGAACTAGGTGACCACGTCTTAGGTACTTGAAAACTTATACTGGAGGTAGACGCATATTTGCAGCTGTTTCATTAGAAATTGTCTTAACTTTTTTTTTTTTTGATTGGTCAATTCACACCAATTGACCTAGTCCCATGCTAAGCTGGTGAAGTTTGTGTTATGGGTACTAGGCAACGGATATACATACATATTATAGATAGATAGACATATAAATACATATTTAAATACCCAAGACCTAAGCACAACACCAAATGCTCATCACATAGATGTTTGTCTCAGCCGGGGATCGAACCTGGGATCCATGGATTGGCATTCAGGGGTACTAACCACTAGTCCAATCAGCCGTCAACTATTAGATTATTTAGCTAATCCAGACGCTTTATTAGATTTTTCGGCTTCACCGTACGAGTTAATTGCGCATGGATAGAAAATCTATTGGAAAGAGGAACAAGAAAGTGGAACAACAAAGTATTAAACTGGTGCCAAAGGTATAATAAACGAAATAGAGGTAGACAATTTAGAAGGTGGAGAGACCAGATTAAGGAAACAGCAGGGGGTACATGGTAGAGAGTGACACAGTGCACACAGGAATGTCGGGATTTGGAGGAGGTCTTTGCCCAAAAAAGGGCACACAGATAGGAATGAATGAGATAATATAAATATTAATGTATCTGATATAAAAGGTTTTTATTCTTATTTATAATATAAAAATAAAGGTGCCAAGATGGCGTTCGTCTGTACGATCTCTGAGTTGAGATTAGCCATGCTACTTAACTAAATCTCCTCTAGGAATAGTAAACTAGAATGACTGTAAAACAAATATGTCATTCCAAAATTCGATTCGATTTCACGCCTCTGTACTGTAAGAACTGGTTATACATTTGTTTATTCGATAAGAAATAATGTATTACGACATATATTACATGACATGTACTACAATTTATTAACAAGTTGCAATCATTTAAAAACCTTTACTATCGTCATAAATTACTTTACACAATACTCTTTTTTCTTAATAAATCGGTAAATTGGTAAATCGTCTCGTAAAAGCCGGTAAAGGTAAATCTTTATATATATATGTGTTTGTAATTAAACTCGTAAATGGGAGGACAGACTTTGACAAAATTTTCGTGTGTGGGATTTTGGATGGATTTTGATGGATTTGGATCTTGGATTAAAAATTTGATTTTTTTTGGACTTAAGACGTGTGTACACGACTGCGTCTGTCGGGTCCGCTATTATTTTATGTGATAATTCGTTTAAATTCTAAATATAATATAAAGTTGTATAAATCAAACAATTACAATACTTTGAAAGTAAAACTGTATCTGTCTATTTGATTGATTTGTGAATTAAATAAATGCAAAGTATTTCCGCTGACGTATCAAATAGAACGATGGAAAACGCAAACAATATTAGTGTGTCTGTGCAATATCACGTCAAAACAGCCTGCTTCTTGTCACTCCGGATTCTTTCAGTGTGGGTGCAACTGTATAAATTATAATAGTTTACCATTTCGAATAGGGTTGCCACACGTACGAAGATATCGTAATTTGACCACAGACACATTAGTCAAAGTTTTTTATATATAGCGTTACGTACATTTTGATAGATCATGCTTAAAATATTGTCAAAGTAGTAATGAATTTATTCATTGAGATATTATGTAGGTGATACGTTTCATAAAATTTTAACCGACATAATAATTAAATATAAATTTAAAGAATTTTATTTCACATTACAAGATTTTTTTTAAATTAAACGCGATGCACGTCGTAATTTAGATAGCCATACTAATTTAAGTGTCATAGGCTCATTCCATATGGATCATTAATGCCCTTTTAAATTGGTTAAACACGCAAATATTACGAATTTTACAAGAACAGTAAAATAAATTTTACAAGAGTGATGAGCATAAACTATGTTGTTTGAAGCCTGTGGTACGTTTATGAATACGAACGTTACAATATTAAAAAGGGATTAAGATACAATACATATTTCGATAATATTTTGAATAGTTAAATATTTATTTTATATATTATTTGTTATACCAAAGTTAAATAAAAACGTTTTCATGACAGCCCCTTTTCCGTTGACGATATGCATTAGGCGAATTGGTGAATTTGTTTTATATTGAAAGAGGTAGTGTTAACAAATGTAACATTTAAAAAGCTTACATATATTGTTAGTGGTAACATTTATTACAGGGTGCAATAAATATACGGCAAGTTATTACCGCCATTTCTAAGAAAGTTTTTTTTTTCAATCATATTCTATGAATTCTATTGTAGAAACTTAGAGTAGTGTTGAATCGTCAAATAGGATTCAACAAAATCTATAGTAAACTAACTTAAATCATCGCATATGAATTACTGACTTTAATCATTTAAAATGATTTAAGTATAAAAACTTAAATCATTTAAAAATCTATAGCAAAAACCCGCCTAAGGCTGTCCTAATGTGTAAACAAGTCTGAGAAAAAGTTTGTATTCTAAAAAGGTTTTCATTAATTACAAAGAAACGAATAAACCTTTTTAAACATTCTTGTACACGTCAATCTCCTAAAAGCTGTGTACAGATTTATTGAATCTCATTTTCTATAACCCCAGGGCGGTGGGGTTTAGGGGGTATCGGGGGTACAAATTTCCTCGTTAGCGCAGGTGTTGGCGCCAGGTGGCTAGAGTTTTTACTTTTGCACGTAATTGAACTATTTGCAAGTTTTCTATTGATTCTCCAGCTTTTCATACGAAAATGTTATGAATTCAGAGGAAATACCGAGCTTTATTGTAAGCATTACTGTGAATTAAACCACCATCGTTATAACTAGCTGATGACTGAGTATATTACTACATACCCATAAATACATAACAATATGCAATTAATTGAACTCTGAGCACGACTTGGACGTTCAATAATTATGATAACTAAATTACCTTACATAATATATTCTTAGTTTTTGGACCTATGATATTTTATGTATATGTATATACATTAAGCATGTGTGATATATCTGTAGACTCTTGCGGGCAAATGGTTGGCGTTACTTTAGACGCAACACAACTGCTCGATGAGAAAGAACATTACTCTATACTGAAATAACTCATGTGATTCTTGTCATAGAAATTATGCTGAAAATGAATTTAATACCTTAGAAATATATATCTAGAGGATATTTCTAAGAAATATCCTCTAGATAGAGAACTTGTTACAAATTTATTGGCAACAAACAAATTATATATAAATGAATTGCCGTTCATTTGTCTCGCAAAAACTCGAGAACGGCTCGACCGATTTGGCTAATTATGATCTTGAAATATGTGTGGTGTGACTTGAATAAATCAGGAAAGGTTTAAACGGTGTAAAACAAATAGTAAGTAAAGGAAAATACAAAAAAACCGCAATTGTATTTCCTTATTTTTTATGTCTTTTTAGAAAAAAAAACTGCTACGGGGTTGTTATATATTTATAGCCTTCAGATATTTGTGTTTCATACCTGAGTTCAATTATAACTTTAAGTATTTAAAGCTGAGCTAAATTATTAATTTATTAGGTAAAAGAATGTAACTGATTTGCTAATCCATGTAATAACGTTATACATTCTTTATAGTGTATATTACGACTATACAGTCTTTAAGTGATTCTGTCTTATACACTATGGTATTAATCTGTTTCCTTTCTATTTAATATTTAAATGGGTTTACCACAATAGAATCATTACCGTGGCAAGGACAATAATACCATACAATGCAGCAATTATAGTAACATAGTATACTGGCGTTCACGCAGATTACATAATGTCAAAGGTTTTGGCTTCGAGTTTCAGCAACAATTGTTTCGGGTTAGTAGACACCAGCAGCTTTATCGCCTTGTTAAAAATTATGAATCAAACATGCCGCCTCATACATGACGAAATTAAACGACAAAAAATTAATAATTTTAATAATTAAGGACACTCAACCATCATTTTACAGTTAATAAATAAATATTTAGGCATACGCTACGCATAAATCAAATCAAATCAAAATCATTTATTCATATAGGTAACACAATTTACAAAAAAGAAATATTAACATATTAGAAACATATTAAATGCTTTAAATTTTACATTTACTGCCAGTTCTCAAATCAAGGGCGTAGAACGGAAGAGAAGAACTGGCAATAAGCTCTCCGCAACTCTTTTTAATTCCCAAGTTTTTTTGTTTTACACAATGTTTGTAAGTAGCTGCATATTAAAGTAGATTGATTATTTTTTTAATGTTATTGAAAAATAAAACTACAGTAAATGTTTCGTACGCGCTTCGTACAATAGTCCTAATTAAATTAAATTTATTTTGTGGCAAGTTGTTGGTTTTGCCGTATTACACCAACTAGAAAACTATTTCCATATATTATATATATACAGGTATGCAAAGCAGGAATATTTGAATGAAAAAGTATATAATTGAAAGAGTATTAAACAGCTGTGTTTACGCGAGTTATAAATGTACGCCACGTGCGCACCTGCGACGCGCATCTGTGTACACTAACCGACACCGCATAAAGAGGTTATGTGTTTGTAGAACAAATTACCTAAATTTCTTGAAATTGGCACAGATATGTGAAACTTTAATTTCAGATGTTACAAGTCAGTATTAGTTTAATACTCAAATCTTGCTTTAACAACATAGCCATAACAAAATCTTTAGAGTATTTAATTATTATAACCTCTTTGGGTTGAACCTTGTTTCATCACCGTACGACCCAGATTTCATCCGCACTAGGTACAAACTTTTTGCAAACTAACGAGTTGTAGAATCGGCTCCCAAGTATTTAAAAAAAAGCTTACTCCTCATAGACCGGCAAAGCACACATCTTAAATAATAAAATAAAGTAATATTATTTTTGAATAATTTTTTTTTTTTGATTGGCGAATTCACACCAATTGACCTAGTCCCATGCTAAGCTGGTGAAGCTTGTGTTATGGGTACTAGGCAACGGATATGCATACATATTATAGATACATAGACATATAAATACATATTTAAACACCCAAGACCTAAGCACAACACCAAATGCTCATTACATTGATGTTTGTCTCAGCCGGGGATCGAACCCGGGACCCATGGATTCGCAGTCAGGGGTACTAACCACTAGACCAATGAGCCGTCAATATAAATAAATATACATACCTATTTAATTTTTTTATATATTCAAAGTACATTTTATTTTTCTTTCAGATGGAAGCCAAAGTAAAAGAAGAGGTACCAGATAAGGACTACCAGCCTACTACCACTGAGAGGCGAAAATGTAAGTAATCCTTATGCCGTTACTTAGGCACTCCTTATGCCGTTACTTAGGCACTCTTTATGCCGTTACTTAGGCACTCCTTATGCCGTTACTTAGGTACAGCAACCAAGATTATTCTAGTCACCAGGCATTTTCAGCTACTTACTCATGCTTGCTAAGCAATTTAAAAACTCGGGGGCTACAAAATCGCTCATTAATCTTTTGATACTAAATATTGAGGAAATTGATTCCATGTTTGCATGGATTAGTTACAATATTAATTATAGAGAAAGGCTATTATTTATATTATACTATCTACTGAAATTATTGTGATCAATGCGTCCTTTTCAATATCTACGAATGTTTTAATTGCTGTTTTGTTCCACTCTTTATGCCTAAGTAATTGTATGATTTTTGTAGTTTTGCACTTCATGCGCACACCTTATTTTTTTCTTTCCTCACAGTGGTTACCTAGAAGAGATCGCTCAAAAGCGATAAGGCTTCCAGTACCCTCCTTTTTATTTATTTTACTGCATGTGACGAAGTATAAATAAATAATAAATGTTAATGTCACGAAGTTTACGTTAAATTAAAATGCTATTTATATGACCAAAGATTATTCCAACGGATCTTAACTCAAATGAATTTCGCGAAGCATTACGCTGAGAAAGCGTATGTGGAAACGATGGTAGATTTTATTACCTATGTTTGTGTAATATTACTTTATTTGACTCAAAAACATTACATTTTGTACTTACATTTAAAAGATCGTAAACATACACTAGGCTACGAATCGTTGAGATACAATATTCATTGTGGTTAGTAGGTGGGTAGAAATAAATTAAATAAGTGTTACACTGTGTGCTAGACAAGTGTTAGACTCTTATAGATTTAGTTCAACATTAAACAGTTTTTATCTTTATCTAAATAATAGGAACATAGACTAAAGAATTAGGGTTGAGAGCATCCTTGACGGATAACTTATTTTATTTTAGTACGTAAGTTTCTTGTTTATGAGTAATTTTCGACATACTTGTGAGTTAATAAAAGCCCAATCATAATATCCAATGCCGATCTAGATTTCTAGATATATCCTAAATAGAATAATGTATTAGCTGTTGGGTGGGTAGCTAGGCTCTGTGGGAACAGACACAACTGCGACCGATAATAATCTAACTGCGATGGTGCGACGCACGGACTGGAAATACAATGACATACAAATCTAGAAAAGACACGATCTTATAAATTAATCATTTTTCTAACTCTTGTAACACATTTTATTACACGAACAAGACACCAAGTCTTAGACCCAAAAAGTCGACGGTGTGTGTTAGGCACTGAAGGTTGATCACCTACTTGCCTATTAGATTGAACAATTATCATGAAACACATTCAGAATTCGGAGACCTAAAGAGGTGGTAGCGCCACTGATTTATTTTTTATTTTTGTTAAAATTGATTTCTTTTGAAACACGTAGCGTTGCAGTTCGTTGGTTGAAGTTTTGGTGTTGTGATAGTGATTTTCACTCATTGCCATCTAATGATTAACGCAAAATATATGTTTATTTTAAGTTTGTTACTAAAAATATCTGGGCAGACGGAATTATGATGACGGTGGGGGAAAGATAGCAAAAATAGAAAATTGTGGAATACCTTAGAGGAGGCTTTTACCCGTGGGGGGTCTTTATACTGTTAATGCCTTGTGTCCTATACGTGTTCTTTTTCTTGTTTTAATTATTTACAACAAAATCAACGATCATGTCATTCGAAACCAAATAAAACGTAAAATGGATTGTTTTCACATCTAGTCACTTAAGTAATGTTTCCGTGTAAATAAACCATTTATACAAAGAGCAGGGTTTGATAAAATGTTCAAATTGTGAGCATTTCATTTATTCGATGTTGTTCGATCAATAATTCATGCTTTTAGAACGTTTTCTTCCTCTAACTTTATAAATTCTAGATATATTTTATTTGTTTACAAATAAATCTGTTCCTTTAAAACGAAGCTATATGGCGAATGCTACACGCTCGATATTTATCGTGATATTTGGATCGTAATCCAGAATCACGATGTGTAGTACAGGCGTATCACGTATCGTGATACGGATCGCTGGATTTCTAGAATTCTAAAAATCCACGATCTGTATCAATTATCGTCGATAAATATCGAGCGTCTAGTGTATGGTCGATATTTATCGCGTCACTATTAATGCTACCAGCGATGGAAGAGGACGCGCATATATGGAGGCGGAATAATATAGAGAATTCATACTTGTATTAGAAACATTACCTATAAGTATGGGACACCTCAAATGCAAACTACAGAAAATAATTTAAAAAATAACAGATTTGAAACGATCTGGTGCTGCAGCGGAAAATGTTAACAATCCAAAGTCTTGGATATTGATATATGTATATCAGCATATACTGATAATAATAATAATAATAATAATGGCAACGCAAGCTTTCTTAATATTGTTACTCATATTGTAACACGAAACGTACGAGTGTACTCAATGAAATTTACCGTCGTACTGACGCGATTCGTATTAAGTGTGTAGTATACTAAAAAAATACCAGATAAATATCGCGATAAATATCACGATAAATATCGAGCGTGTAGCATTCGCCTATACGTAGTATACCTAATACTCTATTCTTCGTCAGACCAATATATAGGGCCCACTGAAAATCAGAGTTGGCCAATTTGTTTTTATATTCGTTTGTATTATCGAATAACTATTTTTTCTTTATTTTTTCTCTATGCTATATGACACACTGTACATTAAAAATTACAATATTTAGTTTTATTTAAGTATCCTTTAACACTAGCAAACTGAGTTCTGAATCTTAGTAAAAAACAGGTAAGGTTAGATGCTGCACCGGATTGGGGAACTCGGAAGTTGGGATAGCAGTAGCTTAAGGGAAAGTGTTCCCGTCAGCTCGTCCATAGCAAGCAGATGAGCCTGTTGGGTTTTAGTGGGTAGGGGTCTATTGCACCTCAGAGCGGCCCCCACACTCCCCGCGTTACCATAACAAGTTGCCCGAGAGGTTTGTAAATTGACTTCCCACTAATAAAAATTAAAAAAAAAAAGGTTTTATTAAGTGTTTAAAGTAAGTCGCTAACCTAATAATAATCAATCTCTTAACTCTACCTGTATATGTCTATGTCAAGTTTTTGGCAGGCGTTACCTCCTTAGTAGTCTTTCATCAAGTATTATACAGGAAACAGCTGAAAGAACCTTTACACTCTGTAGCACTAACAGAAATTAATTTCCAAAACCCTTATCTAAGATGTAATATTTTTATAGTTGTAACCGTCATTTCATATATACTTCCATTTAAATAAAGATTTGGTTATGACAAAGTAAATGATTTTGCACTGTTCACATCTGAAACAGACGCGCAAAAATGTACCGTAAATAAATTATTGTACCCGGCTGTCACACACAGATTATAATTTATTAAATGTTGCTCTTTGACCGCGCACTTAAGATACAATGTAGTTTACTTAAACGAGAAAATGTTTCGAGTCAATGTAATATTTAAGATAAGTGTAAACGTAAATCCTAGAGTATTAATTAACTATATTCTTATATTCGTAATGATAATATGTAATGAAAATTGTGTAAATAGACAACTAAAATAAATTACAAAAATAGTCCCTGGTGCAGTATTCATTTAATTCGTTAAGCGAGAAAAGCACCAGGTCTGAGGTCATCGGTACTATATCCCAGGCCCCAATCCAAGTAGTATTTCTACGGTTTAAATATGTTTAACTAACATAAAATGCGCACTATATACTTAGGATGTATACCCAGTGCCCGTTATTCGTTCTATATATATTTTAATAAACTCCGTCAAATACCACTATGTGGAACTAGCTGCTAAAGTTATTTCTAATTCCTCAAGAAAAGAGCGTATCAATTCATAAAAGGTCGGCATCCCTCCCCCTATTCAGTGATATTTAATGGGCGTATCTTATTAAAGAATCCTAATAAACAAATTTACGAAAAAACATACGTTTGTTTTATCAAGGTTGAAATCGGTAAAAAAACCTAGCATGTTTTTCTAGCTGAAATATGTATAATCTGTCTAAATCAAATATTCTGATAATTACAATTCTTAGAATGACACACGACAAGTGAAGGGTACAATCATAGCTCGTTGATAATCGATGAGGGGTTTCGAAGAGCAAACACCATGAATTATCCAGCGTGGGAAAGCGCGCCTGGCTTAAAGGCCTTCGCACACGGTCGTGACGGGAACACTGTCTGGGGGATTTGTTTAGAGCCTACTGACTTAGGTTATAAAAGATTCACCAGCCTGAAATGATTGATTCCTAAGATACAATAAGCTTATTTTGACATCCTGTATCAATTGTATGGTATATATAATATGATTAATTATCGATAATACTTCTCGGAATTCCTTACTTGTTTTTTGGGACTCAATTGGAGAATTTTTCTGTATATTAACTACATTTTTAATGATGGAGAATGTTACTTAAGATGGAAAAAGTACTCCAGTGCTACTCAAAGTCGTGAATAAAAATTGTCTCTGATAGTAGACTAATAATAATAATTGTTATGTAAAATTTGCATAATTATATTTAAAGGTTTACTAATTAGCTTAAGTTATCCATTACTATAATTACAGACTACAAATACACAGCTGATTTTTTTTAAATCTGCTACAAGGTAACGTTTATTTGCTACGCTGACCAAGTACTACGGATCGCTACGTTATTACGTAGCCCTGTGAAGTTCTCATTATACGTATTTCCAACTACGGGACAGTAAGCTACAGTTCACGTGCAAAGGGTCTACGCTATCATTAATATTGTTATGTCACAATATTTAATATATTTCAAATTAATTAATGTTTGGAAACCAAACAAACAATGGGCCTCAAATATATAAAAGATTATTTAACTTATATGATAGACTTTAAAATATTTTTCTTGATTCCATAGACACTTCAGATATTATAAAAAAAAATATATAGTTACGTAAATTTGTGTATATATAATATCCTCCTTGGCATAAATATTAAATGAAATCCTAATAGCGATATTTTTCATACTCTATAATCGACAGTTCGTATAACTAGTGAGCATTAAGTATGAATAGTTAAACGCGTCGCCGATACAAATTATAGTACTTATGCCTCGTGCCCTACAATTTTACTTTGCATATTTTATTGTTTACCCTTCAATTTCTTGTTATTTTTTGTAAAGAAAACAATATATCGTACGTATTTATCAGTATTTAAGACACAATACGTACAAGGAAAAGTACTATTGGCAACGTACATTATATAGTATGGGAAAGCAGCTTGCGACAATATTAATTACTTTTGGTTTAGAACACTTTTATAACTATATTTCTAGCTTTTAGAAACACAGATTCAACCTGAAAACATGGCCCGCGGGCGACTGTGACGAAAGAGCCCACCAAACGGTGGTTCATATTGACTGTCCGCCTTTCGAAAGAGGCAGGTGCGATGTGGAGCTCGAGACTGATGGTATCCCGGGATCTGACATGTTTCTCGAGCACAGATCGCAGCTGGAAAAACTATGCCACAGAATTGTCAAATCTATAATATAAAAACGAATCACCGAATGTGTTGGTAAGCACAAATCTCAATAGCAGCTGAACCGATTTCACTAACTCTTTTTTATAATATTCCTTGAAGTACGAGGGTTGGTTCTTACGAAAAAAATTGACTGAAATGTCTAAAAATAACACTTTTCTTACAAAAGACTTACAAAAGATTCGTAATAATACTTAAAATTCAATTTGAACTTTAATACCATGTCATGAATTTTTAGTATTTGTGGAGGGGTTCCAGGAAGGTAAAACAAGAATTTTAAGTGTTTTATAATTTTAATTTTTGTTAAATGTAATCACTTA
Source organism: Pieris melete (assembly GCA_963693345.1). Classification (NCBI taxonomy): domain Eukaryota; kingdom Metazoa; phylum Arthropoda; class Insecta; order Lepidoptera; family Pieridae; genus Pieris; species Pieris melete. The sequence goes on along the minus strand of CAVNZK010000015.1, from coordinate 1,204,590 downwards.
TCAACTTTCTTTTTTCTTTTTTTATCTTACTAGCTGACCTGGTGTGAATAAGAATTAAACTATTAAAGAATCGGCTGTTAGACGGTACAATGTTGGCCGGGTCAGCTAGTATCCCATATATTTATAAAAAATGTAAATGTAAAAAAAATATATTCGTTATAATATGTTTGTAATATTATAAATAACCATAAATTTTAATACAATTTAAATTCATTTTAATAGTTTTTTTTCATGAAAATATATCGGTTTTATATTAGTATGCGACATGCGATGTAAAATCAAAATGTCGTCAACAGTTAAGCATTGTTTTGACAGAATGATGAGTGAGCTCTCAATGTAGAGTGCCCTCTTACATGACTTATAGCGGCCGAATAACCCATAGATTATACAGGCCCATAGTTTATGATTTAGACAACTTCTTTAAGTGTTATCCAGAAGTACCTCATTGTACGAATGTCGTAAAAGGTCGTATTTCGTCCAAAAATACACGTTTCAGTAAGCTAGGCTTATAAAATTTATCAGTAGTAGTCTTTTATTGACATAACTTTTACACATTTAAAAGAAACAATTTTTGAACGGATTGAAGTTATGTACTTATTGTGCGTGCTTCATGGTGTAAAATAATTGTAAATTTATAATACATAAAAAAATTAATTAAAAAAATTGTTTCCTTTAAAAATTTAGTATTGTGTTTATCATTATAGTATATATTTTATATATATAAAATTACAATCTAATATCATTCCTCAGTGAATATTTGTAACATTGGTTAATGCTTTCTTTGACTATTAGTTATTTTTATATATTATATACTTAAATTTGCGTGTATGTGTGTCGTTCACTTAATTATTACCTGATATATCATTAAAAAAAGATGTTTAAGGTTATACACCGTCAAAGGTATGCCATAACATATGATTTAGGAGAATATAACCAGAGTTCCTGTTATCATTACAAAATATTTTCGTAGTAATTGCGGGATGAAAGCTGCCCGAGGTGTCTGCCACGCGCAGCCAACTCGATAACGAGTAGTGATGTGCTTTGATCTTATCGAGTTTTAATGCGACCTTTAAATTTTATCGGTATTCCAGCTATTTATGCTAATTTTAACGGGTAAATATTTTAAATTAAGTCTATAATGAGTTTAGGAATCACAACGCCATTTATTTACTTCTTTTAGCGTTGCGTTGTTGTATTCTATAAAAGCAAAGATTTATGTTAAAAATATATAACTACCTCCTTAACGAAACAAATTAGTACTAACATTTTATATGTTAGTACTAATTCGTTTTGATATTCTTAATAAATAGAAAATTAAGACAAGTTTGGCCCCCGTAGCAGTGTCATTGTGCTATTTTTATTTTATCTGTAAATATAACAGTTCATTCATTGTTAGTTGTACACGACTACTAGGAGGGTAAACATTTTAAATTACTTACCATATTCAGTTTTTTTTTTAAATTATAAACCCTTGAGTTAATTTTTTTAATAAAAATTGGGGAAAGACGGGTTTGATGACGTATAGCATTTGAATTAAAACCTACAGAAAACGCACTATAAATTTTTTATATTTTTCATTATATTCTGTTATATGTTTTATACAGTAATTTAAATGCATCATCTTGCACTAGCACCGTAAAGTTCATATCGATATTTTACCCTACCCCACACCCCTAGTGGCAGAGGGCATGTCGGCCGCACGCGCGCCGCACTTGGCACACCACTAGCTCTACTAAACTTTTATTTATTCTGTCATCAGCAGGCTACTCGGCTTTTTCCATCAGAAACTGAAATTTGGTTCAGTTATAACTTGTTTGTGATTGATCCTAAATTGCTTTCAGACATTCAAAGGGATTATCAATTGTATTAACGAGCTTAGGTGAAATTTTAATGCTATCTACCTAGTTTACTGACTTTCATAAAATTATTAAATAACTGAATATTTGTTGTGTGTGTGTGTCGTTGTTTACTAGGAACTTTATTATAAATTAGTTAAGTTAGAAATAATTTAATAGACGACTTCATACCCTCTGCATAATAACTGCGTTATAATAATTATTTCACGATAAATAGTAATTCAAATAATTTCATCTCAAAATGTAGTCATAAAATCTGATAAAAGCCAAGAGGCTGATTGCAGAAAAAATGCAATTACAGCAGTAAGAAAAAAGTTCTTAAAATAACAATGTATTTAATAAGACAACTATATTTAAAACCAGTTATAACTTCACTAAAAAGGTGCTTTCCGTGAAATGACCGAGTCACTAATATAAAAAACCTATATCGCTTCAAACAATAATCTGTAAATAATCAAGATCCAAATAAACAAAAGATTTCTAAAAAAACAGTCTTTTTTTTTTGAATTTGTTCTAAATAATAAATAATTAGATTCTACTGCTAATGAAATCTTAAAGCATTAGTATCAATCTGGGCTTCGACGTGCTGATGATGTTTGGTTATGCGTCGGCATGCCGCGTCACATTGTGTGTTCTAAGCTTATACGCCTGCTCAATGGCTAACAAAGTGATGCTTGCTTCTTAAGTAATATATATGGTTTTTATTAAATCGTATACACACAGTGTTTGTTGAAGTAAAAGCTTTACACCAATGTTTCCCAACCTTCTGTCATACCCCACCTTAGCCTTTCTAAAATTCTTATGTCCCCTATGTAACATAATTTTTTTTATATTAAATGATTTAATTGTTCACTCAATAAACTTAAATGATAGGTGTTAGAAATAAATTACTAGGCGAACGAGCTGAATTTTTTATTAGAAAAAACGCCAAATAATTAAAAAAAAACAAATAATCAAATTACCTCGTGTGGGGCGTGGGCTTCCAATATAGATAGTCCGATCATCTGGATAAAGGGCATTTACACATTATATTTTTAAATATCAAAATTAAAGAAAAAAGTTCAAAATAATCTTATGCCTAACATGAAAGTCGGAATTTTCAAATTATTTGTTTGTTATTTCATTATGAAATTTCTTTGCAGCTACAGCGTCCGGCAAGGATCGATCTCCAGACCAGGAGGAGACCAGATCATCTCCCACTCCTGGACCACCTAGTCCACAGGTCAACGGCACAACTGGTTAGTTACACAATCAAATCAATACCTACTTTAGTTATAAGCTTTTAACTGTACGTTTATGGGTTTGATTTAAAAAATTATAGCAAGTAATTTTCGAGTGGAATTTTTAAAAATCTTGAATAAGTCTTTTATGATAGATATTAAAATTACAAATTTAAAAGTATTATTACTTAATAACTACATAATGATTTAATTTCTTTCTAAAAAGCCACAACTCAGGACATATTGAAAATAATAATAATTTAATATTATATTAATTATCGTTTTTATAGCTGCGCTCTCATCCACCGAGTCCCTTTCACCACCACTCCCTGAAGGATCAAAATCTGCCCCAGCGTTGCAACGCCTCCGCAAGTTTCTATCTGCCCTACACCAATTTGCAAATGACGTCAGCGCCGATACCGGAGAGAGAGTGCGGCAGTTGATATTTAATCTCGTCGTAAGTACCTATAAAATAAATATTCACACAAAAATATAATCTTCAAAGTGCATATTCAGCGATAAATTAGTACCACCTTTCTTTCCTGTCACTAGGCCAGATTAAAGGAAATGGGAGGTTTGTTTGAGCTTGATCCCAAATTGTTCTTAGTAGTAAATGTATCGGGACAGTCATTCTGAACTATCAAAAGCTTAAGTATTCGAACCGCCACAGCGTAAATAACTCTAAGGTCAAATTGATAGAGAAAATTAGTATTAACAATTGGTAATACGGGTCTAATGACGTATCTCGACATTTTGTAAATCTAACAAAATCAAAGGTTGCGAATACCAACTAACACTTCTGTTTAATCCTGGGTACTTCAAAATTTATTAATAATTCCAGTAGTTACCCAAATTTGAATTTTTGGACTTCAGTTTTATTACGACAAAATGTTTGGTTTAAATATTAAAAAAAACACATCTCTCCACTTTTTTGTATTTCTCTATACATATAAAAATATTGTTGGTTTGTGTACGCTTCAAAGACTCAAAAAGTTCTGAACCGATCGAGCTGAAATTTTAGAGCTGAATTATTATCCGCATCAAGGATTGTTTTATCTTTTTTTTTTCAGAAGTATTGCAAAGTTAAACTTATATGAAATGTAATCTTTGTTTTGTTTTTTATTTCTCAACCATTCAATCACAATGTGCCACAGCGAAACGTGGCAGGGTACAGCTAGTATTTTATAGATGTTTCCTTAACGTGTAATATTTGTTACTAGGCTGGAGTGATGAACATTGAAGAGTTCCAAGCAGGTGTCCAAGAGTGCACCAACTACCCTCTTCGAGCTTCTGTACCCGGTTTCCTAAGGGCTTTATTGCCATTAGCACAAAGAGATTTACACGCGAAAGCTAGAAGAATGAAACAGGTACATTAAATACCATAACATAGACATTTTTGTACCTTGTAAAGTACTTTTTTATGTAATAGGATGCAAACGGGCAGGAGGCTCACCTGATGTTAAGTAATACCGCAGCCCATGGACACTCACACTGCCAGAAGGCTCGCAAGTGCG